>PGCI01000058.1:0-363527 GCA_002873125.1 Puccinia coronata f. sp. avenae | reverse complement strand
AAATTACCGGACGAAGAGAAAGGTGTGGTCCTGGACACCAAGAAGCTGAACGTGGAATTTGACGGGTCCGAAGTAGAATTATTCATCAAACGAGTGGAGAAGATAGCGATATTACAGAAGGCCGGGGCGGGATGTAGCTTTACAGTTACCATTTATGATCAAGGACAGGAAGATTAGCGAATGTATTGAGTATATGGAAGGACACGAGAATTGCGACTGGGAACTACTGAAGAAGGAACTTATCAGCAAGTGGGGAAGAGCAACACCCAAAAGACGATTCGACGAGAGCTCAGTATCCAATCTAGTTAGCAAGTACTCAGACAAAGGAGGAATCCAAACCAAGGAGGAATACCGGACGTTTATTGGCGAGCTGGAGGAGATTTTGGCCTACTTGACAAGGATGGAATACGAGGACATAAATGCGGAAAGCGGAGAACCACTCTGGAGGGCAATTGCCTTGGAGATACGACGAGAAATTGCACGAGATCTAGCCCACGATAAGAAGTTGAAGAAGACCAAGGACGGAAAAGCGCTGGTACCCAAGTTGGCTCAATTGAAGGACTACGTGGAAGCATCACTATCTGTTTTGGACCTGGAAGTAGGAGGAAAATCCATGAAGAAATTAAGCAAGGCACCAGAATTTAAGAAGGAAGTTCAAACAGAGACAAAAGCACCAGAAGGAGCTAGTAAAATTCAGACCTTAGAAGAGGAGATCAAGAGATTACGAACGGAATTGAATACCAGTCAGAACTCAAGAAGAGTACCACCACAAATGTCAGGATATCAGCCTCCCCCAGCAGGACAGCGACCATTTGGAGCAAACCCGTTTCCCAGGAATCCAATCCAGTGTTATTACTGCAAAGGAGCCAATCATACGTCCATGTTTTGCGCAAAATTAGGTGAAGATATCGAAAAACGGCTAGTATTCAAGCAAGGACCAAATTTCTATTATCCAAATCGTCAACCAATTCCAACGGACGGCAAAGAATCAGTTTGTGAGCTAGCAAGAAAGTATGCGGAGAAAGACGGAATGACTCAGCAAGAAGACAAGAAGACCAACTTGGCGACTTGGACCCACAATGAAGAATTACCAATGCAAATGCCCACAACGTCCATGATAGAAATCAACCAATGGGATATGTGGAGCCCGCCAGTCATTCACTGCAACGAGCAGGACCCGGAGTACAAGGTTGGATTTGGATTGAGAAGATCATCAAGATTAGGAGATAAGAGTCAGCCTACTCAGTCAAGACCTGAGGAAGTTATCAAACCAGCAGAAAGCGTACCCAAACCTCCACCTCCAAATCAAGAAGCAAACAAGAATCCGGCAGCACCAAAGAAGAGAAGACCAAGTTATCCGGGAGCGTGGGTAGAAGGAGCATCAGACGACGATAGCAGTGACGGAAGCGTGATTCAAGAACCAGTCAAATCCAAGGGTAAGGAGAAGGAAAAGGAAAAGAAAGAAGAGGAAGAAGGCTCAAAGGAATTAACAGGAAAACCGACGGACAAAGCTAAAGTTGGGGGGGGACTAAGGAAAAAGATATTGAAGCAATCCTTCACACTCACTTTGGAAGAACTCTTACTTATAGCGCCAAGATTTATCCAAGAATTACATCACTTTGCAGAAGAAGAATCCAAGACCATCCTTCAAAGCCAACAATCCGGACGAGTAAACAGCGGTGAATTTGATGAAGAACTGGATGGCCAACGACCGGAGTTTCACATGGACAACTATAAACCATTACAGCCTTTAACATACGCATGTCCGTTGGGATTCGTGGACGTCACCATCAACGGAAGAAAAGTCAAAGCATTAGTGGATAGTGGGTCAGAATTAAACATCATGCCGGAAGAACAAGCTATAAAGTTGCAACTACCAACCAAGGAAGTTCACATGAGGATTACGGGTATTGGCGGTCACACTTCTCCAGTAGTAGGACTTGCTGAAGAAGTACCACTTCATATTGATACACAGAATAATAAGCATGCTAACTTCTTCATTGTTCGAGGGAAAGTCCATACCGTTCTGGGGAGACCCTTCTTAGCTGATCATAAAGTCCGTTTAGAGTTGTCGCAGGATTGTGGAGAGATTCTAAGCTATGAGGTCTGGGACGGAGCACGTTTATGTATACCTATCTGTGCACCAAGGATTCCAGGATGGCAAATGGCCCCACCGCGACGTCATGTTATGAACAAATGTGTCCACCAACTTCAGTTACCGGAATACTCGAGTGAAGAAGAAAGTACCTCAGAGACATTGGCCAGCAGCACAGGAAGCCTGAACATAGAAGAACCTGATAAATCTCAACAGACGGAAGGATTAGTGGAGCTTATAGTCAGCCAAGAAGGAATACCAGAAGACACACCAATTTTGGAAGAACACACATGGAACCTAACCATAGAGGACAACAATAGCAATCACCCGGAAGATGAAGAACCATGGACAACAGAAGCATGCATCCCAACCGACAACAATGACTGGCTAGAATTTGAAGTATATGAGCCTAAGCGGAAGAAGAGAGCTTTCAAGGTCAATAGTGCGCTCGGACTGGATTATTTGGATGGTGGATTCCCAACGCAAGATTTCTTACGGCTATACCCAGAAACATTCCCACCCACCGGAGGCGGCATTTGGGGAGCTTCCTGGATACCCAGCTGGACGGATTGGATTTGCGATGCTATTGAATGATGATGGGTTGTATGGATACTTGAGGAACGACGAGATCTGGTCGGCCTACTGGTGGATGCCTCCCCAATATCGGCGAGAAGTTTATTTTGGAAGCCTGGACGCATCAATGTTTATGAAGCAACACCGGAAATGGGCAATAAGCCAGGACAGGAACGCCATAAGCAAGCAGAAAGAAGAAGAATTTTTAGTAAACGCTGTACGAGGAATGGTCGAAATCTTTGGACGGCTCACCTGGGAAGGATTCTGCTGGAGCTTGCGCCAAGAGCAAAAGAAGATGGGAGACCAGTATGCCACATTCTGGCAGGACTGGGAAGACTGCTTCTTTGAATGCTAAAATAAACTCATCAACAAAAGTGTATATAGGATTAAAAACAGAAAATAAAGAGAAAAAGAATGAAAATACAAAATAACATAAAAATCACTCAAGTTATCATCTATTCCACTATCAAGCTTAATCCTTTTTTTTGCTCAGGCATCATCAATCAGTTTTGGTAAAAAAAAAAAAAAAATTCAGTCACATTCATCTCAGATTCAGATCCAGCATTAAAATATCCAGAAAAATCAAAAAAAAAAAAAAAACTCAGTTTTCCCTTAAGGTTTCAACTCACTTGGCTCAATCTCACTCTCAGGGTTTTTTTTTTTACATATTAACAGCTTTAAGTCACATTGCATATGTATGATCAAGAAAAATAAAAAGGAAAACAAAAAGAAATCTAGCTACCTATGTACAACAGAGGACAGGTCATCTACTCGTATCAGTCATGAGGTCATAAAAAAAAAAAAAAAAAAAAAAAGCTTTTTTTTGGGTTTTTATCGTTACCATTTTTTTTCTCTAGTTTTATTTTTTATACTTTTTTTTTTAGGGATTTTCGATTTTTTGGTCGTTAGCGGGCATCAAGGGTGAGACGGACGGATAAAAAGAAAAAAAAAAAAAAAACCACGGATCTAGAGTCGCCGGTTGAAGTGGGACTGGAAGGCGCGGTACAGGTAGATTCGGGCCGCGGCCTCCTGCTCCGAGGCAGGAGCGTAGAAGGATAGGAAGGCGGAGAGCTCGCGGAGGATATCGTCGGCGATTCCGCGGATATGATCGGGAGTATAGACAAACCGGTATCGGAACGGCCGGGCGTCGTGGAGCAGCCGATCAATCTCCGACGGCGTGAGGGCCAGGTAGTCGGGCGACGGAGCTTGCGGGCTAGGCGTAGGCAAGACGAGGCGAGGCCGCTTCGAGGCGCTCGGCTCATCATCGGTGCTGTCATCGTCATCGGTGGCGTCCGGATGACGCGAGGCGAGGTACTCGATACTGGAGGCGCGCGGACCGACGTGGAGAGTCTCGGTCCGAGCGGCTAGATTCACGAAGGGCGCGCGATCGGTCGACAGGCCAGCAACGGCAGGCGTGGCCATCGGCTAAGGAAAAAAAAAAAAAAAAAAAGAAATAAAAGTCATCAGTATCGATCCAAGCGAAAACGCGAGCAAAGGACAGGAGAGATCATAAACTTACCGGCATTGCACTAGCCGAGGCTTCCTGAGCGGCAGGCTGGGGTCTCCTCGGCAAGGCAGTGGCTGACTCGGTCTTGACAGCGGGCGATCGGGCGCGCTCCTTGCCCTTGGCGGTCGAAGCAGCAGTGGCGGGCTCCGGATCGGGTTGAGTACGGTGGATCGAGGGCAAATAGACTTCCTGCTCACGCAGGAAGTCTTCGACAGCCTCGAGTTTCATTGCCATCCAGTCGTTCTCGGGTTCTTGGTCCGGGTAGTACGGCACAGGAATCTGGTAGCGTGAAAAGAAAAAAAAAAAAAAAAAAAAAAAAAAATTAGCAGCCGTCGCGGATATGATGGTGCGAGTGGAAACAAATAAAAAGAGGAAATAGCTTACGTCATCGGCCAGGTACGAAGTCGCATCGGCGACGGACGCTAGATCGCGAAGGGCGGCCATGCTTTGTTGATCGGGTTTCTGTGGGGTATTGCTGATGTGGAGGCAAAGAAGAGTCAGCAGCGGCAGCCGATGAGGAGGGAAAAAGCTGGAGAGAGAAGCTCACCTTTTATAGGCGGCCAAAGGGTCGATTACCAAGGCCGAGTTGTGGGACCGAACTAATTCCGCGTACAGCTGGGGGAGGCGGTGCAACTAATCTTCGCGCCGACGTCACCATCGTAGTCAGCTAGGAATAATTGAGAAGGAAGAAATAACAGGACAAGAAACTCACCAAGCGACGATTACATAGAATCAGGATGCAGCCAAGTTCGTCGAGGAGGTCGGGCGCGTGATCCGTTCCAGCGGACTGTACAAGACTACTAAACGATACAAGAAAGAGAGTTCAGCCAGCTCAGCAGTCCGAATGCTAGAGCGGCTCCACCCAAGCGGCGAGAGGAACGTACACGGTACCCACCAGATCAGGAGTGATCACAGGGTACAAGGGAACCTAGAGTACAGTCAAGAAGGTTGGAAGAATCACGAGCGTCAGTTTACTCGACCGATACAGTCATACAGGACGAAGAAGGTTCAGTGGAAGAAAGAGGAAGGGAGAAAGTAAAAAAAAAAAAAAAAAAAAAAAAAAAAAAAAAAAATAGCTCACCAGAAGATTCGAGTCGAAGTGTCCATCAGATTGGTACGAGCGATCTTCGAGTCACGAAGCACGTTTGAATTGACCGGGGCCACAAACCCCGGTCTGTACACAACCTGCGACTGCAGGCGCACGTCAGGTTAAACAATCTGCCGGGGAACCCAGACTCCGGCCGGTTCTATTCATTCCTCTCTATACGTACGACCATCCACAAATACACGGCAGAACATAGGAAAGCAGTTAGCACGAAAAAAAAAAAAAAATCAAATCAGCAGAAGGCAGGAACATGTAAAAATAGAAAAATTATATAGCAAAACAAAATAAAAAGTAAAAAAAAATAAAAAATAAAAATAAAATAAAATAAAATAAAATGAAATAAAATAAAATAAAAATAAAATGAAATAAAATAAAATAAAAAGAATAAAAACATGCAGTAACTTACAAAAACAATATAAAACTTAATTTTAGTGTGTGTAGGCTGCATTGTAAAATGTAAGCTGAGGGAAAGGGTGGGACACTTCAACACTTCTTTTTCCTTTATTTAATTTTTAGATTGTATAACAGGGACACAACAGGCAGGACGGGACACAATTTAGGCAGGAGGACAGCAGCTCAAAGTCAGGTTCAATTAAGTTTGAATCTGCAAACACAACCAAATTCATGAATAAGTACAACATAAAAGAAGAAAAGCTTATGCGCTCAAGTGATCTGGATTAATTATTCATCTTTTCAGCGTGGCACCAATTTGCTTGGCAAGTAGCAACATCGAGACAACATGGACCGGCAAATTCAAGCAGCAAAATACAAGGGAGTAGCCAAAAAGATTCGACCAGTAAATCAGCCCATGCCACAGGACCTCAACCCTCCTTTGGAACGGCCACCACTATCTCGAGATCCATATAGCACACCACTCACCCCCTTTCCACCAGAATTCATAGAGACACAAAGAATTACAGTAGCACGATTAGAATCAGTCAATTTTGGACCCTCAGGATGGCTCACGGAAGAAGAACTCAAGTTATTAAAGCACGTTATCACACTCCGGGAAAAGTCAATTGCATTTTCAGAAGAGGAGCGAGGAATACTCAAGCATGGATACGGACAGCCTTACAAGATACCAGTTATCGAACACGCACCGTGGCAACAGAGGCCCATTCCAATACCAAGTGCCATCAGAGGAGATTTCATCGAGCTAGTACGGAAACGAATTCAGACAGGACTTTACGAGCAATCCACCTCTAGCTATTCAAGTCCAGTATTTTGTGTCAGGAAGTCCAACGGGAAATTACGGATTGTGCACGATCTACAACAACTAAATAAAGTAACCATAAAGGATGCGGGACTACCACCAAAAATCGAGGAGTTCGTGGATTCCTTTGCAGGAAGAGCATGTTACGGGCTAGGCGACATCATGGGAGGATATGACGAGAGGGAATTGGACCCAGCATCTAGACCACTTACAACCTTTGAAACACCCTTGGGAAGACTTCAACTGACCCGGTTACCGCAAGGTGCAACAAATTCTGTGGCGGTTTATCAAGCTCAGATGACATGGATACTTCAAGAAGAATTACCGGAACACGTTGGCATATTCATTGACGATGGAGGAATAAAAGGACCAAAATCAGACTATGAAGGAAGAAGAATGGAAGAAAATAAGAACATACGGCAGTTTATCTGGGAATACGCTGTCACATTGGAACGGATATTATTCAGGATTGAGGAAGCTGGACTCACAATATCAGGGGAAAAGTTCGCTTGTTGTGTTCCAGCGCTAGACATTGTAGGGAACGTGGTCTCACAGAGCGGAAGGACGATATCAGTCAAGAAGAAAAATAAGATTCAGTCATGGCCACCTCTAACTTCAAAGAAGGACGTTAGGATGTTTCTAGGGTTATGCGTCTATGTCAGGATGTTCATCAGGGATTTCTCGGCAATAACGGCGCCATTACGAAGGTTAACCAGACTAGATACCGAATTTAATTGGACAAGCGAGTGTGAAGAGGCGTTTCAAGAACTGAAGCAGATTGTAGGAGAGGACATTGTTCTGAAAGGAGTAGATTACAGCAAGGACGCTGGGAAGATCAAGTTGGCGGTGGACTCAAGTTATCTAGCAGCTGGTGCGGTTCTCATGCAAGAAGACAAGGAAGGACGGGATAGGCCTGTCTTATACGAATCAGTAACTTTCACGGATAAGGAATCAGATTACGCTCAGTCAAAATTAGAGTTACTCGGGGTACATAAAATACTGAAGAAACTTCAAATAGTACTGTGGGGACAACATTTTGAATTACAAGTGGACGCAAAAGCCCTCATACAAATGATCAACACTCCAAGTCTTCCTAGCGCACCCATGACCAGATGGGTTGCTTTCATTCAACTCTTTTCCTTTGATTTAGTGCATAAACCTGGAAAGAGCTTTACAATGCCAGACGGATTATCAAGACGACCTGTGGATCCAGGCGATAAGCCAGTGGATGCAGACGAGGAAACTGGATGGATCAAACCACACCCGGGGATGGGAATCAAACACGTAGACGTTGTGGAAACATCAGGCTCACGAGTAGGGGTACATCACCATGGGTTTTGGAAGAGGATGAAAGATTATCTAGGGACCTTGACACGACCATCAGCATGCACCGACCAAGAGTTTCAGAAAATCAAAAGGAGATCTCAAAACTATTTTATTGAAGAGGATCAACTCAAGAAAAGAAGAGCACCCTTCAGCCAAGTCGTTATTTCAGTCACAGAAGAGCAACACCGGATTATGAAGGCATTACATGAAGACTTAGGACATCGAGGAATGACAGAAACATATAAACGAATCAAGTTACGATACTGGTGGGAAGGAATGAAGAAGATAGTCAAGAAATGGGTTCAATCATGCGAGGGATGCCAAAAGAGGAGTCGAATTCTGCAAAAAGAGGACGGTAAAGCAACTTATAAGAATACCCTATTTGAACGAGTCAGCATGGACGCCGTACATATCAAGGCAGGGAAATGGAAGTATATAGTTATAGCTCGTGACGATTTTTCGGGATGGGTAGAAACGGTGGCATTGGCAAAGCTGAAATCAAAGAATGTAGCCGAGTGGTTTCTTACCGAATGGATCTATCGTTATGGCGTGCCGCAAGAAGTAACCGTGGACGGAGGAGCAGAATTCAAGAAGGAGCTCAAAACAGCCGTCCGGAAAGTAGGAACCAACTTACGAACAGTAACACCATATTATCCAGAGGCGCAGGGGATGGTAGAACGTGGTCATAAAGAAATTAAAGATGCACTGACAAAGCTATGTGGGGAGGATGGAAAGAAATGGAAGGAATACCTACCCTTGGTCACTTTTGCAGACCGGATTTCAACTAAACGAACAACCGGGTATTCACCTTACGAGCTACAGTTTGGACAGATTGCCGTGTTACCAGTGGATCATGAACTAGGAAGCTTTCTCACAGTCAATTGGTCAGACATCAGAACTACGGCAGAACTACTGGAAGCAAGAGCAAAACAATTAGGCGCTAAGGCAGAGATGATAGAAGAAGCACGTCAGAAGATCAAGGAAGCAAGGGAAACCTCAGTACAATATTGGGATCGACGTTTGGCACATCGATTACGGAAATCTTTGAAACCCGGAGATCTAGTTTTAGTGTATAACAAAGCCCTCGAAACTCAGTGGGGAAACCTTTTCAAGCACAAGTGGCACGGACCGTACAGGATAGTGAAGCAGATCAAGAACGGACCATATATCTTGCAAGAACTGGACGGGACGTTATTGACCAGGAGCTTTGCAGCAAATCACATCAAGAAGTTTTATCCACGGGGCGAGTTGGAAGAGGAAGAAGGAGAAGAGCTTACGCAGGAGGAAGAAGACGAAGAGGACGAGCATTTCAGGATACCGGAATACGAGGAGGAGGAAGTGGAGGATTGAAGAAGGGACAACAAAAACAAACAAAAAAAAAAAAAAAACAAAAAAAAAAAAAAGTGCAAAATACATAAAATCAACTCAAAAACAGAAGAAAGGCATCATTATCATCAATATCCCTTGGGCGCCGGTCAGGTTTCAGTTTTTTTTTCTTCTTTGGCATTTCCGCGAATGCTGCGGACAGCATTAAGTTGGGGGGGGATGTGGTGTTCCATTCCCGCTCCAATGCCAAAGAGGTACATTTCATATATTACAAGTTCACTTACAGGATGTACACTAGAACAGGATACAAGAGGAGGAATATCAGGGAGGAGTACAGAAGGAATCCGGAAGAATACACAATACACCAACATCACAGAATCAACAACAAGGAAGAGTTACACCAACAGCAAGCAGGAAATACGGACGATGGTAGCAGTACAAGGAGCGGACACAGGGGAAGAAGGGGAAGAAGGACCAGGAGGAGGAGAGGCCTAGACCCTGAACAGGATGGAAGCTGGAAGGATTGGAAGAAAGAAGGTGTGATGGAAGGTGTTTCAGCCCCTGGATGGAAGAATAGAAGAAGGAGGAAGAACGGGCTGTATTGTACACAGTACAGGGGGGGAGTGGGCACAGAAATGATGTCATGCTGTGCAGATATGATGTCATGCTGTGCAGACATGAAGTCATGCTGTGCAGAAATGATGTCATGCTGTGCAGCAATGATGTCATGCTGTGCTGAAACCATAGCAACAAGGAGCAGGCTGTGCAGCTGACCAGTTCACCTGCAGCATAAATCCCTCAAAGGACCTTCCCTTGGAGCTAAATTCCCTCAACTTTTCCTATATAAGGAGGTCATTTCCCCACCACTGTTGTTTTCTTTTTCTTCAGCCACTTACTAAGAGAGTATAGTGTGTCTCACCAGTCATCAAGTTAGTCATCAAGTGTAGTCATCAAGTGTAGTCATCAGTGTTATCAGTCAATAAGTCAATCAATCAGTTATCAACCCCAACAATAAAAACATTTCTCAAACCCCCCAATCAATCAACAAACAACCCAATCAATCAACAAACAAATCAATCAATCATCAACAAACTCAACAATCATCAACAATCACCTGCAATAGTCCAACACACTATTGCATTCTCACATAATCAATCCCACGGTTCGATTATCCATATCATTAGTTATAAGCGGTCTACTCACATACAACAACGTATAAGGTCTAAGTCTGATTGAGATTACTATACTTAGTAAACTTAATCTTGAAATCAGCCATTTCTCTTTTTATATTGATTTTAAGATTCCTTACAAAGGGTATAGTATTTATAAAGGGGCAGGCCAATAAACCACCCGTAAACTGACTGTTTTAGCTTTTCAACCTAACTCACCAGTTTATTTCCCCCAGCCGGATCTTTACCAAATATTATCATTTGTCCCACAGGAGTCCTACACCGGTACTGATGGGAATTGACCAAGTGGAAGTGTTGAGAAAGAACTCCAAGTTGTTGAACATGTGATGAGACGCCCCTGAGTCCAGAATGGCGGGAAGAGATGCTGTACCAGTGACGTGACAGTGAGCAGTGGCAACCGCCGCAAAGGCTGGCACTTGATGCTGGGAGGATGAAGTGGAGGATGAGGGAGCAGGGGCAGTTGTGGTGAGATTAGCCAGGTATTTTTGCTTCTTCTTGGGATATATCAACCAACAGTTCTCCTTGGTGTGCAATTTGACCAAGGGGTTGTGCTTCTTGTTTCAACAACCACCACGGACACGTGTCTTGGAGTTGGTGGCCAAAGCAGTTGCTGATTTATCGGAACTGAATGGTTTCTTCCTAACTCGCTCGTTGAATGCGATGTTGCGCAACTTGGTCAGAAGAAGAACTGGGTCTTTCATTAGCGACTTGTTGGTGAGGATGGGGTCGGTTAAACTGCTGCGATCTTCTGACAAAGCGGAAGTGATAACTCCACATATAGCAGAACCTTCTTGAACATAAGAGATTGAGTCAAAGGTGGCAAGACAAGCCTCTACTTGATCGAGGTAATCGGTGAGGTTCCCATTGTAGCGGAGCTTATGACACTGCATGAGACATTGACTAAGCCAAAGACCAGTTTGTTTGGCATAAAGGTCCTTAATTCTTGTCCAGATCAGGAAGCCGTTGTTGTCGTTGTCATCCGTGATGATTCGATTATACAGCTTGTCGCTGATCTTGGTGAGAAGTATATTGGCGGCTTCAGAGAGTTTCTTCCTGACTGAGTTTCCAGGAGCCTCACCTGGATCCGTGGTGACGGTCACGTAGAGTTCCCGATGTTTGAGGAATGCTGTGATACGTCGGCTCCACATCGGATAATTTTCATCACCAATTAGGGTTGGAAGGATGGAGAGCTGGTCTTTGAGGCTTATTTCGCTGGCCATGTTGCTGTTGTTCCTGCCTTGTTTGTTGATTTGAGGAATCCCGGGAAGATATCGTCGAGCAAGACTGTAAATCTGAAAGAATTCAAGGAACTAAGGTAATTTCTTGATTAGAATCTATAAAAAAAATCTTTATGTACAATGAAGAATATGGAAAGTGAAAAGAAGAGAAAAGCGATTCGGGCCTTACCTAAGGCAGGAATGACAATCATAATTTAGTTAAGAAGAGAGGATGGATGAGGTAGATAACAAGAAGAAGGTAGATAACAAGAGGAAAGAGCTTTACTCAAGGAGCGTGATGAGAGAGTAAAGATGAGAATACAAGCGCTTATGCTTGTGGTGCGCCAGGCACTGATTGGAAGCGAGGGATGCGCAGGGGTTGACTGTCAGGCAGATAGAGTTGAAATAGGTCGGTAGCTTGTGAGCATGATAAGAAAGCTGCTATGTGGGTATAGTTCAGAAGTGCGGAGAGTCAACAAGGAAAAGAGTCAGCAAGCTGCTTGATCTCTTGTCCTTATATAGGCTCAAGTGTCTTGGTAGCTTACCTGAGACGGAGCTTCTAGGCTGCCTCATTCCTGGTCCTGACCATCGCGGTGGTCAGGGCCTAGGATGGTTCCCTGGTTGCGGCTCAGAGCGCCTTGGTTGTCCAACATCAATTCATCACCTGGTTTAGGCGGTTTCAGGGGAGAGCAAACAATAAACAAGGTCAGCGTCTCATGTTGTCATGCAGATGAATTCATGTGTGCGCATGACTTACAGAGTGCGTGCATGAAGGCATCAGAACCGTTGCCAGCGCCTGGACCAGTATTCTGACATATCATACATAAATAAGTACCACCGCAACAAATCAACTTTTGCTTGTATACAAGTGACGTCGCAGAGTACAAAGGCGCCTTTGTACTTTGTGATGTCACTTGTTTACAAGCAACAATTGTTTTGTCGTGGTGTACATTGGCAGACTTGGCAGAACGTCACTGCAAAACGGGTTGTATCGGTTACAACCCCCTGCGGTAACGTCGACCAGAGGCAACCAATGTTACATTGGTTGCCCAGACCGATTTTATGTCGGCCGGGCCCACCAATACATTAGAACAAAGGCATAATGTATTGGTGGGACCCGCCGATGTAACATCAGTCTGGTAGACCGATATTACATTGGTTGCCGCCACTGATCTAGCCGCGGGGGGTTGTAACCGATACAACCCCTTTGGAGGTGCGTCCACAGCGGGTCAAGCCAGGTCAAGTCTAACTTAACACAACACCAGGGGAGATCTCATGGCACCCGTTGACGGGTGCCATTGCATAACTCATTACCCTCTCTTGGTTTGAACCATGTTTGGAGGTATGCACATTCAAACTGCATGTTCAACTGAAATTCAGTTTGAAGCCACCAACAATCTCACAACAAGTGTTGCTTGATGTGTATGTGATTTTATGTTCAACTCAAGTGGAAAACTTGAAGCATGCAAACCTGAACTGATACCAAAACAACCACAGTTCTGATTTCATCATTCTTTTGAAAATTTACTTTCTTCTTGATTGTTTTATTTCAAAGAAGTATCTTTTTTTTACTTTTTTGAGGCAAAAAAAACTTAAATATAATGTGCTTTTTTGAATGGAATGAATTCACAATCTTCTGTTTTTGAGGTGCCGCAATTCATTGTAGTTGGTCCCGCATTTTGAAGGAATTTTAAGATCTGAAGAATGGGGTCTTTACCTACCCCCATTTGTACACTTTTTGGCTCAGACCAAACTTTCCAGCAAACAATCATTTGGATTTGCAACAAAGGTGTCCCATTTTAACCATTTTTTGGTCAAAACAGCAAAAACCACCTTTACAACCTTTCACACACCTGTAAATCACTGTGAAATGTGAATTTGTACTCTGGTGTATGGGCGTACAGCAGCGTAAAAATTCAAATGTCACAATAATGTAACAAGCGTACACCAAGCACCACAAACAAAGCAAAAAAGCGACCAATGGGAGTTGGTCTTTGGAAACTATGGCACAACTTTTGACCCAACTTTTTTTTAAAAAAAAGTCAACTATTACACATGTTCAATGCACAGTCACTGTGCAAAATGCACAGTGACTGCGCAAAAATGATCTTTGAAAATATTCAAGTCAAAATTTTATTTAAAGGGGATTATTACGGAGGCCAACTACCATCAGGTGTACTTGTCATTTTTTGGAAGAGGGTAAAAATTCAGATGTCTTGGATAAAAATTGTATGATATACTTTTTCTGATGGAAATTGAATTCTTTTCGGTAAACTTAGGACTTCATGAAATCTAAAAACCAGGGGACATATGTAATCGTGTATAAAACTTTCAAAATTCAACTTCTAAAGAAAATTAGAGCTCTAAATTTAGCTCCAAATGTACTCAATATGGTTTGAATCCTTTTTATGAATATTTTTTCATCATCTATAAGGTTATAGGAAAGATTTTCTCAAGAGGTTTAGATTGAAAATTATTTAGGCACTGCAAAGAAATAATGAATGATAGTTGATAAAGACTTGTTAATCAGAATGATTCTCCACATGTCAATGAATGGAAATATTGATGTATTAATATTAAAGAAGAATCATTTAAAGATGGACCAATCACTACAAACATTTGCAACTCTGCCCAGAAAGAAAATGTAAAATTGGGATGGGCAAAACATATACCCAATTTTACAGAAAATGGTCAGAAGTGAAAAATAAGCTTTACTGAGCATGCTGAGCAATTTTTTTTTTTTTTTTAGAAACTGAGCAGAAATGATTTTTATTCATTATGGCAACTTTGGGGGATTTTGCTGAGCATGCTCAGTTTTGCTCAATTTTTATTACTGAGCCATTTTGTTGAAAAAAGTTAACATTTTGCTTAACCCAAACAGTAGTTTTTTCTTTAGGTGAAATTACAAATGTTTGTAGTGAATACTGATTGGAGCATTCAAGAACTCAGAAAATCATAAGATTGACTTGAGTTCAGCTTGGGCTCAATATGATTTGTGGATTCATTCGTTATAAAGTTACAATTTTGATCATTTGAATATCAGCTTGCTTTGTGGTTCACTTCAGAAGATGTTGTCCAATTATCTTAACCCACATCAAAATCATTTCAGGTTCATAGGGAACTGACAAATAGGATCATTGGCCCCAGGTTCCAGTAAAAACACATGGAGTGGCACTGGCATGCCAGTGCCATAAATTCTCCCCTGGTGCAAGTCCCTCCAATTGGAGGGCCTGGTAGCCGCCCGCCCAGGGGCGCGCAGCGCCTCTCGCCGCAAAGCGGCGACCTCCAAAGGAGGGGAGAGCCCTCCGGGCAGGTCCCCGGACCCTCCGTTCAAGAGGCTTTGTTAAGCTAGGGGTCGAGCGGGGCCCGGATGCCCCATCGTGACAACCTCTGTGGCGGCCTCAGGGCCCCGCAAAGTAGAACCAATTATCACAAATTTTGTCCGGCTGTTTGGGATTGACTAGCAAAGAAAGGCTAGATTTGCCAAAAAAAAACTCAGTTCTGCAAAATTAACCTTTCCATGACAAACTGTAACTGGGTGCGTAACAGCTATTTAGGACCATTTGTGACAGGTGATAAATCTGCAAAAACTAATAGCTAAAAAGCCAAGCGCATGATTGCGTGAGGAAAACAAAAAGAAAGACAAAGGGTGGCCTATTAATAGCCTACAAGCAAGATGCGCGCATGGTTGGAATGAGAGAGAGAAACATGCGCCAAGAAACAGAGAGACACAAAAGGAGATAAGGATACAGCCTGGTACAGGTTGTTCTGGGAGCACCTCTAGAGGAGGAAAACAGAAAAGAGACTGGCCCAAACACAGGCTAGTATATAAGCAGCAGAAAAAGGAAAGGGGACCTTGGCCAGAGTTGGCCTAAAAGGTTTCTGGTTGTCATTGCACGGCCAGAGGTGTCCAGAAAGGAAACCAGAGGTTGTCATTGTTTGGCCAGAGATATCCTAAACCAGCAGTAAGTGTCATTGTTGTCCAGAAAGGTACCAAGCCCGTTGGCGGAGTTGAGGGGCTTGGGTGCAAAACTTGTAGCATGGGCAGGGGGTGTCAATAGCCCCGCTACAAAACTGTGTGTAAATTTAATTCAGCGGCAGGTTTGAGTTTGGTTCAGATGTTTTTACATAGAAAACCCAACCTTTAAATAAGCCAAAATCAACCCTGCAGCTGACTTAAAGTTACACCCAGTTTGGCAGGGAAAGATTAATTCTGCAGATAGAATCTGCAAAACTTTACTGAGTTTTTTTGGCAAATCCAGCCTTTTTTTGCTTGTAATTCCCAAAAGGCCTGATAACCTTTGTGAGAACAGCAGTAGACTTGGGTCCAGCTGACATAAAAATCTTTGGGTGTTGACAAAAAAACCCGGTAAAATTGTGCCTACACGCGGTTTTACCGGGAGGCAATGTTGTTGCCCCCGGCAAGCAGCTTGTGCTGGCTCTCTGAGGAAGAACTCCTTGCCAAGCTGGTACAAGCAACAGTGTAACCATTACGCTACACGTAGCACGTAACAGCGTGTATTGTATTGGTTTGTAGCGCCGATACCCTGTATCGGTATTGTATTGGGTTGCTGATACAATACCAATTTTTTTTTGGTGTTTATCGCCTGGCCCAATACGATGCGCAAAAAAAAACTTCTGTGTATTGGAGGGCCGATACCACTCCGATACGTTATGTATTGGAGCCGTATCGGTGGTATTGGCCCTCCGATACAATACACAGCTTCCAAAAACTGTGTATCGGTCAGGGCGATACAATGTAGCGGTATTGTATTGCCCAGCCGATACGATACATTGGTTTTAAAAAACCGTGTATTGGTGAACCAATACAATACACACTATCCGCCGATACAATACATGTATTGTAATGGTTACACCGTTGGTACTACAATGTTGTACCAGCCCGCCAAGAAGCTATTCCTTGGCGAGAAGGTGCAAGCTGGTACCTGCTTGCCAAGGGATAACTCATTGACAAGCTGCTACAAGCTTTTACCAGCTTGCCAAGGAGTTATTTCTCCGCAAGCCGGTACAGGCTTTGACCTGCTCGGCAAGGAATAACTCTTTGCCGTGCAGGTACAAGCTCTTACCAGCCCAACAAGGAGCTATTCCTTGGCAAGCAGGTGCAGGCCGGTACCTGCTTGCCAAGGAATAACGCCTTGGCAAGCTGGTACAAGCTTGTATCAGATGCGACGTCGCCCCCCAGTAAAACCACGTGCAGGCGCAATTTTACCGGGTTTTTTATCAACGCCCCAATCTTTATGATAACGTCTGTAAGTCCCGCCGCGCAGCGGCTGGTGTGAATTGCTTAAGCCCGCATAATCATGCACTTCCAGAAATCACATTATATTTTTTGACCAAATGTCAAATTCCGAGTGTCTTGCTGACAAAGAAGTGATGTGCTGAATAACAAGATTGACCTGCAATAGGTGAGAGAAGGAAAAATCTCAGCAATTTCACTGCATGCAAAACTATGTCATGAATACAGTATGTACAGGTTACCCTGTCCTGCATGCGTGACATGACACAGAGCTCCTGTAATGTTACAGGTTGACCTTTCATGCAAGCAACCTGCATGCCACCTGTGTCACCTGCCATGTGCACAGTGACTGTGTACAGGGGTTCACAGGCCTGTCACCCCCATGACAGCTGCATGACTTTATGTCCTGTAATTTATGCATGTCATGGGACACGGGTGTCACACATGAAAGGCTGGAGGACTGTGTAACCTGTCACTGCACAAAAAACATGCTCAAATGCTTGCAGTTGACATGCAAGGAACTTGAGTCCATTCCAATTGCGTGGCTAGGAGTCCAGAGTGCTCTGGGACGGCAGAGGGTTCCTTCCTGGCCCCTCTCCTGTGCCTTCCGTGGTCTAGCCCAGACCGTGCCTATCAGGCTGGTCTCAGACTAGTCCGGTATGGGTCAAGGGCCCTAACCCTCACGCTATGGGTACCCTCTTTGCGTATCACGCTATGGGTCCCCTCCTTGCGTGTGGTAGGCCTGGAGAACTACGGGGATCTCACGCCCAAGACTGGGATGGCGCCCCGGTGGGTGGGAGATCCCTGGGATGGTGGGTGGGGTGCAAAATGATTGGCTTCTAAGTTGATTGTTGCCTGCGGGTATGGAGTTGCTTGCCGGCTCTAGTAGGTAGGCAATGGTCCGGAGAGGAAGCGTTGGGGTTCCTTTTGTGCCTCTCTGTCCGGCTACCAACCATACTTGCTGCGCTCCACAGGCTCCCTCCTACCTGCCGCAGGCTCTCCATGGACCCCAGTCCCCTCTCCGCTGCGCCCCTCCGGAGACCTTGCAATTTTACTCAAGGTTAGCTTTTGATGCTGTGAGCCTGGAACTCTTAAGTGACAGCAGGACACAAGGATGGGGGACAACAAAGTTTATTTCAAGAGAAATAAGGGAACAAAGAAGAGGAGGAGGAATAGAAAGAAAGCTAATGTATGTATCCTTTTAGGATAAGTATGTGGGCTCAACCTTTAGTAGGGAGAAATGCAGAGCCGGGCAGAGCCACAGTCTCTTCAACCTGAGAAGCAGGAGAAGGTACACTCAGAGACTGCCTTATTTTTTAGGCTTAAGGCCAAGGTTACTTATAAGGAAACCTGAGTGGATGGGTAGCTCCACTGGACTAAGATAATGAGAAGAAAAGCTCTTTGGGAATGAAGATAGTGAGGTGCCTCTAGAAGAAGAAGAAAGGAAGAGAAAGAGGGAGGATCAAGCTCAAAATGAACTTGAAGAAAAGAGAAGTTGTCAAAACTGCTTACTAGTCAGACAGATGACACCAAATGACCACGACAATACGACGAGGGGAAATGATGGGACCTTGGATGCTGAGTAGTGAGGAGTGCTTGTCCAGTTGTTCTGTTTTCTTCTAAGTTGGTTGATGAGTGATGATGAAAATTTTCATCTGCCCAACTCTGAAGATGATGAACCATGTTTTTTAAAATGAATATGCAATATAGAGTTGAACTTAGAAAGTGAGTAGATGTTATGTGGACTTCTATGTTAATTACTTCACACTTATATTATTCCACACTTATACACAACAAAGTAAGAATATTATGATATGAAAATACTCGTATTGAAGAGAGGAATAAGAAGAGAACATTTTTGAAGCCTTTTGGGCAACATTGTTGTCTCTAAGGCTGACAGATGTGCAGTGACTGCACATCATGCACAGTCAATGCGCATCTGAGATTGCGTTGACTAAGGACCCAAGTAATACTTGGGTTGCTGCATGTCAACTGCCGGCACTTGAGGAAGTTCTTCTTGCAGTCTGTAGCACTTTCATGACAGTGTTTTGCACGCAGTGTTTGAAAGACTCCTCAAAAAGGATCACTTGTAGATTTTGAAATTTTGATCCCCAATAGAGACAGGTGAAACAAATTAAACTACTGCACAGATTAATATATGCACATTGAAGCTTGATTCACATGCATGAATCTGGAATCTTATAAGTTTGTGATTTCACAGCTTGCAATGATGATTTGCCTTTAGAAAACACCAAAAAATAGTGAATTTGGAAATTTCAGACCTGTGATGCCCAATACAGACAGGTGAAACACATCAAAATACCTCACAAATATATGCAAAATGAAGCTTGTCTCACAGGAATGAATCGGGAATACATATTAGTGTGAAATGTTAAACAAAACTGCACTTAAAAAAAAATAGGGAATCTGTGAACAAATTGAATATGTGAACTTTAAAGAAACAGAGGATTTCTGGGGTGAAGACACCACAAAAATGTTGATGTTATGTTTCATCATGTATCTTTCCTGTTCACCTGTTTCACACATGTCATCATTTGTGACATGTTCTCTCTGCTTATCTGGAGCACAGCTTGTGGAAGGAGACTCTCTTCATCCTTCCACAATCTTCTCCGTTGCTAATCGCATCATGCGGTTATGCTCCAGGTAAAGTTTCATCTCATCACATTGTCATTCTCTCTTTCTCTATTATGAATCACAATGTATCCTTCCACGATCTTCTCCGTTGCTAATCGCATCGTGCGGTTACGCTCCAGTCCTCCTCTGCTCTTCACAGGTTATGAGACCGATGCTGTACTAGTTACGCAAAGCAATTCAAACCCCTTGCACGTAAAATAAAAGGCTGTCTAGCAACACTTCAACAATTGGTTGTAAAAACACTCAAAGGATCAACCATCTACGGCCGATAGTAAGCTTCTTCCGGGACAACCGGAAATTTACACAGCCAAAACGACCAACTCATCCTCTCATCAAGAAGCGTTAAAGTTCTTGGGTATTGTAGAACTTAAGTCAGCTGGACCGGACTCCAATTACATTAATTGGAAGTTTGTTGTTGGTATTCATCTCCGCGCGACAAAGGTATTGTATGTCTTAACTCCGATTGAGAGACATCTTTGTCCCAACACTTGGTCTCAAGACAACACAGCCGTGTGTTCCGTCATTACTCATACCATCAACGAATCTGACTACCAATACATACATGAATTCAAAGACGGAGCAGCCGGCATGTGTGCTGCACTCAAGTCGGCTCATGAAGACTCTTTGTCTGGCGGTTGAATGTATTGGTTGCAAAAGCTCATCCAATCGCGCATGACTGGTGATGATGTCAATTCTCATCTTGAAAAACTAGGTGGTTATGGGGAAAAGCTTAACGCTTTGATTACCACCAAGAATCCGTTGACCGCCAATGACATGCATTCAACGGCCATCCTCATTTCCTTGCCAACCGATTGGCTACACTGCGTTTCCGCCATGATGAATGAGGAGCAGGTTCCTTCTTCTAGAGTCATTACAGCACTCAAAGCAGAATCCCTTTGCAGGAAATCCCAAAATGACAAGTCAAAGCCCATCGCCGTTGCCAAAACTGAAGTTGCCTCCGCCACTGCGGTCGACAAATCTACTTTGGTGTGCAGCTTCTGCAATTGTAACAGTCACGGCTTGTCTATTTGCAACAACGCTGCAATGATCCTTGAAGAGGCAAAAGCTCATCAACAAGCCAAATATCAAGCCAGTCAAGCTGGCAATTCTTCAAAGTCTAAATTGAAGCCAAACAAAAAGTCAGATTCTGCTTGAGCGGTGCATGCGTCGATTGTTGAGTTAGATGATTTCTTTTGAGAAGATGATAAATCAGGATCATATCACTCGGAATATGAGATTTCCCGTGCAGCTGTAACCCCGCTCATCTCTTGTATCACTAGCGTGAAGGCCAGCGATTTCAACTTGGATTCGGGCTGCTTGGTTTCCATGACGCCGTTCCTTGCTTCTATCAACGATGCCAAGAAAGATGTTGTTCCCATCTGCTTGGCTGACAACACCATTGTCAACTTGACTCATTCCAGTCGATTTCCCATGCCATTGGGAGGATCCACCTCGGTGAAGACCCTGGTGGTAGTTCCGTCGTTGCACGAACCACTTATGTCAATTGCCGGCATGTGCGACAAAAATCTGACCGTCTGTTTAAACAAAACCTTGTGTTGTATCTTTGATACTGTGGGACTCTTGATCCATGGTACCAAGATGGGCGCAGGGTACAGAAAAGAAAATCTTTTCTATCTTCCTTCGGTTGTTGACGTAAGATTTCCTTCAATTTTGTCTTCTGTGTCTGTGTTGTCTGCTTCTCCTACACTGCAAAAGGGGTTGTATTGGTTACAACCCCCCGCGGTAACATCAGTCAGAGGCGACCAATGTTACATTGTTTGCCCAGACCAATTTTATGTCGGCCAGGCCCACCAATACATTAGAACAAAGGCATAATGTATTGGTGGGACCCGCCAATGTAACATTGGTCTGGTAGACCAATGTTACATCAGTTGCCGCCACTGATCTAGCCGCGGGGGATTGTAACCGATACAACCCCTTTGGCGGTGCTACTCCTAGCCTTAACTCAACGCTTCTTGGATTTCATTGTAAACTCTCACATATAGGCGTGCGACCTCTCAAGTTGCTTCTCAAGCAACTCGACATTCGTCCTTCCTCAATGAATGAAATCAAGGTTCAGCAATTTCCTACGTGCATTCAGTCTAAGATGCACAGAACCAACTTCAATCCTTGGTCTCTGTACCAATCTACCCTACACGGCCAATTAATCCACTCAGACGTGTGTTCTTTTGAACAAACCTCAAGGGAAGGCTATCAATACTTTGTAACCTTTGTTGATGATTGTTCTAAATCTATCTTGGTGTATCCTATGAAAGCAAAAAGCAGCACTTTTCAGTGCTTTAAACTTTTTAGAGCTATTTTTGAAAAGACAGGAGCAAACAAAATAATTTCCTTGCGCACCAACAACTGTGGGGAATATTTGTCTAATCAGTTTATAAGCTATCTAACCGAGTCGGGAATAAAACACAAACCCGGTTCTCCACATTCTCCGGAGTCCAACAAGGTTGCTGAAAGAACAAATCGGACAATCAATAATCTGCTCAGATGCGCCTTGCTGGGTGCAAATCTACCAAAAAGTTTTTGGGCCAATGCGGTTTGACATATTATGCATTCTTTCAACTCCATCCCGATGAACACTCCGTCGGGATTTAAAACGCCAAACTGCATTCTTGGAGTTGATTCCGTAAAGGTTGATGCTTTACATCCTTTTGGGTGTCTCTCTTGGTACAAGGTACCGGAGGCAAATAGGAAGAAAATGGGTTCAAAAGCACGCAGCTCAATTCTCCTCTCCTATCTATCTGACGAGAACGGATTTTGAGTTTGGGATTTGAATAGTAAGAACATCATAAAGTCTAGAGATGTAATTTGTGTGGATGATGTTTATCCTTACAACGATTCTCTCGAAACAACCCCAACAGCTTCTACTGACGCTTGTATAGTTGAACTGCCTTGGCCCCATCAAGATCTGCCAGCCGTTGACTTCATCTCCATTCCGGTTACTTCTTCTTCCCCTGAGTCTGTCAAAATCAATCATCTCAATTCTCAGTCTGGTGAGAATTCTGTAATTACTGTTCCAGCTGTTGAACAATGCCACAACCATCTCAACCATCATTTTTGTCTCATGATTCTTCTACCCCAACCAATTGTAGGTTGGAAGCCTCAATTCATGCTACTCCGTCTACACCTACCGCTAATCCGAATTCTCAACCATCAAATCCTAATACTCCTTGGCTTGTTTGTTCAAGATGGGTTCCCAATTGACTCGGCAATTGGGCTAAAAAAGCAGATATTCCTGCTGATGCTGTTGAAACTCCCAAAACTTGGAAGCAACTGCTCAAGTCTCCTGACAAAGCTCGGTGGTTAAAAGCGGCGGATGATGAATTTGTGTTGTTGACGGGAATGGAAACTTGGAATCTTGTACCTCGGCCGGTGAAAAGAAAAGTGATCAAATCTAAGTGGGTTTTCAAAATTAAACGTAACCCAGATCACACTATTTAAAAACTCAAGGCAAGGTTAGTAGCTATGGGGTATTCTCAAATACATGGTCTAGATTACGATGAGGTGTTTTCTCCAACACTTTGGTTGGAAACTCTTTGTGTTATCTACAGCTTAATGGTGATCAAGAGATGGGCGGGCAGGCAAATTGATTTCAAGACGGCATTTCTCAATGGTTGCTGGGATGAACAAATATTCATGGAACAGCCACCTGGCTTTGAAGACCAACATAATCCCGACTACGTATGTGAGGTCAAACGTTCTCTGTACGGACTAAAGCAAGCTCCACGCCAGTGGAACATTGAGTTACAGTTCCCGGACAGAAATTAGCAGCGGGGGGTTGCACGGACTTTATGTCAGCAGTAAGGATGGCTATCGGGCAGGGCTCCCATTGGGCCGCCCAAACCCTGTCGGGTTTGGGCCGGGTTCGGGCTGCCATTTGCGGGAAAAACTGAAAGATGGCCCGTCCCGAGCGACCCGCAGCTGTTAATGGGCTGGGCTGGGCGGCCCACGGGAGCCCATCGGGCCAGTCCCCCCGCCGGGGACCCCGCAGGGGGCTGGGCTGCCGGAGGCGGGAGACCCATGATAGGTCAGCGGGTTCTGTGCCCAGTGCCTTGGAACAAGCACCGCCAGACTCAGTCAACTCGATCATCTTCATAGCGTTGGACTGTGGACCCTCCAACCCCGTGACCTGTCTCGATGGCTAATTGCAGCCCAGGATCAAACACCAACGACATTCAAGTTATTCAGCCTCCTGGACAGGAACTATCTCAGTCACATGGTGCCACCCCCACAACTGGAACGACAACTTCTAATCAAACTGAAATTGAGAGCTCGGCTTCTCAGACTCCTGCCCCGGCCGAAAGTGTTAGTGAATCACAAGAAGAGAGTCAACCAAAGAAGAGGAAACTTACCAGCGAAGTGTGGGAGCACTTTACCAAGATCAAAGACAGTGAGTCAATTCATTTCACCCGTCTTTTAAATTCTTAACCCCATCCATCAAATTTCTAACCTTATGGACTTATTTATTTTAACCAACCTGCAGAGCAAGGGAAGCCCAAAGCTCAGTGCAACTATTGCCCAGATATTCTCTCGGCAGCATCAACTGGAGGAACGAACCATCTGCAAAGCCACTCAAAAGCCTGTCTAGCGAAAAATGGTGATGTCTCTCCGCAACGACAAGCACTTCTTGGCTTCACTTCGTCAGCTCAAACCTCAAGCAACCGCGTCTGGGTCTTCTCTCAAGAAAAAACTCGCAAGAAACTAGCTAGGATGATAATCCTCCACAAGTACCCGTTCTCCATGGCCGAACATGAAGGTTTCATCAAATTCATGCAAACCGCTCAACCAAACTTTGCGATGCCAGGACGCAAGGCAGTCAGAAGCGACTGTGTCAACTTATATCAAACGATGAAAAAAATCGAAATTGCCAACATGGCAAAGGCCAGCCAAATCGCCCTGACAACTGAATTATGGAGCGCTTCCGATCTCACCGGCTACATGGTAGTGACGGCCCACTATATCAATCAGAAATGGCAGCTCACTAAACGCATCATTGGTTTCCGACCTCTGCCACCTCCGCATACTGGACAAGCGATTGCCGATTGTCTCAGCCAAACCCTCCTTGATTGGAAGGCCGTCAACAAAGTCGCCTTTGTAACGCTTGACAACGCCAGCTCGAATAATTTAGCGATGACCCGCTTGCAAAGATTCCTTGATGACCGAAGTCATCCTGGTGAAACTACGACCTCACCTTACTTCCATGTTTGATGCTTGGCTCATGTGATCAACTTGGTTGTCAAGGATGGGCTCAAGGTTTCCAGCACTTCAATTGAGCAACTGTGCGCAAGTGTCCTCTATATATATGGCTCCTCTGCCCGGATGGATGCTTTTGACAAAGCTCTCAAAACAGTTCGCATCAACGTAAATAAGAAACATCCGTGCAAGGACGTCCCAACTCGCTGGAATTCTACTTATCTGATGATTGAGTCTTCCTTGCCGTGAAAGTTGGCATTCCAGGAGCTAGAGATTGTAGACAACAAATATGACAAATGTCCAACTGAAGCCCAATGGGCCGACTTAGCTATAATGAAGGAGTTCCTCGAGCCATTTTACAAAGGTGAGTTTCTTGAATTCTAAATTATAAACCATTCCAAATCTAAATCCCTCTGATTGTCTTTCTATAAACTTAGCCACCCTTGTTCTCAGCGGGACCCAGTACCCCATAATCAACCATGCCTACCGAGCAATGACCGCAATTGCAAAAAAAATGAAAGATACCGACTCGCTTCCTCTTCTGGCCAATATGGTTCCACCGATGATCGAAAAATTCAAAAAATATTGGGAGCCAATGAAGGATCTTTTGGCCATAGGCCTCATCCTTGATCCATGCTACAAGATCAGATATCTCCGTTATGCTCTTGAGCAGCAAGCCCTCTCGCCAACAAATATTGATTCCTTTGTTGGAACCGTCAGGGCGGCCTTGTTGACACTCTGGAATAAGTACGATCCTCCTTCGGCCACCAACCCTCAACCAGCTGCTCAACCCTCCTCCAAAGATCAAGATTTTGATGCCGATACCTCAGCATTCCATCAATACATGGAAGGAAACATGGGTGGCGGTCAGTTAAACGCACCTGGAGCTGAGTTGGACTTGTACCTCGAAGAAAGGAATATTATCCTTACCAGCAACCACGACTTCAACATACTTGCCTGGTGGGACACCAATTCCCCTCGATTCCCATCCCTATCCAAATTTTCCCGGGTCCTCCTCATGATCCCGATGACCTCAGTTTCCTCGGAGTCGGCATTCTCAACAGGTGGGCGGGTTCTAGACGATCATCAAATGAGACTCAACGAGGAATCGGTAGAGGCTCTGTTATGCACTCAAGACTGGATCAAGGCCGGCAATGCTGCACCGGCGTCCGCATAATCCATTTTTCTCTTTGTTTTTTGTCTCTACTTACAATATATATACACGTAGCCAGCATATGAAATTTGAAATATCAATGTCTACTATGCCGCCTCTCCAAACATTTTTCTTCACTCACTGAGGCCCACCAGCGGCCTGTGGGCTGCCCATGGGTGCCCACCGGGTTGCGGGCCACACGGGCGCCCATGGGCAGCCCATTTCATAAATGGGTTCGGGCTGGGCGGCACTTTAGCCAATTTCAGCCCGGCCCGACCCGCCCATTAAGGTCGCGGGCTGCATCGGGCTGGCCCATGGGCGGCCCGAGCCCGCCCGATAGCCATCCTTAGTCAGCAGTGTGTGCGCACCACTCAATTCTGTTTGAGTGTCAGCACCCCTAGCAACACCTTGTCAGCACCCATAGCAACACCTCGTCAGCCCCAAACAGTGATTGATAAAAGAATTGAAATACACATTCAAAGAGTAGGATTTTCATTTCCACAGTTTTGACCCTTTTCTTATGGGCAAAGTTGAACTAACTGTTTTTTTCCGCTTTGTATTGCTTTGTATTTTGAAAGCGACTAGTTTTTTTCGGAATGGTGCAAACGGTCAATAAACGTAATTGATTAAATACTGAAAAAAAAGGCAATTATCGTTGGGATGATGCAGGCAGGCTCAACAGCGACCTGTGTTTCAAAGAAACTGAAGCTCACAAGACAAAAGGTATCAGGAGTCCTCTCTCTTTATGGGGAGCGAGGTACTGTTGAAACTACCCATCAATGTGGACGCCCCAGAAAACTGGATGACCACAGCTTACAACAGCTCAATTGTGAGCTTGATTTGAATCGAAAATCCAAGTTGGGTGAGATTGCCAATCTCATTTTGGACAATGTCTCCTTGCATACCATCCGACGACAAGCACATGAGCTAGGCTTCCACAACCGAGTGGCCGTGGAGAAACCCTTTGTGAATAGCAAACAAATCAAAAAACGACTTAAATTTGCTTCTGAGCATCTCTCTTGGACAATTGGCAATTGGAAGAAGGTTGTCTGGTCCGATGAATCCTTGTTTGAGGTTGGGAAGCCCTCCAAACAGACAAAGGTCTGGCAAAAGAAAGGCAAGAAATACAACCCTGAATGCCTTCAACCAACTTTCAAAAGTGGTCGCACATCGACCATGGTTTGGGGAGCCTTTTTCAACATCACCAAAGGCCCCTTAGTTTTCCTTCCCCCCAAGCAACAAACAGCAAAAGATTTCATTGAGAATGTCTACCGTCCGCATCTTGTCCCATTGCTTCAAAACAAAGACCCGGAACATCAGCTGATCTTCATGGAAGATAACGCCCCGGTGCATATGGCATTAGCAAGCCACAACTTTAGAAAAGAAGAAAACATTCACAAGATTGAAGATTGGCCACCTCAATCCAATCAAAAATTTATTGAAAGTCTTAAAAACAAACGTTCAAGAGCTCTACCAACCTCGTTCAACAGAAGAAATGAAGGCTACACTTCAACTTCTTTGGGACACCTTACCAGAATAAATCCTCACCAACTTAGTAGCATCAATGCCCAAAAGAATCCAAGCTGTTATTGATGCTAAGGGAGCCCCGACAAAGTGGTGATCTGTTTTTAATTTCTATTTTTTTATTTTTTATTTTTTATTTTATTTTCGATTTTTTCTTTCACAATCATTCCTCCTAGGTCCTCCCCCCCCCCCCCATCCCTATTTTTCTGTATTTTTCACGCTCATAACGAAGATTTATTGTTTTGCCTGTTTCTTTGCAAATTTTTTAACGTACCCCTGTTTTTATTTTGATGCTTTACAATGCAGAATCATTAGCAGCTGCTTGATGGCTACACGCTAGTATTTTTACTTTTTCTGAATGTCTAGCACTTTTTTTAAAAAAAAAAAATTGAGCTGCCGCTAATTTCTGTCCGGGTACTGTACATAACGCTCTCATGGATCTAGGTTTATCTAACTCCGACTATGATCCAACTCTCTATTACAAGGTCAACAATGGATGTCTACTCGGTGCCATATCTACTCATGTAGACGATTTATCAGTCATTGGCAAAGATCTTTGGGTATCTTCCATAATCTCGGCTCTCGGAAAACAATTCAAAATCGGAGCGGACAAAGAACTTACCCATTTTCTTTCTCTCAAGATTACGCGCAATGTCAACGATCGTCTTGTGTTCCTTAGTCAGAGCCACTACATAGAAGATATTCAAGAACATTTCTTACCTAACAACACAATTACTCTGTCATCTCCTTCAAATGCTTCATTCAAAGATCTAATTCAGCGCACGGAAAACGAGAAACAGTCGTATGGTCCTTATCTACAACTTATTGGAAGTTTACTCTGGCTATCTCAATGCACACGCCTGGATATTGCGTTTGTTATAAACCGGTTATCACAGTTTTTACGCAATCCTTCTAACTCGCACCGGCTCGCGGCGTTACATATTCTTAGATATGTTATTTTGACCAAACATCTGCGACTTCAACTTGGTGGAGATCTTACTCTGAACAGTTACTCAGATTTTGATTGGGCTGAGGATTGCGAAGACAGGAGATCGACCTCTGGCTACATTTTTTGACTCGGTTCAGGCACAATCTCATGGAAATCACAAAAACAGGCAACTGTCTTGCTTTCTAGCACAGAAGCCGAGTACAAGGCAATGTCAGATTCTTGTAAGGAGGGTCTGTGATTACGAAGTTTACTAGCCAAACTTCATCTACGTCCTTGAGCGCCTGTTCCTCTTCATGTTGACAACTCTGGCGCTGAAGCACTCGCTAAAAATCCACAGCACCATTCCAGGACAAAACACATACACGCTCGATTTCACTTTGTACGAGAGTGTGTTAAAAACAAGAAATTTGAAGTTCACCACATCTCGACGCACGAAATGCTAGCCGGTATTTTAACGAAACCTCTTCCTAGGATTCTTCTGGAACCTCATCGTCGATTTTTGGGTTTGCTTTGATTCACAGGTTCACAGCAAGGGGGGGTGTTGATGTTATTTATGTTTCATCATGTATCTTTCCTGTTCACCTGTTTCACACATGTCATCATTTGTGACATGTTCTCTCTGCTTATCTGGAGCACAGCTTGTGGAAGGAGAATCTCTTCATCCTTCCACAATCTTCTCCATCGCTAATCGCCTCGTGCAGTTATGCTCCAGGTAAAGTTTCATCTCATCACATTGTCATTCTCTCTTTCTCTATTATGAATCACAATGTATCATTCCACAATCTTCTCTGTTGCTAATTGCATTGTGCGGTTACGCTCCAGTCCTCCTCTGTTCTTCACAAAAAAAACAATTGTCAATTGATGTCAAGTGACATGTGGCTAATTGCGGAAAGTTATCCGGGATCTATCTGGTGCATCACTGTTTCAGCCCCCTGCAACCCACAAAGGTGCCATTGTAATTGGGATGAACTGGAATTAGAGCTACATCAGAGCAGGGATTAATTCTACATGATGTCACTTTTTATCAAGGGAAAATTGATTTTTTGTGGTGAGAACTGATGGACCCAGAGTAATTGCTGGTGACAGCTGATGTGTATTGATGATTTTTTGTAGAAAGAGGAGGGAAAAAATTGAAGATTGTTAATTGTGAGGAAACAGATGATTTCTGGTGTGAAGAACTGATGAACTGAGGAGGAAAAGCCCCTGAGAACTGGGCCAAGGACCCTCTTTGAGGGAAACTGGGCCGGAGGAAAAGCTCCAAGCAAAGCCAGAGACTGCTAGCTTGTGAGAGGAAAAGAAACTCACTGAAAGAGAGGATTCCAGCCTCAGCCTCAAGGATCAAACACAGGAAAACAGATGTTTATTTCTTAGTGATTGGCAAGCTACTATATAGTCCACTAGAGATGGGCTGAGCTGTGGGACAACAGGTGAAAACATGCATGTTCATTGTGAGGGAAGAGAACAGAGAATGAGGGAATGAAGTGGAAAAAGATGAAGTTATGACAATATGTTGGTTTTTGATTTCACCATTTTCAACAATATTTTCCATGAGAAAAGACCACAAAAACTGCCAGAGCTTTTCTCTCAAGTGAATGATCCTCAATGAATTCTGAGTTCTCCTAGCTCAGGGAGTGGGAAGAGATGCCGAGTCCATTACCTGTGGTACAGACAGCCCAAGGAGTGCACAGGGAATGATCAACCAAGGCTATTTTTACCTTTCAATGGAAGTGGCTGGTAGGGAGAACCTTGAACCACAGGGCTTGAGATCTAGGTCTGAGATGGAGAGAGAGGAGAGAGGGAGACTTGGCTTACCTGGTTTCCATAGGGTGGCCAGGTGAATCCATTTTGCACAAGGGAGGGGGTGACTGTAGTCTGACTGAGGAATTCAACAGAGGTAACTCTAAGATAGCTTGAGAGAGAAAGGACAAAAATAAAATAGCAGAATAGAGGGAAAAGCCCCAATTACCAGATAGGCAGGAAGTTGGTCACGTTAATAAATAGGAATGGGCTTGGTTTTCTGATCTATGGGCACCTTCTATCTTGGAATGGATCCCAGTACTTAAGCTTTCTGTATCCCTACCTTCCTTAATCTTCTGGGCCACTTGTTGGCAGCCCTATGGCTAGATGTATTTGTACATGTTGCTTTACTTCTCTCTGCTGGACTTTATTCTGGTGCAGCCACCACTGCCTTCTATTTCCAGCAGTACTGACACTGGCCTATGTGCCTTGTTGGTTCTTTGAGATGTGCAGATCACTGACAAAAACAGTCAATCTGAGAATTTTGTATTAGTGATGCCCAATAGAGACAAGTGAAACACATCAAACAACCCCAATACTACAGGAAAAATGAAGCTTGACTCACAGGCATGAATTGGGTATACTTAGGAATAGGATATGACCACTTGCAACAATTTTTTACTTGGGATAACACCATCACCACAGCTCATTTGTGAATTTTGGACTTGTGATGCACAATAGAGACAGGTGAAACACGTCAATGTATTGCAACAATACAGTGACCCCGTGATGTAATCATAGCAATGGTAGACACAGTTCTTATGCTTACATCGTGGTATGCTTCTTATCAAAGTAAGCATATGCTTATGTAGGACTAACCAATATAAGCAACACATGTATTCCTGCTATTTTATGCTTACATGTGTTTTGATTTTGGAGAATAGTGGAAGAAAAAGTCAATGTTAGTTTTAGACCACTGGGAAGCTATTTTTATGACCTGCACATAGCCATCTGTCCGCAGGCTAAACATTCCTGCATCACCAGAGGAGACAAATGCCAGAGATCATCCTTATTTTGTACTCTCTGACAGGCTTTCACTGTCCTATATAAGCATATTTTCATTTTTTTCCTTGAATTTTTATGCATTACGCATTATGCTTAAAAATTGAAAAATTTGCAGTAACCAAAATGGTTCCAAAAAAAAGTATGCATACAGCAAGGTATGCATACAACGTGGATGCTTACATCGCGGGGTCACTGTATATGAAAAATGAATCAAGGGAATTTCAAGGAAGTTTTATTAGCCCAGTTCACATAGATGCTTGACCCGAGTTAAAAAAAAAAGACAAGCAATGCATGTAAAATTTAACTGCATAAAATCATCACGTAAGTCGTGAGATTTTTGTTCATAAAAAATATCTCACGAGCAGTCCAAATTTTATCAACATGCGTAAAACAGCCCTACATGAACTGGGCTATTAACTCATACTCAGTGTACTTGATAATCAAGGGTGTAACACTGCAACACAAAAATGGCAGGAAGAACTCAAGTGAAAAGCCTCATATTCTCAAGTGAGAAGCATAGTCACTTTAAGAAAGAGTTCCTCAACTTCTACCAGTTGACATGCAGGACACTTAAAGGATTTACTTACCAGTCACCTTTTGTCAGCCCTAGAGATACTACAAGGTATCCAAAGGACTGCATAGTCTTCATTATTATGTAAATATTATTAAAGAAATGGAATTTTTGATGCAAGATTAAGTAGGGTCCCTCACCAGAGATACCCTTGATTTCATACTCCTTCTCATAGTTCATGATATCTCAAATGTAATATTTACATAAAATAATAACCCTACTGTGGACTGTGCCAACCACAATTTAACCAAAGAAGTAATTATTCAATTGGTTAGAACATTAAATAAGATCTATTCTAACAAGTTACACACTTGTAGAAGGGAATTACTTACCAAGGTAGTAATTTATACGTACTATTCTGCTTTGAGTTGACACATGATGTAATTGGCTATACAATACACCATGTTGTCATGAGGACGTAGATTGTACTGTACTTAAACAACTATTAAATTCTCATTACATCATGAGAACATAGATGGATAAGTAAAATCCACATAATGCCCCTTTGTAGCACACAAAGACTGGCCTCTGAAGATATAAAAGGAAGGAGTTCTTGAGCTCTTTGGATCTTATCCCTCAGCTTATTCACCCACCATACTTTACCAGTACCAACGTGAATATTCTCCACCTACTTAAGTGTAGAGCTTCCTTCTTCTTATCTTCCTTACCACTGGACTGTTAGTTATACTCTATAAAATCCTCATTTATCAGTATTTCTATCATCCTTAAAAAGTAGTAGCTGTAAGACTCCCACCTCTGGCAAGAGCCAATCAGTTCAACTGCTTTCCTCCTACTTCCTTCTTACCTAGTTGTAACACCCTGTGTTACTAGAGTGGCAATTTACATTGTTACAAAATCTCCTGTTATTACCTTTGTATATCAAAGGTATTAATCATAAAGGAGTGTGGGCTTAACCTCTTATTCAGAGGGCAAATTGAAATTAATTTCATTCTTCAATAGCCTATCAGCACAGTGATAGTACCTCCATTTATATTCATAAACAGAGTGTTTCATACAAAAAGCTGACACCTTTGATGCGCAGTGATTGTACATGATTCATAGTCACTTTGCATCCAAGCTTGCTTCAAGTGAAACCTGAGTGCTGCTCAAGTGACTGCATCCCAACTGCCAATGGTTGAGCAAGTTTTTCTCACAGTGAGTGTGGCACAAGTTTCTGCATGTCAACCACTGGCATTTAATCAATTTTTTTGCAGTTCACACTGAGGATGTAAAATCTGATAGGTGCCCCCCCCCCCAACTCACTGACAGGGCCAAATTGATATCAAAAGGCAATGTGAATTTTTCATAAATGAACCTAACAGTTGAATTGACTGCTTGAACGCAAAGGCACCAATCTTCCATCAAAATTTTGGCAGCAGATGGATGACCTGTAAGTTGTTGAGAAAGAATTATGTTTATATTGCTGTCAGAAATCTAGAGCCTCAACCATCCAAAGTTTATATAGAAATCCCAATTATATTCTTGAATTGATCAGCTGATATTCAACTCCAAGTAAGGCTGCTTCCCAAACACATGCTCTATACTAGCAACCCCTGGTTTCAGGGTTCAGGAAGGCATATTTTTATTCCCTAAACCCTGGGGCATGCTAAAATTGTAATAAAAATCCTTATATGGGAATGAATTTGTGGTTTCTTATAAGGATTTATATCTTTTCTTGATGTTTTACCACCTTTTCCAGAGGTATTGCGGAGGAATTTGGATTAAGAAGCCAGGATGTGTCTGTAAACAGCAAAAATAGAAGTGTTCACAGGGTCTTTGAACACCACATCTGACCAAATCTGGATGACCTTTAGGACCCCAGGGTTCAGGGCATGGACCAGGTTAATCAGGGTGTGGGGTTTGGGATGACCCTCATGCCCCAACCCAAACCACCAGCAGCAACATTAAATCCAAGTCTCCCTGGAATAATGGTCCAAAGACATCTGTGACACAAGTTTCATAGCTGAACAGGATTTTGACCCTTGGTTTTACCACATTTCTCTGGTGGTGAAAGATGTCAACCCATGGGACCTCAATTAGCTTAAAACAAGTCCCTTGCCTGCCGGAGGCAGGGGAGCAACCTTGCTCACAGTGCAAACTCCCATCAGAGAGGGACTTGAGTGCAAAAAGATTTATCCAGCGTGAGCACCTGAGTACAGGAACCTTGTTTTTGCAGGTCCCAAACTTTCAGACCCTGAAGCTCCCTGATGGGAGGTTGCGCTACGTGCAAGGAAGGGACTTGTGTTAAGTTCAATGGGCCCAGTGGGAACCCTGCAGTAGCTTGAAACTGGAATGCCAGTAAGTACCTTTTTCAAGCCTTGATGGTTTCTTGAAGATATGAATGGGGATCTCAAATTGCTGTTCAGCACTGGCAGGAACAGAACCTGTCAAATTGACAAGGGAGCACACAGATTTGTTTTTTCAGCATGCCACTGCAGTGCAGGGGAGCAGTGTTCCCACAAAGAATTGGGTTCTTGTTGGCAATTGGATTGTTATAAGGAAGTGGATTGCAATTGGTATTGATGAATGAGGGGCTGAAAATTCTTCATTAGCAATTCCAGAAAAATTGCTGCTATATAGGGAGTGAATTTTCAATGTTTGTTTCTTTTTGAACAATGCCTCAGAGTTTGAAACATCTGCAGGATTGATATATTGGTTGGCTGGACAATTTTCTGCAGATGGGTACTCTGGGAGGTAGGGTTGACAGCACCATGTTTGAAAGAGGGTGCGCCCACAGGCACCAGCCTGTTGGCCCAAAACCTGGCTCCTTTGGAAGGCGGTGCCCCAGGGCGCCGGGTGTGAGCCTGGGCCTCTACGGTGGCAACAGGACACAAACTAAAAAGGGGGAAAAGGATTGTATTTCAAGGGAGAGGGAAATACAAAGGAGATAGAAAAGATATAAGAATGAAAGAGGGAACTTTATAGATGAAAATAAATAAGCTTTAATATGAAGATGATAGATATTCAAGGTTTTCTTAAATCTTTTAGGCTTTTGTTTCCTTTATGGCTCAATCCTTTAAGGAGAGCTAGTAGCGGAGATTAAACTGCAACGCCTCCTCTTCAAAAGAAACTGAGAGGGTGAACTGTTCTTCAACAGCCCTATTTTTTAGACCAACAGAAACTGGTCAAGGTTCTATCTAGGGAAACCTTATGAGGGTTGAATGAAGAAGAGAACCCTTTGAATTATATGTAGTTGAAGCCTTTTATTGATTGAAGTGCAGATGAATAGAGTGATGATCAAGCAAGCAGGACTGTTAAGAGTGAAGAAGAGCTTTGGATAAACTTACTTGTCAACAAAAAGGTGACCCCAGATGACCAACTAGAGTTTAGGAAATGGGAGGACCTGGAATTGTTGAGTGGTGAAGTGTTGGCCAATAGTCTTGTTCAGCTGGTGTGGTGGTTCTGGTTGGATGATCTGAGGAGTTCATGTTTTTCCTCCGGGGGAGATGAACTCTGAAGATCAAAATGAATATATTCAATATGAACAGAACTTAGAAAATAATTAGAAGTTAGAACATTATTCCACTCCTCAGTGGAATAATGCTACACAATTATAGCACATGCAATATATAAAAATGAAGCTTGAATTGCGGAGAATTTGAGTAAGGCACTATTGAAGCCTTTTGGGCAACAGTGTTGTCTCTAAGGCTGACACCGGGAGCCTCCATTTTTTTGTAAATGGTGTTTATTGATAAAAAAAACAATTTCTAAAATTAAAGTAAAAAGAATCACCAACCCTGGGGATAAACCCCAAGGGGCCCCTGAATTACCCATCCGGGGACTAGTGTTGGTTTGTGATATATTGATGAAAAGCTGTTCTTGGTCTCCTGTTGAAATTCTGGCACAGAGACAATCCAGGGATCTCTGGATCATTGTGGTAACAAAAAGATGGCTGAATTTGCATAAAAAGGGGGTATATTTCATAAATTTACAACTGTTGGCTGGAATGTGGTCATTAGGAGAAAACAAACACACATTCATGAGAGAAGAAAAGGGGTTACATGATCAAATGGACAGCTTGGCCTCAAAATTTCCAATATATGAGTGCCATTTTTTGATTTCCAGATGAAGACTTTGCCTTCACATGATAGAGAATAGAAATTGATGCATCAGAATCAATCCATAGGATGGTGGTGAAATTTGAAGTCAAAGAGATCAAAAACAAGCCACTGACTATTTCCTGTATTTTACCGGGAGACTCCGGCCTTTTCTTAGCGACCGGCAGCAGCACATTTTCCAGTTGCTTGGTTGCGTACTTGACCTTTTGCACATGCCGTGTCACACTTACCGCTGGAGGTGGGTGCTTGCTGTGGACCACATTTCTTTGATTTTGGAGATCTACGCATGATGGATCTCTGGAGGATTCCTTCTCCGGATGCTTCGGAAAGCGCCTCATTGGGTAGGGAGAAGGATGGACCAATACCGACGAAGACCAATACCAACAGGACGGAAAATTGCCACATTACATTCACTTGCATTTTGACTTGATAGTTTAATTATCAGTGGCGGGGAAGCTGTGATCGCAAAAGCTTGTGTGCCTTAAACAAAATTTTTATAAGATTGGGCCCGGCAACAAGAGAGTCAGTAATTGTTGAATCAAGGAAACTGGCAAAGAACATAATCAAAAGTGCAGATGGATGGAATATACAAAAGAGTGGAAAGTATGTATACCTTTCTTTGACGATGAATCAAGTTTGACAGGCAATGAACTCACGTCCAGGTGAGTAAAAGCGTTCAGGAGAGAGATGCACCAATATTATCAAAATATGGGGCAGATGGTGCTTGCTGAGGCTGCAAGTATAAACAGTCAAGCTTAGAAGGTTTAATGAGGAGTGTTGTTCAATCAGGTAGATCTAAGTGCAAGAGGATGTTGGTGGGGGGAGATGAACATTAGATGCTCCCCTTTTTATAGACTTCAATGCTCTGATGAGAAACGCGACTTCAAGCCGCCTTATCTGCTGAGGGTGGTGTGCTTTATCAAAATGAGGGTCACAACGGAAGCTGTATGCGGTCATTCCTCGACGAATAAATATCAACTCATTTGATTGTCTAAACGACAAGGTTCTTTCAATTTTGTTGTGTTGAGGTCCACGTTGGTGATGATTGTTGATGCCGGTTACGGATGAAGCAGTTATTGACCCCGGCTCCGGTAGCGTATCAACCTTTACAGACTTGACACAGCGTCTGCCTCGATGATAATAAATGATTATGACGAAATATATGGTAAAACATTGCAATGAGGCACCAGGCAAACGAAACCAAGGCACCTTCGATTCCTCTCCCGTGACCCACGGTTTCAGATCAACTCATTTGATTGTCTAAACGACAAGTTTCTTTCCATTTTGTCGTGTTGAGGTCCATGTTAGTGATGATTGTTGGTGCCCGTCACGGATAAAGCAGTTTCCCCGGTTCCTTCAATGTTGTAATTGTGTTGAGGTCCACGTGATGATTATTGGTGTCGGTTGCGTATGAAGCAGTTACCCTGGCGCCAGTAGCGAATGTAAAAAGTATGGAACTTTACAGACTTGACACAACGTCTGGCTTGCCTTATGTATGCGCGGCTCAGTTACTGGAAGATGGACTATAACCACCACAACAGTCGTATCGTGATGAATTGAAAATCATTGGGGGGTTGATCGCATTAATGAGTATCAGATCTCAAGCAAGCTCAGCCTCTGCTCATGATGCTTGGTTTGAGATAAAATCCATTCATCATCAGATTGAATGAAAACATTCCTTCAGTTTTGTTGTATTGATGGTGATGGTTTTTGGTATCGGTGATGGATGAATTTATTTTGAGTGTCTGCCGAGCGGAATCTGGTGCGCTGCTTATCCCGGCATAGTTAGTCCACCTCCGCTGACCGGCTCACCCGCTGCAGCCGATCAGCCGATCCACTGACTTCGAAGTGCACAGGAACTGGCCCTGGCGGTCACCCACTCTCTGCCCCTCGTACAGTGGTACTACGACTCCTCACCCATCATATATGTAGCACGGAACACGGACACGGACACTCATGTTTTCTCTCTCTCTTTTGATCATCCAGGACACTTCGCCTGGGATACGAAGGATGGAGATCCGTGGCATTCCAACGTGCAACTGTCCGTCGCTCCATTAATCAAGTCGGTGTTCTTCAGCTCTCCACAGACGTATTTCTCTCCTACAAAAACTCACACAAGCTTGTCGACCAACAGACTCATTATGAAGCCTTCCAAGTCACATACCCCACCTAACCAGTGCGGGGGGTTTCCACCGGCTCTTTGCAATGGCCTCACAGCCAATGAATCCATCAGCTCACCCATTTCCTTTTTTTTTTTTTTTTTTTGATTGATTGATTGATTCCTCCTCCACAGAAACACCGATCAAATTGATCTTGACGTTCATCTGGCTTGGGACATGTTTCAAGCTATCCAAACGGAACCTGCACAGGTCCATCCACATCTTCTTATATCTGTTGCCCAAAGGAAAGCCAGAATCGTGATGACCGCGAACTCACCAATTTTTCGTTTCTCTCGGGTTTGTGGAATCTGTATATATTTTAAACCTCTCCCTGTGATCCACTTCCATTCCACATGTAATGTACCGGCCACATGCCAATCAGACCAACCGTGCATGACTTCAATTGCAAGTTAGCTCAATCTGGCAATGCAGACCAGTACTGTAGCTTTGAAGACCACAGGCCATTCGATATTGTTTTACCAGCAGGTAGGTTTGCCAGCCGTACCGGTAGTACTTGGCGGAAACATAGCACGCTGCTGTGCCTGAACAAGTGGCTTGTGACCCTATCGAGGATCATCTGTAGCTTTACTTCCAGCTGAAGGTGTAAGAGGTCTGGAGCAGTGGACTGACTATTCAAAAAACATAGATCATCGAACAAAGAGAGAATCCTCAAACCCTCTAACTCGTCTGTCCACACGGGTTCTGGTTGGATCAAGAGGAGCCTTACACATTTTGAAATGATTCGCTGACATTGGAAAATCATAAATCAAGCCATAGGGCAGGTGTCAATTTAATCGGCGTTTTTTTTAGCAAATGAGCCTTCAATTTTCACAAGCAGCACAACTTCGCCTGTCAATAAATACGTGGTTTGTTATTTACATATACACGACGTGTTCTGGGTGATGGTGGATCTGGAGTTTGTTGAAAGGCACTGCCTAATGTATTATCAGCGGCCGCTGGTGGTGAACTTTCAGAGGAATGCTGAATCCCTTTGTCTAGATACTTGCCCTGGTTTGCATCCATGGGACTGAATGTTCGATTCGGATCACTCCTGAAGAAACTACCTACATTTGTGAAAGATTGGTTGAGAAATCAGCTATTGACTAAATTAATCAACAAGGAGAAGAAAGATGGTTACCATTATGAGATCGCTGAGAGTGTGGTCTTCCTACTGGGAAAGAGGAATGCTTTGGATTATGCTGTGGTGAGGACTGAAGGGTGTGGGCAAGATTCAGAGGGATTTGATCCGTCTCCAACGTTTCGTGATGGACCCAACCGTCGGGACTTCGAGCGGCTCCAGTTTGGAGACGATGTTCTGCCTTCTTTTCCACGTTTTGATCAGGTTCCCATTTCGACTTGAGGATTCTTCGGACGGCCTCTGGACTGATCTTGAACTTCTCTGAGAGGACGGGCAAGGAGAACTGCTCTGGATCGGAGCGATGGAGAGTCCGGAGAAGAGCCATAGAAGGCCGAGAGATCTTCTTGGGTGGATTCCATCCGTCTGGGAAGTTTCGACGGAGTGCCTCCTTCTGAATCAACCAATGTGGCTTTTCCTGACTCGTCTTGGATCGTATATTTGCAGGTTCCAAGGTCTCTTCTGCGTCGCGATTGGAGCGTGAAGGGCCAGCCAGGGGACCAGCGGGAGGGGGAGACCTGATGAGTCGTTGATGTCGGACAGGCGATCCGGTGATCCCAATGGATCGACGAAGGGTGCTTTGCATTTCCCGGTTGATAGTTGTGTTGAAGGCTGATGTGTGTGGGGCTTTTTTTTTTTTTCGATTTTGGCGGAGCCTCGGCTAGACCCAGCAGGAAATGTGTAGAGGGCCACGCGGATTTCCACAATGCATATGCAAGATAGATCGTAGCCCAGCTGACATAATCGATCACAGGCCCCAATAGTGCCAGGGTAAAAGTGAGCGCACACCAGTGACCAGTCTGAACTTGGAAGTCAAACTTCAACCAACCCACGAAGCAGCAGAAGCCAGCATGTCGTTGCGAATGCCCAAGGCGGACAACATGCCGCTCTTCAAGAGCGGCTACACGTTCTCGTCAGGTATCGAGGAGGCGGTGCTGAGGTAAGATTGCTTTCCAAAAATTCTGCGTGTCCAGAGACTCATGGCTATCCAACTTGTCGCGTAGAAACATCCAAGCCGTTTCCGAGCTCTCGGATCTCGTCAGAACTTCTTTCGGGCCGCAAGGTCGGAACAAGATGGTCATCAAGTAAGCTTCGCAAAATTGTGACATGGATTGATGAGCTGAATGGATAATGAACGTAATCTGTTGTCTAAAAAAAACAGCCATCTCGAAAAGCTGTTTGTCACCTCAGATGCAGCCACGATCCTGCGGGAAATGGAGGTCGTCCATCCATCTGCCAAAGTGCTCATCATGGCCTCGCAACAACAAGAAGCGGAGATCGGCGACCGCACGAATCTGGTGCTGATGTTTGCCGGTGAATTGTTGAAGAAGGCCGAATCCCTCTTGATGATGGGTCTTCACCCTAGCGAGATAGTCTTAGGATACGAACTGGCTCGAGATAGGGCAGAGGAAGAGATCGAAAGTGTGTGAGGGCCATACAAAATATTACATCCAACGCTTGCTGATGGTACTACTCTTTTACACGCATTTTTAGCAATGGCATGTGAAACTCTTCCATCACCTCTGACTAAAGAATCACTTGCGACGGCTCTTCGAACTCCCTTGGCATCCAAACAATTCGGCAACGAAGATTTCCTAGCTTCACTGGTTTCGGAAGCCTGTCTATCAGTCATGCCCTCCGAGCCCACACTTTTCAACGTCGACAACGTCCGTGTGGTTAAGATCCTTGGTGCTGGGTTGTCTTCTTCGAAAGTGATCAAGGGGATGGTCTTTGGTCGAGAGCCAGAGGGCGTCATCAAGAACGCCACCAAGGCTAAGGTGGCTGTTTTTACCTGTGGAATCGACATTGCTCAAACTGAAACGAAAGGAACCGTCTTGCTGAGAAATTCGGAAGAACTGCTAGACTTCTCAAGGAGTGAAGAAGTTTTAATGGAGAAAGTAAGTCATCTAGTATCTTCAGGGGACATTTGCTCTTATACCAGTCTGGCTCGGCTCTCTACCGCAATACGTTAGAGAAAGTCATCTGATGTTGGGATCGACTTGAACCAGATTTTCAAAGAAATTGCCGATTCTGGTGTTTCGGTCATTGTGGCCGGATCGAGCCTAGGTGAATTAGCCTTGCACTATTTGAACCGATTCAACATCGGTGTCATCAAAGTCTTGTCGAAATTCGACCTACGTCGGCTGTGTCGAGTAGTGGGAGCGACACCGTTGGCTCGGTTGGGAGCACCATCACCGGAGGAGGCCGGCTACGTGGATGTGTTTGAGACGATTGAGGTGGGAGGGGATCGCGTGACAGTATTCAGGCAAGACGATGAAACAAAGACACGGACCTCGACGATCGTCTTGCGAGGGGCGACAACGAGCTCACTAGATGACGTTGAACGGGCGATCGACGACGGGGTGAACGTGATCAAGGGACTGCTCAAGGACTCTCGACTCTGTCCCGGTGCGGGTGCCACGGAGATCGAGCTAGCCAGTCGGATCCTCGAATATGGCGAAAAAACCCCGGGCCTCAGTCAACACTCGATCAAGAAATTCTCCGAAGCTTTGGAGGTTATTCCTCGCACTCTGGCTGAAAACGCTGGGCTAGACTCCACCGAAGTTCTGACCCGACTCTATGCGGTTCATCAGGCCAAGGAATCCAACGGTGCTTCGATGGGTGTAGATATCCAGGTGTGTGATCTATGTCTTGCCCCAGTTGCCGATGGATTTGCTAATTTTCGCTGTTCGTCCCCCCTCTTGCTTGTATTTAGTGCGAGGGTTCGGATGGGCTGGTTGACGCAAAGGAGACCAAGATCCTCGACTTGCTCTCAGGGACTTCGTGGGCCATCCGCTTCGCATCCGAGGCAGCCATGTCAATCCTTCGCGTAGATTCCATCATCATGTCTAAAGCTGCTGGGATCGTGCCTCCTAAACAAAACCCAGATTGGGACCAAGATTGATTGGATGGTGTACTTGTTCTTCTTAGTAACTGTTTTCTTTTCCTACAATGGTAATCCAACCAATTTGAACAATCTGGAAATCCTTTGCCCATCTGTTGTTTTGCTCTAAAGCTTGTAGAAAGGGCTTACATGTTGGCTATAATTAGGATATCGTGATGATCCTAATCAGCCAAAGAATGAAAAATCTGACAGGTTTTAGCAGATACCTCCAAGGACAGGATGGTGATGATTCAACGTACATTGGCAAGATAAAATGAAGTGAAACGGAAACCTAGCCAAACTAAACTGAATGTGGTCAAGCTCAAAAGCTATGTGATAGAATGACGCAAATTGCTGACATCAGGTGTTGAAATGAGTAGAACACCCTGGTATACACCATTCCTTGAATCCAGAAAGTATGAAAATGGCCTACCATTGTTTTGACAATGTTGATGCAGAGAGTGACTTCACATCCCAATTTCTCCATCTTACTCCACTCAAAACACAATTTGCATATTTATTTAGTATATATTTGCTTCAAAGCAAAAAAATTAAAAATAAGACACTGGTGAAAAAACTCAAGCCAACTCAGTCTCAATCCAGAAACCAATGTGGCCTTCTTGGAGCTTCCCAACTCTCAGCCTCAACTCATCACAAGAAGCCCACATGCCACTGGACCAATGTCAAATCACTGCTCACTTGAGCTGAAAATAAATCACATTTAATGGAATTTCATCCCTGTCCCATCTACTAGCAAATCCGGCCAGGATGTGTGGTTGGAATATCATTTTGATAAGTTTTATAATTTCAAAAGGGTAAAATCTTATTGGTACCAAATGAATCACGTATTATCAATCAAGACCAGAATTTTGGATTGATTCTGAATTGCAGATCAGCCAGTGAGTTGAGCTATGTAAGAGCAAGACTTGAGTGGGTCTCATCGACTTTTGAGGGACACCAGGGACTAGAACTTGTGATATTCAGTGTGGAAAGGAAGTAGCTGAGTGAGAAAACCAGTAAGAATGCAATAGGCAATGGTCTTCTCAATAGAAGCATAATCCAGTTACAAACATAATATAGATACAAACATAATATAGACACAAACATAACTCAAATATAGCCCTATCTGAACAGATGTCCATATTGGGATCTACAAGCAGCTTTGCAAAATTTCTTGGACGGGAAGGTGATGAGAAGCATACCAAAATGAAGGTGAAAATGCGTGTTTTTTTAATCCGGTGGCATGAAGGTATGACCATGGATAGCAATTGGGGCCCGTTGGGCCGAGTTATTAAAAACCTCAAAGGGGCATGTGGCTTCGCCGCCGTGCGTATATCGGTACTGTAGGCTCAGAGCCTTGCGCTTAGTTCGTTTCAGAGGTGTTGCAGGTGACAAGCTTCAGACCTCTTCAGACTCCAGAGCTTCACTCATGTCTCAGAGTCACATTCACAGCTGGGCTTGTGAAGGCCAAGGCCGACTGGCCCGTCACAGTTAGTTTATTCTCACGGAAGCTCAGGGAGCAAAACCTGGTCGAGACTCGAGTGTATATCATGCTACAAATTGAACTAGTCTGGACTCAGGAGGACACAGGCCTTTCAGGGAATGCACACGGAGAATTGATACATACCTCAGATTCTCGGGTGGTCTTGCCAAGTTGAATCGAGGATGTGACATCAATATTGCTACAATGCTGTTGTGGCCCACAAGAGAAAAAGCGCGTTTTGATGTGAAGCAAATGGATAATTAATATCATTCCTTCACACCGATAACGCCCTTTGAGAGATCCAGCTATTTCCCTGCTCCCAAAGGTTTGCTCAAGTTTGACCATTCTCAACACCTTCTTTCTCAACGTTCCTTCTACAGTCCCTTCAATCTGCCGATGTCTATTGATTGAAACTCAGTCGTTAGCATTGCCGCTCCTTCCAGATTTTTAAGCCCAAAGATAACAGACAAGCTCCGTTGGTGCATCGCCTCCACCACCTAAATTCATACCTGACGTGCGTTTGCCCACAATTTTCTATGCAATACTCCCTAAACTTTCGTCAAGCTACTGCTAACTTTCAAATCATTCTCTCTTCGCCATGAACCCCTCGCGGTGCTCAGTCCCCAGTCCAACTCCTTACCGCTAGTTTATCTTCTGCAATATCTTATACCGGGATCAGCTTAGTTCCTGAAGATATCCTTCCTCAAGTGCTTTCATTCGTTGGATTAGATTTCCGCGAGCTTGGAGCCACTGGCCCTCCTGCCCCCTCAGGACCCCAGCGCAAAACTCAATCCGAAGCGCTTCATCAATCATCATCACACACCAAAAGGACAGTCAAAGCTTGGCAAGATGCGATACTCCTCACAAGAAGACGAAAAAATTGCAAGGTCTTCCTTCTCCCATCAATTTACTCAGGCGATGTCTTCAGATGACAAGCATAATTCTCCATGGAACAAACAATTGAATTCTTCTCAAAGAAAGACAATGATCACCATCAGCAGTCCCAAACGGTCTCAATCCCGTCTGCGGACATTTTTACTAATCAGTCTACTCGTATCTCAATCCATTGGCGTCATCGGATTCTTCACCTCGGTCTTTCTATCCTTGAAACCTTACGTGTCTTCTGATTCCGACCGTGGCTACCAAGCCATGCTAGGTTATCTAGTGGGTGATTTCTGCATTCCGTCTATTCCATCTCTTTGGCGTCCATTTGCTGATCAATCAGGACGGTTACACTTATCAACTCACGCACACTTGCTCATTGCTGTAAACTTCCAGATAATATTCACCATAGCTACGGTTTTTGAAGTTTACATCGTTCGTAACTTTGTACACCCCTTTTTTTAAAAAATCTTTCTTCAATTACACGTGCAGACATGCCTGATTTCATTGGGGTTTGGGTTAATTTATACATTTTGACAGGCTATTGACTCTCTTCTGAGTCAGAATGCACCGCAACTGTTTGCGCTTTGCCTATTCGAAGGCTCGATGACTGGTTTCGGAGCAGTTAAGTAATTCACATGACACATGCACGAAAGAAATTCGCGTACATAAATCATGAAAAAAGAAGAAGATTGTTGATTTCCAACGATGTACTCTTTGTTTGATCAGATGTTACCACATCAAATTCATAAAGCCCTGCGACATGATGACAAAATAAGTTCTGTTCCTGCCGCCCTGATGACATCTATCAACCGACGATTATTCTTAGTTCCTGCCATTATTGGCGTGGCCACTTTGATTTTGTCGTGGTTGACTTGGCATTTTTCTCAAGACTTTGGTTAGTCCAATCTCGCCAATCAACTGTATCGGCAATCCTCCTTCCTACCGGCCTGCTCTTTTGCATTCACATGATAAGCTCTCAGGAAACTACTAACATTTTACTTGTACCTCTGTCAATCAGGCTGGCATGCTTTCAAGAAATTAGGAGCGAATATTGCCTTGCGGAAAGCGATGAGAGTTAAATCGATCTTCTACCTGTTACAAAAGTTCAACTTCTTCTTTTTGGTTGGCTTTTGTGTTTTAATCGTTCAAATGAGAAAACAGAGTCAACAATTTTTACAGACGCTGGACATTATATTACCCTCTTTGTTGGTCATTCTTTCTTTTTTCTCCGTTTCTGTCAAATTGACACCAATCTCGGGGTGTGCGGGATTTGAGGTGTTGATGCTGGTTTCACTTGTCCGGTCCCCTTCTGTAGAGCATTGGTGGCTACCTGTTGCGTGCAGTAAGTCAAAGATCTTGTCCTACCTTACTGATATCCCAGTCTGGGTGGGAGCGATGACTGTTCGCTAACATCATACTTTGCCCAACGATAATCTCTTATCCTTCTTTCAATCATTTCGTGTCGCGAATGAAAGACTTTTTGCCAGCATTGCGGTTGAATTAGAACTTCAGTTTTTTATTTTCTTATACGGATCCTTTTGGTGTGCGGCCATGGTAAGTTTGCCGATAGTTATACTATCCAAATTTCATGATTCAAAAAAGCAACCAAAAATGAAGTAGGCCCTAATCGTTTGTTGAACATTTTCTTGTGATGGAATAATAACCAGGTGTTTATGGGATATGAAATGATCGAAATGCATCCGCTATCAGAAGCCACAGATTCGCAACATTCGTTAATCCTGTTCTCTTCGCTGACAATTGTATTGTTATTCTCGACCGGGATCATGTCGATTTTTTGCTTCATGAATTTCAACAAAGGTCTCAAAGGAGCAGGTGAGTTGAAATTCGAATCCACGATTACCCTTGCCATTAACCTATTGGGCGGAGAATTCTAAACCAGTTGCTTTTATTTGGTTGCTTGATGTAATTTTTCAGAGGATTCATATATCACAAGGCTTTTTCATAACACAGCAAGCTTCCAGACTACCCTTCCACACTCGATCGAATCAAACCATAAACTTGCGCTACGGGCAGTTCTGGATTAATCACACAAAACAAAATCCGCAATGCCCGATCTATCATCCAAGCATATAACTTTACCACTTTTGTTTGTCTGTTTCTGGGTGTGCGCGTGTATATTTTTGGTTCGAGTATTTCTGAATGAGCTCTCAGTGTTGTATGAATTTGAACAGTCCAGAATTCCTTTTCCCCCTTTTGTATATTTCTCCAAACATCTTGATCCCTATATATTTTCCCTTCAAGACTGTTACTTATTGTTAATAATCTGCTATCCACAAGAAACAAGACACTTTCATTGAATCAATTACTTCAATTCCCCTGTGGGATCTCAGATGGCCAGTGCATCAATCTCCTCAACACTGAATCTGATTGGGAGTTATGAACCTTCTTGCACTGAAAGATCAAGTTGTTTGGCTTCTGCAAGAAGGACTCATGAAACCTTGTAATATCAATAGATGCAAGAAACTGGGTTACTAGTTCTCTTGGATCATCCTTTGAGTTTCTGCATCTTTTCTCTGGGTGTTGTTCATCTTGGGTTCTCAAGTATGTTGTCAACCTTCTGCTTACTTTTTATCCCAACAGTTTTCAGTCTTCACCATTTTCCAATAATTGTAGCAACAAAAGTATTCAATGAAAGTTCCAGATTGAATGATTCACCGTTGCCTTTTGAATGTCAAAACTGACTTCCTGCTAGAAATCTTTCCATTCAAATATGCTAATGTTTGATCTAAGTTGTGTTCTTGATTAATGAAAAGTTTATTCTGAGGGATGTGAATTATCCCGCAATACCAGGCATTTACTTTTTGGGATAATGGATTTTTCATGCAGGCTGTCAAGTTCTTTATCCACACTCAAAGAAAATAAAAATTTGGATGAGTGATGAAGAGGGCTACTTATCTACTTCAAAAAGGAGTGTGGCTCGACAAGCAAATAAAGAGGTTGGCTGTTCTTTGATTAATCGAGACTGAATCACATTTTGGTAAGTCCTCCTTTACTGCCTTCAGCGGTTGTGGACTGAGAGTGAGGTTAATTCTTTTCTTTTTTTCTGCCTCAAGTGTTTGAGCATCAGTGACATCGCATACAACATACTTTTAGACGGATCACTGGCATTCAACAGTGATTCTTGATGAAAGGAATACCAACATGGTGCTTCCCACAAGTCCAGATAAACGTAATGCTTGTGAGTGAGGCCTTCTTGCCAATCTGCAGCCTTCCTGCATTCCTCTTCAATGTTTATTTTGCTGCTGGTGGTGGTTGAACAACGTCATTGGGTTGGAATAACTGCTCATTCAATAATTTCTGTTTTTGCCGCAACCAACATTGCAATACGTACATATATGATGTCCGTGCAACAAAGAATGCGAATTGACACATTCCGGAATCCAAGTGGCAAAGCAATGAAGAAAATCATAACGTTAGTATAACAGAACTTAGACTGAAAAGATTCACACTGAAGAGCTGAGGAACAAAAGGGGAACCCAGCAGTGATACAAAGGGGAGACTTACACCCATCGTCAACATATTTATCTGATTCACATTGAAGACTCTCTTCAGCGCATCGTCGCAGTTGATGTGACGGTCCGCGGTATTTGATAACTTATTACGTTGAATGTAGGCCCACAATCTGTTAAAAACTTGAGAGCGTGAGATCCGGATGTGACAAAGCAGATAGTCAATCAATATGAGTAAAAACACATGGAAGAACATTGCAAGAAGTTGTTTTTGGGAAAGATTGGCTCAGAACACATACAATTGGAACGCCGATGAATTCGCGAAGAGCAGGCGAGGGGTTGAGTTCGACGGGTATCCCCTTACTTTGCCCGCCGTCATTGCTGGAGCTTGATCTGGCAAGCTTGGGTTTCTTTGCATCGTCACTTCTTTCCTTAGCCGCGTCCGAGGCCACCGCTTCCTCACTGGTGGTAACACACTCCTTCAGCTTCAATTTCCTTTTCCCACATGTTGACTCAGATTGCGTATTTTCCCGAATTGCCGCGGCCGCAGAGTCCTGTACTGGCTTTTCGACTTGTATTGGCTTTTCGACTTGTACTGGCTTTTCGCCTTGTACTGGCTTTTCGCCTTGTACTAGCTTTTCGACTTGCACTGGCTTTTCGACTGGTGACTTGTCATGCTGGGGAGCCGTTTTCACTTTTTCTGGCGTCCTTGGTGGCGGTAAGGCAGGAGGTGGAAAGGATGATGTGGGCTTGATATCTTGCTGAGGCTTGCACAAGTTATCAGTTGGTGATGGGATGAGTGGTGGCTCCTGGACTTGCGGTGGGGGCTTCACAGCAGTAGCTTCTGTCTGTTCCTTGAACTGCAATTCAGAGCAGAATCAGTCAACTGAGAGAGAGAAAGGCACTCTATGTGGAAAGAACATGATCACTTGGACATCTCACCTCTTGAAGGATTGGAATGACGACTCGATCGATTTGGGAGCGGAGCGCTTCGACGTCCAGATCTAGAAAGATAGTGGCCACCTTCCTTCGAATCTGCTTGGCGCTGACTGTCTGGATATCCACGTCGGGTCCAGTGAGATACGATCTGACATGGTTGGACAGATTCGGCGGAAGAGCCATGCTGCCCAGTTGTCATGTTGTTGGCAAACTTGCTGGCATCGCCAACGGAAGGTATCCTGACAGTTGCTGCGGTCGCTAAACCTGGGTACATACATAGCAGTTGCTGCGGCACCCAGCGCGTACATAAATACATATGGTAGAACGGCATTCAACCCGTGAGCTCAATCCCTGACATTCCTTCTGGTCCACGAAAAATTATATCATTTTTTTCGTTGCTGAGCCTCATTGCTTCACAGTTTGCATCTCCTGATCTCTCATCCACCAACACTCAAGAGACATTTGTGGTAGTAGAAGGTAGGTCAGGTCAAAGATCCTTCAAAACCAGAAGGACCATACAAAAACTGAAATCCAATTAGCTGACTTGCATCAGCATAAGAGCACCTCCAGTATCATTCCCTTGACGTCTGTCCCCAAATATTCACAACAGATGCCATAGCAGACTGCCTACCGGCTTGGAGGTGGATAGCAGTGGATGTTGATTAAATTGTGGTGCTCTAGTATCATAGGTGTAAAGGAAAAGGAGATTTCAAGTGATATCTAATCAAGTCTAGTTTTGTTGTTTGTTTGTTTTTTTTTTTTTTCTTTTAGAAAAGAACATTACAAAATACATAATGTTACTAATGAACAAGCTAGCTTACAAGAAAAGCAGAAAGGGGACTAGGGATGCAAAATATCTATGTAATTTTTTTCTACTTCTAAATTTTATTGATGTTTCCCTCCCTTTCTTGATTCAGATGTGTTTATTGTTTTATATGGAAATTGGCTCAGCACTTCAATATTTCTTATGAAGAGTTTTTATTTACTGTAAGGGCTGGGAAGCCCTTCACTGTACATTGGACGGAAAAGGCACTAGATGAGTGATGAGCTCGGTGATTTTCTAGTACCAGGGTTTCATTGCTAGCATCCACCAGGGAAGATTTCATGGCACCCGTTGACGGGTGCCATTGCATAACTCATTATCCTCTCTTGGTTTGAACTGTGTTTGGAGGTATGCACATTCAAACTGCATGTTCAACTGAAATTCAGTTTGAAGTCACCAACAATCTCACAACAAGTGTTGCTTGATGTGTATGTGATTTTATGTTCAACTCAAGTGGAACACTTGAAGCGTGCAAACCTGAACTGATACCAAAACAACCACAGTTCTGATTTCATCATTCTTTTGAAAATTTACTTTCTTCTTGATTGTTTTATTTCAAAGAAGTATCTTTTTTTTACTTTTTTGAGGCAAAAAAAACTTAAATATAATGTGCTTTTTTGAATGGAATGAATTCACAATCTTCTGTTTTTGAGGTGCTGCAATTCATTGTAGTTGGTCCCGCATCTTGAAGGAATTTTAAAATCTGAAGAATTGGGTCTTTACCTACCCCCATTTGTACACTTTTTGGCTCAGACCAAACTTTCCAGCAAACAATCATTAGGATTTGCAACAAAGGTGTCCCATTTTAACCATTTTTTGGTCAAAACAGCAAAAACCACCTTTACAACCTTTCACACACCTGTAAATCACTGTGAAATATGAATTTGTACTCTGGTGTACGGGCGTACAGCAGCGTCAAAATTCAAATGTCACAATAATGTAACGAGCGTACACCAAGCACCACAAAAAAAGCGAAAAAGCGACCAATGGGAGTTGGTCTTTGAAAACTATGGCACAACTTTTGACCCAACTTTTTTTAAGAAAAAAAACAACTATTACACATGTTCAATGAACAGTCACTGTGCAAAATGCACAGTGACTGCACAAAAATGATCTTTGAAAATATTCAAGTCAAAATTTTATTTAAAGGGGATTATTACGGAGGCCAACTACCATCAGGTGTACTTGTCATTTTTTGGAAGAGGGTAAAAATTCAGATGTCTTGGATAAAAATTGTATGATATACTTTTTCTGATGGAAATTCAATTCTTTTTGGTAAACTCAGGACTTCATGAAATCTAAAAACCAGGGGACATATGTAATTGTGTATAAAGCTTTCAAAATTCAACTTCTAAAGAAAATAAGAGCTCTAAATTTAGCTCCAAATGTACTTAATATGGTTTGAATCCTTTTTATGAATATTTTTTCATCATCTATAAGGTTGTAGAAAAGATTTTCTCAAGAGGTTTAGATTGAAAATTAGTTAGGCACTGCAAAGAAATAATAAATGATAGTTGATAAAGACTTGTCAATCAGAACGATTCTCCACATGTCAATGAATGGAAATATTGATTTATTAATATTAAAGAAGAATTATTTAAAGATGGACCAATACTGATTGGAGCATTCAAGAACTCAGAAAATCATAAGATTGACTTGAGTTTAGCTTGGGTTCTGTATGATTTGTGGATTCATTCATTATAAAGTTACAATTTTGATCATTTCAACATCAGCCTGCTTTGTGGTTCACTTCAGAAGATGTTGCCCAATTATCTTAACCCACATCAACATCATTTCAGGTTCATGTGGAACTGACACATAGGATCATTGGCACCGGGTTCCAGTAAAAACACATGGAGTGGCACTGGCATGCCAGTGCCATAAATTCTCCCCTGGTGATTGGTAGCAGAAAGGAAAGCAATTGCTCATGAGTAACTACAAGCTAGGGGCTAGAGAGACCAGAGAGAGAGAGGAGAGAATGAGGAAGAGAATGGAGAGACTCACCTAGCATTGGTAGCAGAAAGGAAAGGAATTGCTACTGAGCTAGGAGATGCGCAAGGCCCTTGACTTAATATAGTCATGACCCTTGAGCTTATGTAATCTGATCAGTTGCAACTTGTGAGCAATGCGCAGCGCGGGGAGTCTCACATTTACCTCCTTTCTTGCCTTGAATTTTGGGATTGATCAAGAACCAGAATAACATGTATCAAAAATTGATGAGGTGATTCAATTGGATTAAAAAGAAATTCTTTTTTTGTTTACATTGTCATTTGAGGTATCAGTATCAAATTATTATTCCAATTGATTATATATTAGATCAGATGTCAAGTAGATCAAGAGGTCAGATGTCAAGTAGATCAAGAGATCAGATGTCAAGTAGATCAAGTGGATCTGGGGACCCTCCCAAGTTATAAGGCAAGTTTTTATTCCCACACTACTAGGGCCTAAGCCAAGTTTTTGTGCCACACCCATGAGAAAAAAGGAAAGCAGTTCATAACATCTTCACAAACTTCATTTTCTACTCTACAAACTTCATTTTTTAGGGCGTTGATAAGAAAACCCGGTTAATCCGCGCTGACACCAGGGTTTACGACCAGCCGACGCTGGGAAGACGGTTGGCCAACAACGGCGCGCACCCAGTTTTCTGCGGACACACCCAGTTTTTTTGAATAATTTTTTTGAGGTCATTACTCAACCTTTTTTTGTGATTTCAATTTTTTTCCAATACTTTCATATTTATCAAAATTTATAAAAATACTTTTGGAGCATGAAAATGTCATCTTGGCATGTAAAATTGAATTTCAACAGAACTTTGGCGTAAATTCCATTGGCCCGCAGCATTAACCTTTTTCCAAGATTTTAAGTTTGGTTCCCAAACTTTCAAGGGTGTAGAATCTAATAGTCACCACCACTTTTGATGAAAAAAAATTCTTCCCAGGTTTTGGGGGGGAAACCCGGCTATTTTCAACTATTTTTTTACCCCTCATATTCAAAGATTCTTCAAGGTTTCAAATCTTTTTCCTACACTTTGAGGGGTGAGGAAAACCATGAAAATATTTATTTTCCATAAAAATGCCCCCTTGACATGTTTCTGATCTGGGCAAACCAGGCAAGATTGAACAAATTTTTAAATGGCTGCTGTGCATAAGCTGTGCATGGGATATGTAAAATTTTAATACAGTAATGAACTATATCCATTAGTTAATTTTTGATCCACTTTATAGCCCATTTGGACATGCCAAACAGAAGTTACAACATTTGAGTAGGAGGAGATCTTGGCCAAATCTTCAAACAGCTGCTGCACGTGGACCATTCATGGGCTATGGGAAATTTTTATACAGTAAAAAATTATATCCAATTCTTAATTTCTGATTCACTTTTGAGCCTATTTGGACATGCCAAACAGAAGTTACAAAGTTTGAGTATGTCAGCTTGCTACTCTTCAGAGACAATCTAACAAAGAGTACATGAAAAGATAAAATCATAATAAATACATTGAAAATTAGAAAATAAATTGTATTACCAAAGTTAGAGACATTATTACATGTGTAGGAATTTCTCTCACTTTGTAATGCATTATGACTTTGTTATTTATAAATACAAAATAAGAATAAACATTGAAATACCCTGTCAAAATCATGTTTTACACAAAATATTACCATAACTCTTAAACCTTAAAGAAAACTTAGAATATTATGGCAGATTCTTAATCTAAATGCAAAATAACCTAGGGTATCCCACTCATGGTACCCCCTAATTCTCACTCCTTCACTCCTTTTACCCATTTCCCCCACCTATAGGATTGCACGGCATATATGCGTAACATGTTGGTTGACTATTACAATACCAACTGGGAAATGACCAAAAATGGACGTCATTTTGAGGTGTTGTGTGAAATGGCCGAGTTAGGCCCGAATGGGGTTTAATGTTCCAACCCCGCGCACTGGTTACACAAGTTGGCCCAATTCATTAAAAACCCCGCATGAACTACACAAATACATGTTACTAAGGCAGCATGTATGTAACTAGGTTTCAGGAACCTTGCATCATATATATAAACAAAGTTTCCGCTTTTAAAACCTTAATTACACATGTGTAACACCTGTAGCGTGGCCCAGTCTCAATATTTGTGGCCCTTTTCAGGCGTAACCACTCCTTCAATGCTACTGTTGACTAAACCAAGCCAGTAGTATTGAACCAGGTTGGTCTACATGGTTATTTGGCGTCAACAAACTCATCATAACCTTGTGTATTCACCCATAAGCAGCTGTGGCTTGCCCTTTTGGTCCAAACTAGCGTAACAATGGCCTGGTTTGGTTTGAAATGGGCTACACCTGCAATTGAGGCAAATTACCACGCACACAGTGGCCCAAAATTGATATTTAAAGAGCTTTGTTTGCCCACTTTTGACAATCCCCATCATCTTTTATCATACCAGCATATACCAAAGCAATCAACCAGCCTTTACACTAGTTATTAGCCTTGTTATACCTGTTATATTGGATCATCACCTTAACCAACAATTACCACGACAAATCCCCAGCTTTCCAATCAATTCTTGACTACTTTTGACGCCTCAAGATCCCTGCCAAGCTTGAAGAAGACCCCTTTGCGTGGATTTTAGCATTAGTGAGTAAAATTCCCCGTAGCACTTCTTTCTTTGTCATTTCTGGGTGTACTCCTTGTCAAAGGACCAGATAATTAGAGTACCCCTGATATTTCAGGATCTAATTCATAGAGGGCACCGTAAACACCCCTGTAACTCAGGCCCCTCTTTGATAAAAAGCTTTTGCTTTTTGTTATATTTCTTTCTCCTTTTTTCTACTTTACCCCATTTCACCGTGAGACCCACGCGTGAAACTACCTTTTCATATCTTTGCACCACGTGTAGCTAGAAGAACTTTGTTCTTGGCATCACGTAGGCTGACTGAGTAGGATATTAGCCAATTTTGGCCAAAAATTCAAAAGACTACTGCACGTAAACAACTCATTGGCTATGGAATCTTTTTATACAGTAAAAATATTTAATAATTAATTAAGTTATGATCCAATTTTGAGCCCATTTGGACATGCCAAACAGAAGTTACGTCAACATTCCGGTTCAAGCCAATTTTGGCCAAATCTTCAAATCACTACCACACGTAAACCACTCATGGGCTATGAAAATAAATCACACAGTAATTAACTATAACCATTATTTAATTTCTGGTCCCTTTTTGAGCATGGAGATGCCAAACAGAAGTTACAACATTTGAGTAGAAGCAGATTTTGGCCAAATCTTCAAATCACTCATGGGCTATGGGAATAAATAATAAAGTAAAAATATATATCCATTAATTAATTTCTGATACACTTTTCAGACCATTTGGACATGTCAAATGGAAGTCACAACATTTGAGTAGAAACCACTTGTAAAAAGAAAAAAAAAAAAACAATAGAAGGATTTTTTTTGAGAATTTTGACTTCACCATAAAATTCTACACGTTTTTTAACATAGGAAACAATTTAAAAAAAAAATAATTAAAATTAAATACCCAGGTGTGCACGCGCAAAACCGGGTTTTTGGCGCAGCGCGCGCTGCGGAGAAAACCGGGTGTCAGCGGGGATTACCCGGGTTTTTTTATCAATGCCCTTTTTTTACTCTACAAACATCATTCTTTTTTACTTTCCTACTCTACAAACTTCAGTTTTTTCAAGAAAGAAATTTAGGGAATTGAATTGCTGACCCCTGTTATTTGAAGGAACAACCCTCAATTATTTCAGGATGTTGTAAAGAATGGCTTTGGACGTCCCAGGATGGTCCAGAAGTGGTCTTTCTGGTCCTGGACATAGCAGGGGGTCGCAGATAAAATTTAGTTCCGCCGACTGGGGTCATCCGTTCAATTTTTCCCAAGCCAGGGTTTTCAAAGATCCTCGGTTCCCCCAGGGGTCACAGCTTTGTTTTGAGCATTGTTTGTCGCGTGACAACCCCCTAGCCAAAAGACCTCCACAGGATTGTCTTTCTTTTACTAATTACTGCTACATGTAAAATGGGGTTTTTTTTTTCTGCTTTGGAAATATGATATCTGTGTTGGCTTGTCTGGGACCCAAACCATGAAGCAGAAGAACATGAAAGAGGGGAGTTATTTTCTGATTGAAAAGTAAATGTCAAAGAGATATTTTCATTGTTTCTGATAAAAAATCAAAATAAATGTAATGAAAATAAACTAAAATGTAAACTAAGTATTTGCTGTGGAAAATGTTTGAAAAATCAGGAAAACAGGATGGTTGACTTCTTGATTTGAGGGTTTTTGAGCAAGGGAAATGTAACATGAAATTTCCATATTCAGGAATGCGTAGAACAATTTATCTGATGTAGAAAAATGATTTAGATGTTAAGGGAATGATGGGCTATGGAAGATAGCTGAAACAGAAGAAAAAGATGAATTTTAAGATCATCAACATTGGTTGTTTTATCAAGGGGATGTGTTGTATTTAAAGCTGTAAATCTGCCACAGAATTTCATTTTGAATTTTTACTGTGTATGGGAAGTGATATGAAATGTAAATTGATAATGGGCTATGGAAAATTATTGAAAAGGAGGAAAAATATGATTTTTAACTTGTTATTTCATTTTTTTTTTCAACTATGGTTCATGTCACACTAAAGAGGAACAACCAGGACCTTGTCAGAATAATTCATTTTTCATTGTAGCATGCTGCATGGTGGATTTATTTGAATTTTGATGTTACAGATGTTTTTAATGCTCTTTTTGTCTTTTTTTTATCATATAACATATGTGGTGTAATGCTGTGTATAAATGGTTGAGTGATAGTTTGACCAAAAAATCCCTGGCGGTGGCATTTCAGCCAAATTAAATCAACGACCCCCTGGGCGCGGGTCAAAATTGTATCAGCAACCCCCATTTGGGGGGTTGGACCAATTGACCAAATTTGGACCAGCTTCAGACGTCGGAAGCTGGTTGTCACAATGTTCCAAAATAATTGGGGGTTGTTCCTTCAAATAAAAGGGGTCGGCAATTCAATTCCCAAAATCTAAAAGCTATGAGCTTGTTTCCTGCGCTGATCTCAAGGAGAGAAGATACTAAATAAAACAAATCATTTTACCTATCCTTGGTTTTGTGATGATGAAGTGATCAGTCATCAGGTTGATTTGGCCTGACCAGATGTGGCTATTTGCCAAGATCTGGTGGTGTCAGTTAAACACTATACAAGCATACTGGTGGACTTCCTGTTGCCTGAATTTCTAAATGTACAGTTGCGGACGCCATAAACTGGCAGTGCCCCACCTGCAAAAACAAAACTGAGATGCGGGGCCTTTGCCCGGGGGCCAAGGTGTGAATACACATGTTTTTATTACATTTTTGAACTTGCACACATGTGCATAGAGTTCAAAAATATAGCCGCTCAGCATGTGGATGGCTAGTTTTTATTTTTTTTTATTTTTCTATCATCAGGATTTTGGACAAACCTCTCTAAACACATACGTAAACCCATAAGTATGGGTTTATATGTCAGAAAATCATGGGTTTAGGCCCCAATAGCCTTACAAATCATCAATAGACAGCATATTTGGGCTTTCCTTGGGCTAAGAGGACCATTACAGACCTCTTCCAGTGCCTTTTTAGCCCCTTTGTTTTATTTTTTCCTTTCTTTGCCCCAATATTTTGGAAATTGTCAAAATCCAGTGCTAGTTTATGACTTCCGCAACTGTAGATGGTCTAATTCCAAATTTTAAACCTTGTTTGGTGTTAAATCAATGACATTTGGGTTCCCACCACCAAAACAGTTTGGAAATCTGGTTTTGGAAAGCTGAGATTTGAAAATCCAACCCCACAGGAAGTCCTCCAGTTCATCAGCAGAAAGGCCTGCTGAAGCAATTTCTGGTCCAATTTCACAGGCAGACCCAAAACACCATAGTGTTACAGTGACTTCCTTCTTTGTCTTTCCATTGTGTATCTACATGCTTTTCTTATCCTTTCCAATATGGGAAATGTGCCATGAAATCTGCTCTCAAACTTTTGGATTTTCCTGGATACTCACTCTCAGCTCTGCCCCCAAACTTGGGGGTCTGTGGGATTTAATGTAAACTTCTCCAGCTCAATATTTGAGATACCCCCAGCTGGCAGGAGCCTAGTTTAGACAAGCAAGAAGTGTGCCTCCCAGAAAGGCAGAGAACTTTAGCCATCAATAATGCTTGTCCAACGCTGCAACCAATACGGTATTTGCAATGTATTGGTGTGTATCTTTTCACATATCAGTGCCTTTAGAAAAATTCTTTTATGGCCAATGTGATTCCCTTAGGCTCCTCTACCAGTAAATATGGTTTTTAGCAATTTTTGCTGATACAAATCCTTGTGATACAAACTGCGTATTGTATTGGTTGCAGTGTTGTCAGTAGAGGCCTTCATGTCAATCTGCAGCCATGACTGTTTGAAGTTTAGTCTAATTCTGACTGTATGTATGATTTGTAGACTACACAACAACAGGCTTATTGTAGTTTTCCCAACAAAGGGAAAAAAGGGGTTGAGAAAAATAGAGACAGGGATGGATTGCAAATCAACAGGAGATGAACAAGAAAGACAATGTTAACAGGAAGAAAAGAATACATTATCTTTATACTTTCAAGAAGCAAGGGAGATATGATGAGATGGACTATTTGGCGAGGGTGAGGGGGCGCATGCTTGGTTAAGGGTACATAGTAACGTTCATTGTGTTGCTGGTGGGGCTGGTTGAACAACTTCATCGGGTTTGAACAAATGATTCCCCAATATTTTCTGATTTGACCGCAGCCAATATAGTAGAACAGATGTCCGTAGACGATGTCCGAGCAAGAAGGGATGTGAGTTGACACATTCAGGAATCCGAGTTCCAGGCGCAATCATTAGAGTCAAGGCGTTAGCGTTCAAGTGCTTGGATTGAAGGGAGATCAACCGAAGGGTTCACGACTCAAGCGGGGTACCCAAGTAATAGAGGGAGAATCTTACATTCATCGTAAACATGCCCACTTGATCCACGTTGAATACTCGCTTCATCGCATCATCGCACATGATCTGACGCTTGTCTTCGGGGTTTTGTAAATCCTTAGACTTGATGTACTCCCACAATTTCTTAACAGCTTGAGGTCTTGAGACCTGGATGTGAGGAAGCGGCGAGTCAGTCAAGGAGTAATGCACGAAGTTTTTCGGGGGGAGAAGGTGGCTTGGAACACATACCGTTGGAACGCCAAGCAGGTCGGAAAGAGCGGGCGAGCAGTTGAGTTCGACGTGGATTCCTTTAGTGGGTCTGGGTGCATCATCGTCTCTGGGAGCTCTGGGAGCTCTGGGAGCTCTGGGAGCCTTGGGCTTTTTAATCACATTGCCACTCCTTCTCTTAGCCGGACTGGAGCCCCCCGCTTCTCCGTCGCTATTAACGTACTCATCCGATTTCGACTTTCTCTTCTTGAGTTTCGACTCAGATTGCGAACCTGCTCGAGTTACCGAGGCCGGAGAATACTGTGCTGGCTTTTTGACAAATAGTTTGTCATGCTGGGAAGGAACCGCTTTAACTACACCTGGCGTTCCTCGTGGCGGTAAGGCAAGAGGTGGAAATGATGATGGGGGCTTGATGTCTTGTTGAGGCTTTGGTAGGTTGACAGATGGGGATGGATGGAGTGTTGGCTCCTGAAGTGAGGGCTTCACATCGCCAGCCTCCACCTTTTCCTTTATCTACAAACCAGAGGAGACTCAGTCAGTTGAGAGGATGTTATATGTTCAAGGGAGATGATCTGCTTGAAGATCTTACCTCGTGAAAGATGGGGATGCTGATCTCGTCGATTTCGGAGCGGAGTGCCTTGATATCGAGATCTGGAAAGATGGTAGCGAGCTTCTTCCGAATCTGCTTGGCACTAACTGTTTGGAGATCCACTTCGGTTCCAGTGAGATACGATCTGACGTGGTAGGACAGGTTCGGCGGAAGAGTCATGTTGTGTGATTGTGTTCTGTTCTGTTTTTGGTAACTTCTGAGCGAAAGACGTTAATTAATGGAAGTCAACTCGAACTGGCTCAGTCCAGCCCAGCCCCCTCTGCGGCCAGCGATGCGGCATGCGCACCACCCCGCAGTCACTCGACTGGTGGCAAGCGCAACGCGAGAAGCGGCCATGTGCTCAGTCCTTGATGTACCAACCTTGTGAGTACTTTTACATATTTTCCAACCGAGCTTCCAATCTTCATTGTTCATGTACATACATATTTATGTACATGCTCTTCTGCGCCGATTCTTGGGATTTATCACAGATTTTTCTCATCTGCATGATCTGGGACATGACATGAATAGCTTTCCAGTTCATGATACTTATATTTTATTTTTAGAAAGGCGAACCAAGCTCAAGTTAGCAGCATAAATTGATCCGTTCTGGTATCAAGCTATGTAGGTGTCTACTAAAAGGGGGGGAGAAGCTGATCGTGACACTGTGATGTATATAATAATGGTGGATTTTGAAATAATGATCAAGAGTAATTCAATGTGATTAATTTCAATCAATTGGATTTCATGACTAGATATAAAGAAACAGTGCAAGATTGAGGAAAAGGTTTTTGAGAGAGTTGAAAGCATATGTACCTAGTGGTGCTCACTGTTGAGATGACACTGTGTGCTGGTAGGATGTCAAATCCTCAATTGGCATTTCTTGTTGGATCACTCCATTAGGCAAAATTACCCAACAGTCTCACAAAGACAAGTGTTTGTAACTTAATGATTATTTTCCCATTCAAGAAGTGAAATTATTGATTTATCTATCCATTCCCTAGAAAAAATTACTTTTCCCACAAAAAAGGGCCAAAAAAGAGGGATGCACCTACAAAGATGAGAACTTGAGAAGATACTTGGTCTGCAATCAGATTTTCAGCCCCAATCATGCCTCAAGCATGAATGTTGCAGACCAAAAAAAAAAAACCCATCTGATTTTAACAAAGGAATTTTGACAGTGTTTTGCCTTTTTTTCAACCATGAAATTAAAAGCTCAACATAACCATGAAAAAGCAAAAAAAAAAAAAAACTTGCTATATCCAAAATGAGTTGGATTAGAATTTTATTTCCATTTGTTAAAATATGTTAAGTTCTACATTGAAAAAATGTGAATGTGTGGGGTCTAGGTACACACACAGGAAAACATAGAGTGTCCCATCCACAACCCCATGCATGAGTTTGAAAGGTCAGATACCAGCCAGACAGTAAATTGAAAGATGTGTATATTGAAGCTACATCCAACATGTGGTGTTCAAATATGCATAACATAAAAGTCTATATAAAAACTTAACACCATAAATGACAAAATTTGGCAGGGAGCTGTCAAACAAAATTTATGCAAGTTGACAGCTCCCTGCCAAATTTTGACATTTAAGTTTTTATGCTTTTATGTTATGCAGCATTTTATTCATAATTGAACACCCTAACAGAGGAGCTCAAATCCATTCCCATAATAACGGTTTGGCCTCAACAGCTGTTAACACCCCAGGGGGGGGGGGGGGGGGGCAATTCATCTGAGTGGGAGGTTTTTACATGCAATAGAGCCTCCAATTTTAATATCAAGATTTGGGAGAAACATAATTCATACATGTATTCCATTTCCAGCACACACACTCAAACAAAGAAAACCCCTCTACAATTTATGCAATAAAATTGGAGGGCTTGTACTGTAGGGATCACGTGCAGCCCCTGCTCAGTGCTATTAATCGCCTCTAGCGACCATGTTGATGAAATATGTAGTCATTAGACACCACAGTTGGTCTTTACATATCCAAGAATTGATACACGTGATGGATAGAAACACCATAATGGCAGTTTTGAAAATTTTGAACAACTTTTTTACTTGGTTATGCATAATGCGAGACACTTTCTTACATTTAAAACAACCTCTCAGTTTCATTATTCACACATGCTGATATTTATATATATATATACCTGTAATCATGTTCTTGACAGATCAATGTGTTCAGTTGTGAAGCTTTGTGGGTTCCTTGGTCCTGCTCATTTCAAAGAACAAAGGAAAAATATACGAGCCAGAAGAAAAGGAATAAAGAAAGAGGAAGGTAGTCGCGATATGGCACGTAATAGAGGAACGAGGCAAAAAAAAAAAGATAATGTGGTCCATCGTAGGACGGGAGAGAGACAGAGGTGATCCACGCTGACGATAAAGAACGAATCAAACCAACCTATTTCCCTTATATATACACACCTCGAATGCAAAAAGTAGCGGTTTTTGAAGAAAGGGTAGAAGCAAAGAACAATTAAATCTGCCTGAAATAAGTGTTCTAGCAAGGTGAAGAAATTGGGCAATGGGGATGCAAATAAAGAACGATGAAGGGAAGAAGACGGATTAAAACCCGGGGAAGAGATGTCCGTAAGGGTCCTCTCCGACCTTGCCGTACTCCTCCAAAGAAGCCTCGTCGTAATGGTCGAAATTGGACGAGTCCCATTCCGAACTGACTCGAGGGACATAAGGAGCCGGAATCTGCTTGCGATACAGACGCTCCCAATCTACTTCGGCAAACCAGGCATGATGAAAGATGTCCCTGGAACCGTTGGCCAAGTTTCCAAATCGCTTGGAGAGATCGGCCGTTAAGAGCGACTTTAATAGGTCTTTTGCAGATGGGTTGAAGTAAGAGGGATACCGGACCTTCCCAGCAATGATTTTTTCGTACAACCTCATAGGACTCTCCTCTATAAGATCCAGATCGTGAAGTTTTAATCAGTGCCTGATCGACCAGAATTTCGATCGAAACCAGGCTTACCTTCACAGTAGAACGGCGGGTAGCCAGCGAGCATTTCAAAGATCAACACTCCCAGGGCGTACCAGTCAACACTCTTGTTGTACCCCTTAGACTGCACGATTTCAGGAGCAAGATAATCGGGGGTCCCACATAGCGTCCATGTGATGTCAGGTACAAGTTTAGCGAATCCGAAATCGGTGATCTTGATGTGTCCATCTGATCCAAGTAGGATGTTCTCTGGCTTCAAGTCGCGGTAGACGATATCCAAACAGTGCAAGTAGTCTAATGCCAGTGCCACCTCGGCTCCGAAGAATTTAGCGACCGGATCGGGAAATCGCTATTGTTTTGTGGGAATGGCGATTTTGTCTATGTTAGCTACCCCAATCATGCACTTGCACAATCAAAGAAGGAGGAGGGAAAGATGATGCACCTGACTCTTGCGCAACAGATTAAACAATTCACCCCCAGACACGAAGTCCTAGAAAAAGAAAACAGTGATGAATTTTGGGACACAACCCCCTGGTCCCCCCTGATCAGGTCAGTGGGGTGCATTTAGGAGCGTACCATCACCATGTAGAGATTGTAAGAGTCGGAAAAAGTCCCCCATAGATTGACAAGGAATGGATGTCGGACGGCGGCCAACATCTGCCGTTCAGAGTTCGTGTGCTCGACTTGCTTGAGACCAACGACGCGTTTTTTATTCAAAACCTATGTGAGAGGGGGGGTAAGTAATTGTCCAGTATAGTTCCGAGGGGGACAAACGAGGAAAAGCTTAATTATGCACCTTGATTGCGTAACCTCTGCCGTTGTGGCGAGACTTTGAGAGATGGACTCGGCCAAATGATCCGGTTCCGAGGGTACGGATGAGATCAAAGTCGGCTAGAGCATAGCGTGAGCTCGTCTTGCGAGAGAGTTTGAGGGGATCGAGAGCCTGAGAATCGCTGGGATTGGATTCTAGTGGAGTGGAGACAGGTATGGGCGAGGACGAGGGAAAATGAGGGTTGGTTTGTTGTTGTTGTTGTTGTTGTTGTTGTTGATGTTTGAGTAGTTGATGTTGTGTGATTTGTTGTTGTTGTTGTTGAAGTTGTTGTTGTTTGAGTAGTTCGTGTTGTTGGTGTTGATGTTGTTGGTATTGTTGGAGTTGTTGTTGTTGGAGTAGTTGGGATTGTTGTTGTTGTTGCGATTGTTGGAGTAGTTGTTGGTTCGCATGGGGGAGTGTGTGAGTTGGCGTGGTGATGGGGGGTTGGGCCAGTGGGGTGGTTGGGAGTGGAGGTGGAATCATGGGGGAGACAAGAGTGGGTAAGTCAGCAGCAGCGGGAGGTGCATATTTCGGTGGTGGGGGATGGTTAAATGCTAATTCGGTCTGGTTGACTGTCAACGGGTCAAAGCTTGACATCTTGCCAAGTGTATGTAGTAGGGGTTTATGGACACAGTTGAGAAAGATGAAGAGAGGATGTTCAGTATGTAAAAACGACAATGACGATGAGGAGGAGGAAGAGGAGGCCGAGGGAGCGAGGTTTTAGGGGATGAGGTTAATGTATAGTGGCCACGGGATGGTCCGGAGAAGGCAGGAGAAGATTGATTGTTTTCAAGCAAACAATTAATTGAATCTGTTGAGTTGCGCAAGTGGTTTTATATGTTGAACACTGTAGGAAATATGTAACAATCGGTTACAATTGTTTTGACTGTATGGCGCGCTCTTTTCTTTGGTAACAAGGCTAAAGACAAAACACACTCACCACACACGCATAGAGTGAGGGGAGGAGACTTGTTGGAAACGAGGGTTGGAGCACCCCGTTTCACAGTCAGTAAAGTCTGGCTCGTTACCAACCAGCCAGTAGGATAATCGCCCGGTTGCTTGGAGCGACCAACAACAACAGCAACAACAAAAATAAAAACGACCGGGACGAAGATGGATCTTGTTCGTTGGGACTACCCAAGTCTGGAGCAGCGTGGTTGCAGTAGCAAAGGTGTAGTTATCGACAAGGTAGGACAAGATGCTATGTAACCAATTAATTGGATGATATGTATCCAGTGATAAGTCAAATTAGTGAATTGGGCAATTGACCGATCATCCATCATATCCCAAGCTATCCCAAGCTGTTCAGGGTATAGATAAAGGGCTGATGGACCAGGAAACTTCAAGTTGAAGAATGCCAACTAGCAATCATAAGGAAAAACAAAAGAAAGCAAAGGTTGGAATTTCGTCTGGTTCTAGAAGAAGACGCTTGTTATACACTTTAGCACAATCACGGCTTTGCGATTATGAAAGCTGGAAGATGAACCAATGGCTGATCACAGAAACGGAAGATGGGAGAAAGAGGTGGAGTCAAATACATAATCAACACGAAATAAATATGTATCAGTCATCACTTCAGAATCAAAGCACATACATACACGCCAACACAGAACCAAGAGGGGTTATTCAAGATATTCCTCCCAGAGGGCCTCCATCACATAAGGTCACACAAGGACCTTTCATATAAATATGTGTTTGGACCCATGAAAGACAGTGGTCAAGATGAAGCTTGGTGCGCGCATACATATACCATATCCCCAGGTAAAAGTGTTGTAGGGTTCCACGACCCCTGGTCAATTTAAAAAGGAAAAATAACATACGGCAAAGAGAGAAATAGGACTCAAAAAAAGGGCGAAGGTGAAGAGAGAGAAAGAGAGGGAAAAGATAGCGGAGAGTGAAAAAAGAGATATGAAGAAAATATAAAGAAAAAGAGAGAGAGAGAAAAGCGGCAAAGGATTTCTGTAAGAGGAAAAGACGCACCTTTGAACGAAACATGTTCATGCCCATCAGACTGATGATGATGATTGAAGTAAAAGGAAGGTTTAGGAGGGTTTGGAAGAGGCAATGGAGGTGGTGAAACGAGAAGTGTGACAAGGGAAGAGTTATCTTGATGGTAGTGAGCATACGAGTTAGTGGGCTGTTCTGGAGGCAGTTGAAGCGGTGGAGCCGCTGATTGAACTGAAATAGTTTCCAGGCCAAGTTGTTTACCTGTGATGATTGGAGGAAGAGCGAGAGGATGAGAATGAGTGATCTCTTTCAGTTTTGTTTTGTTTTTCTTACTATTATGGGATATAAATAATTGGTAAGGGATGAATTTTGCTCACCAATACTCGCAGAAGTCAAGATCTTGGGGACAGAAAGAAAGTTAGCACGATCCAGCTGAACGATCGAATAGCTTCTGGACTTAGTCAGCCAATTGGCCTGGTGTGAAATATGACTGCTGGGTGTCTTGGTCAGGTGTTTCTTGCCAATCACGTTGAGGAAGGAGGTGGATGTGAGCTGTTTCTTCATCCCGTGATCACCCGTCGTTGGGACGACGCCGAGCAGGTTCGAAGTGGACTTCTTTTTCTTTTTCATCTTCTGCTTCTTCGCAGGTGGAGCTGCTGACGCGTTGTAATGGTGGTGATCATTCCCATCCTCACTAGTCCCCGTTGGGTTTTTAGAAACGAGCCCCTTCTTGTTAGGGATCTGATTTCGATTGAACGATTTGGACAGTGTGGTGGAAAGCGCTCTGGATAAGGAGCTGATGGTGAGTTCAGTGGATGGCTGGAATGGGGCTGAAGTGGCCGCAGCAGGGGTAGTCGTTGAATCTGCCTTGATAGCTTGATCGTGATCGGTAGGTTGAAAGGCGATCCTGATGGGATCTCGGTGCAGTGGGGGCACCGAGCTGGGACTGGCGGATGAGATCGAGGAAAATATTGACCTCAACCTAACACGTGGCTGCACTTGACCATCGTCCTCTGCGTCTTCTCGAGATTGAGGATGAGGATGAGGATGCAGATCAGAGGGAGAAGATTGCGGTGGTGGTGGGAGTAAGCAGGTTGGATTTTTGAGCGTTATGCGCAATGGCTGTTCATCTTTTACATTCTTCTGCTGGTTCTGGCCTCGAGAATGAGGTTGATTTGGGTTCGTGACTGATATGGAGACCGGATTAGATTGGGCAACCTTGGCTGTAGAGAAAAACTGGAAGAAGGAACCAATGGGCATATTTCCTTTCTTTATACTTAACCCTCTCTCAAGAGACAATTTAACTATTTATATTCAATTGATGAAGATGCTAAGGAATTGAGGAATACGTAGTACTCTGGTGAACTTGAAGTGAGAGTGTGTGCTTCTCTTCTATATATATGAGTTCTGAAAACAATGTCATGACAGTCTATCTGATTCTGAGCTTGTCGAGTAAGCCCTCGTTCGAAGTGGATGTGACTCATGGGCCTCGTTGCAAAAGGCTCTATTCACTGCACTCAAACCAGGCTTTGGGCTCTGAAGATGATAAAAAAACGCGAGGTTTGGAATCATATTAAAAAACTGGGACCTTGAGATGCAATACCCGATGTGTTCTTTTGGATATGTTCATATCCCAATTGATCATCGATCAAAGATAATTCTCATCTCCACACCGAAAGAGGGATATTCAGCTTAACTCCTATGACCTCCTATGTCGTCAAAGCTGACCCTAACTTCCTCCTTAGAAAATCGTGCTCCGCACAAGGGAGATCCGTCGTGCCGATAGACCTAGCTCATGTTTGGCCCGTATACCCACCAGAGGATCTCATGCGTGCACATACATCCACGAAAACAAGTTCCCCTTTGAAAGAGGCGTCTTTTGATCTATAGAAGACTAGATAATCGTGTCAAGGAGGCAAAAGGAGAAACTGTTGGTGATTCAATTTCCAAACAGAATCCAATTGCTACACATTCATTTTGTTGAGAAAATGATAACAACCGATTTCGAGGAATATAAGGTCTAGACTCTTGCTATCAATAGTTTTTTTGTTTTTTTGATCGCGATGCACTTGTATATGTACAACTTGGCTCGGTTGCCACTGGGAAGCCATTGGTCTCCTTCTGATGAAAGAAAACTCTATGTAACGATTCAATTACATAGCCAAACCCATATCGGAACCAGAAACCAAAAATCGGCATCGGTGCTAACTGAGGTCGACTGTGCAGTTGCGCCCCTCTGAACCGAAAGGCTTGCCTCGGCACTGGGCAGCGGTGAGTAGCAGCAGCACTTCAAATGTATTAAACCTTTATAGTTGCCACTTGATCTCGAGGGCTAACGTGCATAGAGTCTACAGAGATGACTTTGCCCGGACAACAAGGTCCCGAAGACCGGCTTCCGTTCACTTCACTTTCCAGTCAAGACATCGAGTGCTATGCCATAACGGTTTCTTGAGTAGGATTTTTCAAATTAAAGCCTGTGACTTGGTCGTCATGTTATTTTTATGATATAAATTACTTCGCACTTACAAGAATTGATTGTTTTCTTATAACTATTCATCTGAAAGCAGAGCTCAAAATGCACCATCATCTTCTTCCCCGCTCCGCCTCGAGATTCCTCCCTATAATGCCTGTTTGACACAGATTATAATTTAACATTTCTTCACTATCCTTATCATCCTTTTTTTCTATCTCTTCTTTTTTCTGCGCATTTTGTAATGATCATTGTCTCCGTCCGCCATGCTTTCCTGTTATCCTTGTTGGCCTGGTTCGCCACATTGTGTCAGCTCTCATTGGCCGCTCTAAAACTACTGGACAATCTCCCTCCTAAACTGCAACTATACATCGGTGGTTTGTCTCATCCTTATACCCCCCCTTCCCCTTTCTTCTCCTCTTCCATTTCTCAAGCCGCACGGATCAAGCTAAGCGTTTGAAATCAAATCTTTCAATAGGTAGCACTAAGGACGTCAAGCTGTTCTCATTCGATACAGCGCAAGGTACCTTTGCCTTGCAGAAGGTCTCGGATGCCCTGGGTCCGAATGTGAGCTGGCTGGAGTTCGATAAAACGAACAGATTTCTCTTTAGGTATGAGATTCATGACATACATCTATTCCTTCCTGAGATTCAGACTGATCTCTGTACTAAATGAAGATAAGTTGTCTCTGTCCATTGCCTTTGCTTCTTTGTAGTACGTCGATAGCCAATTTTGATAGGCGAGAAAGAACCGGTGGGATTTTTTCGGCTCTGGTCGCCGCGGATGGAACCCTCCAGAGAATCAATGCAGTCCCTTCACCGGAGGCCCCTGTCTCACTAGAAATCAGTCCGGATGGGAAACTCCTGATGGTAGCCACTTTGTAAGCATATCAAGATTAAGGGAAGGAGACCCGAAGAATTTGAAGTGCACATGACAACATCCATGGCTTGGATGAACCCTGGCTCGTAGCTTACTCATATTTTACATTCTTTGGAAACATCTTCCTTCGTCTAGCAATGGGGCCAGTGTAACAACATATAAAATTTTCGCTGATGGGAAACTATCATTTCCTGTACAAAATTTCACGTTCTTTGGAAGTGGTCCAATCCAGTCGCGGCAAGCTGCTGGTGAGTCATGAAATCAAAAAATTTGAACGAATGGACAGTAAGAGCTGATGAGGATGCCTTTGTATTCTCCCTACAAGCTTCGGCCCATCAAGTCAAATTAGATGTAAGCCCTTGAATTCAGATGTTACGGACACATGTCTCCTAATATACAATATGTCTTGCGGTGTTCTCTTTTAGCCATCCGGACGACTTCTGCTCATCCCAGACCTAGGTTCAGACACCATCAGGTCGTTCTCTCTCGAGCGGAATGGCAATCTTGTAAGGAGCTCGGACATTGCAATCAAACCAGGCTGTGCACCACGGCATGTAGTATTTGCGCCCCCGAGGAAAGGACATCCGTTGAGATTCTATATGATCTGCGAACTCACCAACGAGATCCTCTTAATCGAATTGCCAGACATTAAACCGAAAACGGCCGCGCTGAAGCAGATCATGAGCACTCTTCCACAGGGCGCCAATCCCAAGACGTTCAATGCGGCGGAGCTGCTCATCACCCCCGACGGCAAATTCATCTATTCCCTCAACCAGCAGAAAGATCCCGCCGGCAGAGTGGACGACAACACGTTTGCCATTTACTCCCGCAATGACGAAAACGATCAGTTGACGCCGGTCGGCTTCGTGCCCTCCGGAGGAAAGGGGCCCAGACAGTTTGCGTTCAGCCCTGATAAAGCGGCAAGCTTCATCGTGGTGACCTGCCATGAAAGCAATCTGGTAACTATCCATAGACGAGACGCCACATCAGGCGCTCTCAATCAGGTCGCATCCGTACCATCGGAAGGGCCAGAAATTGCCCTGTTCCGAGTCTAAGCCTCCCTTCAAAAACCTGACCTCCGAAAATCTCACTCTCCACCTGAATTCTACTAGGGTTTCACATCTGGCTGTCCCAATTCCTAAACCTCCACTTCAATTTGTGTCAAACTTCTTGGTACACATTAAGCATTTTCCTGATTGAATAAAAAAGTGTGAATAAAAAAGAATCGGTTGCTGTTTTCTTTAAAAAAACATTGAAAACAAGGAAGGAAAGAAGTTTTTATAATTTGATTTCACTTTTACTCAAGCTGACTCTGAGAAAATTTTTAATCTTATTGATTAAAAATAAAAAAACTCAACGAGGGAACATACATATGAGCGGTTTTTCACAATCAGGATTTGTCAGAAACAAAACGTGCCAGCCAGAAATTCTTAAACCACTTCATGTAAAAAGGGAATCATTTTGCACTTCACTGCACATCAAGAGGGTATAGTTACTGTATTCAGTTTTTTGTGAGTTTACTTTTTTCAGTTTATAGCCAAGAATGATAAATTTGATCATAAATTATCAGCCTTCAATGGATGATGAGTTGAATTGCTTAGTCTGTGAGATAAATAATTTGAAGGAGATCTGCTAGTGCTAGCATAGAGTGTCTTCTGGTAGGGTCCATAACCTCCAAAAGTGTCATTTTGAACTCTTTATGAGTTCAGCTTTCCAAATGCCATTAAGATTTTTTGTAGGATAAGCCGTTTTCTGCATTCAAGTTTTGTGAAAGATGACATTGAATTTCAATTTAATTCCATAATTGAATTTCAGAGACAATCACCATGAAAAATCAATTGTCTCTTGTGTACAAGTGACATCAAAAAGTACAAAGGTCCCTTTGTACTCTGCTATACAAGGGACAATCGATTTTTCATGGTGAATGGTGCTGCAAGAAGGAAAGGGCAAAAATATTCATTTGGAATAAAACAAACAGATGGACTCTTGAGAAAGTTAAAATGGCAGACAGAACAACACAGGTTTCTTTTCTATGAGGTTAATAAAAATCAGTAATGGAGGAATACTAATCAGTTACGGAGCTGCAAATTTGAATCTTGATGTGTGTGGAAGTGCCTCGCTGTATCTCATCCTATCAATCTTTAGTCCTTGTAGTTTTCAATCTGGTCGTATTATGAACTAAATGGTCGTCGAGTCCGATATACCTAGCTGTTCAGCTTCGAGTGAGTTATGTATATCTTTTCTTCCACTCTCTACAAAGTGTGAATCTACGTAGGGTAACCGTTGGTGTCATGAAGTCTTCAATTGTTATGTTGATTGCTTCATGAGGTATGGCTTTCGATTTCTTCTACCCAATTCGACGATATCACTCGATCATTTTTTCTTATCAGCTCTCTTCTCCCTTTTCAAGCTACCTGCTTTGGCTTTTTCCTATGCAGAATCCCAGAGATTCTGCCAGCTGAGAAATCCCCATTATTCTTGCTTTCGGTCGTTTTTGACGCTTCTGCTGGTGGATTTTGACATTTTACTGCGATCACTTTGAGTGTCATGATCAGCCACATAATCCGCACAAAATGGAGTAGATCTACAGAAACGTTGAGCATTCCGTGATGCTCCTGACAAGTAAAAGACTCGGGAGATTGCTTCACATTTCGAACCATTAATATACTGGTTTTATCAGTCTAAAAAACATTTCATCTATTGAGCCGCAGGGTTTTCATCATTAGCTGGAACAATTATCAATATTTTATGTCTTGATTGGGCCTGTTTTTGTGAGGCTAGCTTGAATTTCTATACATAGCTGGATTACTCCACTTGACTAAAATATACATGTCAGAATCCACGCCTGGCGGGAAGTTAGAAAAACGAAGTAATTAAGGCAGGGAAAGTCTACAGTAATAAAAAGATGGGATCCTTTCGTGATGGAAAAATCAGACGGATAAGAAATTCCAAAGAATGCGTGATGGTCTGGAAAGTGATTGTCAATAGGAAATTAGGAACTGGCTACATAAGCGAAGGATTACGAATGAAGGATGTCATGAAGGATTTAAGAAGGTTGTATCCATCTGGTTGATGATCTCAAAGACGATGAACGTGCAGATTCTTTGAGTTCTCGGGTCGATCAGCGTCATCATGACCCACTTGGAAAAAGTTTTTTGACGGCCTCTTTCAGGCGCCGAAGACGATTTTTCTTCCGGGCCTGCCTCTCCATTCTCAAAGTCCGAAGCCTTGAACTTCCCATCATCGGTATCGAGCTCGTGACAGCGGGCCCAGCTGATGAAGACGATTGGCTCGTAACGGAAGGGCCGGTGGCTGGAGGATCTTCGTCCGAGCTTACATTCAGAAATGATGTAGAGATCCCATCTTGGCCGTCATCTGAGTTGATTTTTGGGATTTGGAAAAGAAAACTATGGCGAATCAGAAATCAAAACTAAACCAGATTTTGGGTATCAAAGTCGCCAACACAAACTAAATATATTAGACGAGAAATATGAATTATTCAAGCAGCGGCCGAACCTTTAGGGGGGCTCAAGTTGGATATTTTGCTCAGGTCCAACGCCAATCCCAAGAAGTTTCTGTCCTTTCCAGGCTTCTTCTTATCATTCGCGGACAACAAGGCATTGCACTCTTGTGGGCTTTGTTCAGTCCGAGGTAGTTCAGGCTGATACTGCCAGGATAGGCCTCGGCATTTGAACGACTCTTCAGAATCTTCTCGCGCAGATAACGGATTAATGCTCTGCGTTTCGGCGGATCTCCTCCGCAGTTCAGGTTGGTCCCGAGTCTGCCAAGATAGGCCTCGACATTGAAATGACTCGTCGGAATCCATCGTGTTTCTGTCGAACACCGGGGGACTCCGCGCTTCCTGGGATGATAGGAGGTCGGACGAATCCTGCCAGGATAGTCCACGGCATTGGAAAGACTCGTCTGAATCTATGCTGGCAGAAGATACAGCCATAGATCCCCTGCGACTGCCTTCCGGCTGAGTCATGATCTCATCATCCCAGGAGGCGCGTTCGGTTTCGTCGACATCGCATTTCTTCAACCCCGCCAAAGATATTTCTTGGTCGGTTTGCATGGGCTTCTTTCCCGATGCAGTCTCTGCGATGTTAAAGGAGATGCTTGACTTTCGATTTGAAGACATATTTAAAGAAAGAGGTTGAAGGAATTGAGTGTGAACGACGGGTAATTATTAATGAAGGGGACTGATGAAGGAGGAGTAGGTGTAAAAATAACAAAAAGAATGCGATTGGATACTCGAAGGAAGTTCTATTGATGGATGGTAGAGCTCTTGCCGAATAATGGCCAGTCATCGTCAAGGGAAGGCTGGCCTTTTAAGTCTTCAAGGAGTGAAAGCAGCAGTAGCTCGAAAGCTGCCACCTCAGCCTGCATAAGCCGGAACATAACTAATGAAGAGTGGGTAGAATTTACTCCGCTCGACTCAGGCTCCGGAAAGTGCTGACTGTTCTTGAGTACCTGCTTTGAGACATTGATGAGTAGCCCAGTTGAGAGGTTTTTCTATTCTGTACTTGATGCATTACCACTCCTTCCTTTAATATTCGTTAGCCCCTAGAAACTCGTTATAAGACATTATATTTTTGCTTGCTGGTAGTTAGTTACTTGTACAGCTAGGCTAGTCTACTACCTTCGAAGCTGATGTTATGAGGAATATCTTCATGAACTAAAAGTCTATCCCACAGGTTCTAGTGAGTGTTGTTGTAATAGGTGGTACATAAATGTAGAACTCAACGCGTCGCCTTTTCTTCAGCAACTGTCCTGGTTGGAATATGTTACTGGAAACGTCCGCTTCTCTCTCTCTCTTTCTTTCTCTTTCATAATGCTAGACATAATACTAGACAAGCGGTATACGCAATTTCTATTCTTCCATTGAGGTGCGATGTCCAAGAGTAACCAGAGCTGCCTCTTTCTGCTGCCTCTCGCGGTTTAAACATCCCGATTCCCCGCTATCATATATGGGTTCCCTTGGACCGCACTGGAATCATAAGATCCTACTATTGAGCATGGTCCGGCCTCGAAAAAGCGCGCTGTACCACGTTTGTAAAAATCTTAAATCGCCAAACATGTTTGCTAACATTTTTTCGCCAGGGATTTGCATGTCAACTGAGGCGCGTCAGTGAGCCCAGAAAAGATCTTCCACAAAAGCGTTTCTATGAAACATTTATTGAGGTATCTGCGTTTATTATGGTATCTGCATTTATTATGGTATCTGCATTTATGTATCTGGTCAATCCACTTGGGCTAACTAATTAGGGGCTTGGAAAAAAACTCCCAATTTTCTGAAAAACAATTCCAAAAAGTTGGGAGGTGTCGATGGGACCTGTTGGGAACGCCTCTGGATGTTCCACAGACGATACCGGGGTTCGTCCTCCCAATTCCTCAAGCTTGGGAATTGGGAGTCGGCAGGAAAGTCTTTGCAAATAGAAGATATAAAGAAACAAAAACCATGTACCCTTGATAAAAGGGTATATGTAGTTGAAGGGTACTGGCCGGTACACCCAGCACTTTTAGCATACCTAAGCTCTTTAATGAATGAATTGCTGATAGCACAATGTTGCTGCTGCTTAAAGCGAGTTCATGCTGATGGGGAGGCTCTCACCAGCAGTGACTGCGTTGATTATCGACAGGCCCCTGTTGAGGACGGACAAGCCCCTTGAAGATGGAGATGGACTATGCAAGATGGGGATTATGCATACACACACCCAAAAAAAAGTGCCGCAAGAAAACGGACCACGAACCAAACGAACGCCGCACACTGACACGATGGATTTTGTGAAGCTCCAGGTGCTGCAGCATCCGCGTCTGACGAGGTCGAATGCCGAACGTTCAGAGGGCCGCTACTGGAGGGATTTCAAGGTACGCGCCCATTGCTGTCGTCAAAATAGCCCAAGACGCTCGAGACTCATCTGACGAGACATCAAGTGCTTTCTTTCTATCCCGGGACTGTTTTCTTAGAACCCAGTGTTTGTCAAGTCATACGCACCCATATCTCACATCACCTTCTCGCCCAAAGTTCCTCATCGGTATTGCATCAGCTCCGGAACTAAGATCCAAATCTATTCGCCGAAAACATTGCGGGTGGTCAAGACAATCTCTCGATTCCAACTGCCCGCTCGATGCTCAGATATCAAACCAGATGGAAAACTGGTCGTCTCCTCCGATGACTCTGGACTCATCCAAGTATTCGACCTCAATTCTCGAGCCATCCTACGTACCTTCAGAGAAATTAAGCAACCCGTTCACGTCGTCAGGTTTTCGCCCACTTCTACAAATGTCCTCACTTGTTCCGATGACTCAACCGTCCGTCTTTACGACCTAGCCACTTCCAAAACCATCCGAACCTTCATGGGACATACGGATTACGTGCGTGCTGGCGATTTCACTGGTCCGAACCTCATCCTCTCAGGAAGTTACGATGGCCAATTGAAGCTTTGGGACGATCGGATGGACGAGAATGGCGGCTTGGCCTGGTCTTTGAATCATGAACACCCAATTGAAAAAATATTGATCCACCCAACGTCCACCCTTGCTATCTCTGCGGGTGGCCCAGTTGCAAACGTATGGGACATACTTGGTGGCAATGGATCTAAGCAGCCTCTCATCTCCCTCTCAAATCATCAAAAAACAATCACCTCCTTATGTTGGGCCCGAGGCCCATGTAGCAGCGACTTTGATGAAGGAAGTCAATCCACAAGGCGCTTACTCTCTGGCGGACTTGACGGCTTGGTCAAAGTTTACGACATTTCAACTGGCTCGTACAAAGTCCGACATACCATCAAATACAGCTCACCGATTCTTTCCATGGCCGTCTCACCTGATGACAGCTTGTTGGTGGTAGGCTGCACTGACGGAAGTCTCAGTATGAGAAAGCGACCCAAGTCATCCAACGAGATCGCCTTGAACAAATCACTCAACGCGCAAAAATTATCGTCTGCCATAAACCAAGGAAGCGATCCCACAGCGAAGGAAACGGAAATCGTGTGGGGTAGACAGGAAGCTCACCTGATCGAGGAGATGGCTGGAGCCGGAATGGAGAGTGCACCTGAGGAGACAGCCAACGAACACCACGATGCGCATACAACGGGAATTCTGACCACGACGCCCAAAACGAGCACCGTTAAAAGAAAGAAAAAACAGCGCCTACAAACGTGGGACAAGATGCTGAAAGCCTTTCGATACGGTGATGCGCTCGATTCTGTTCTTTCCTCTGTGAGCTATCCTACCACCTTCTTTGAGATTATCTTGCGCGCCTTAAGCTGAACGGATAGTCTTGGAGAGTTGATCTTATAGACTGTTCCGCCAAATACCACGTTTTCGCTCATACGAGAATTGATGCATCGGGATGGGCTTCACCAAGCCCTATCTGGCCGGGATGAAGTGAGCCTGGCGCCGATTCTGCGACTGATTTCAAGACACATAACCGATCCGCGTTGGTTCAACATTGCATCAGATGTGCTGAATTGTATAATCAGTATGTTTTCCAATCCCTTACAACTCTCTAAATGGACTTTCCAGCTGACCTTCGTTTTTGGACTGCCAATCTAGATCTCTATCGAGCTGTCTTGGGAAAATCACAAACCATCGATGCACTCATCTCAGCCATCTCCTTTCGGATTTCTGATGAACTCAAGTTGCATTCGACTCTGTTTGCCGTCAATGGACAGCTGGAGATGATTCTCTCTGGCTACGATTAATATACCCCCATCTCCTGGACATCGCATGAAATATAAAATTCCTAAAAGGATCTGCAGAGCAAGGAGCGATCACATGGGCCTGCCTAGAGTCCCCTCCCCCTCAGGTTTTAACATGCCCAACGCTAGGTTGGAGCCCGTAAAATCTCTCTTGCCCCTGTGCCGCTGCAATCACTATATCCAATTCCATTACTTTTATTTTCAAAAACGCATCGCCAGCAGGAATTTTCACCAACCTCCTCAAATAATTCATATTCTGTTGTTTTACCATTTAAGTTTTGATCTTTCTCTTGATTAATTGCCAATCCGTGACCGTTCAACTCAACTTGTGCCCGGCAACGAGGATACTAGTTTCACCAAACGTCTTGGCCATACACAGACATCGAAAAGTTGGAAGCTTCAGCTCTATCATTTGACTCTGAGTGTGTTGGTGACAATGTGGTGGTCAAATGAATTTTTCAGAAAAGTGGAAGTTTAAAACAATCAGTATCTTGAAATTTCCGACATTGGGGCCTGCTGGTGACAGGCACAGCTTCAAATGAGTTAAAATAAGTGGGAACAGAGCGGTACAGAGACAGGGCTTTGCTTCAGTTGAACAACCTTGCACCCAATAAATTAGGGAAAGACGCAAGATTGTACTGACATGTGAATTGCTTTGTTAAATCCTTAATAACAGTCCTCTAAAATATCACCATTCATGAACGGAATTGAATCGCTGACCCCCATTATTTGAAGGAACAACCCCCAATTATTTGGGGACGTCGTGACAACCATTGTTTGACATCTAATGCCTGTCCAGATTGGGTAAAATGGTCCGACCCCCAAATGGGGGTTGGCGATACAATTGTGACCCGTGCGAAGGGGGTCGTTGATTTAATTTGGCTGAAATGGTGATTTATTGTTTAAACCATTACTCATCCATTTCTACACATCATTACACCACATATATTATATGACAAAAAAGTCAAAAAGAGCATTAAAAACACCTGTAACATCAAGAATCAAGTAATTGACCATGCAGCATGCTATAATAAAAAATGAAGTATTTTGACAAGGTGCTGGTTGTTACTCTTTAATGTGACATGACCCATAGTTGAAAAAAATGAACTAAAAAGGTAACCATCCTATTTTTTCTCTTTTTCAATTAATTTCCATAGCCCATTATTAATTTACGTGTTATATCCCTTCCCATACACAGTACAAATTCAAAATTTCAACACAGTACAAATTCAAAATGAAATTTTGAATTTGTACAGCTTTGAAGCTGACACAATCCCCTTGATATAAACAACCAATTTTGATGAGCTCAAAATTCATCTTTTTCTTCTATTTCAGCTATCTTATATAGCCCATCATTCCCTTACAATCTAAATCATTGTTTCTACATCAGATGAATTGTTCCACACATTCCTGAATACAAAACTTTCATGTTACGTTTCCCTTGCTCAAAAACCCTCAAATCAAGAAGTCAACCATCTTTTTTTTCTGATTTTTTCAAACACCAGGGGAGAATTTATGCCAGTGCCACTCCATGTGTTTTTACTGGAACCTGGTGCCAATGATCTTATGTGTCAGTTCCATATGAACCTGAAATGATGTTGATGTGGGTTAAGATAATTGGGCAACATCTTCTGAAGTGAACACAAAGCAGGCTGATGTTAAAATGATCAAAATTTTAACTTTATGATGAATGAATCCACAATTATGTAGAACTCAGGCAGAATTTGGGTCAATCTTCTGACTTTCTGAATTTTCATATGGTCCAATCATCATTGGGCCATTTCAAAAAAACATCTTGAATAACCATAAAAAGTCTTTCCATTCATTTGTACAAAGAAATAAGCTGATGAACAAGTCCATACCAACCATCATGAATAATTTCATGGATTTTTCAAGGCAATTTCCATCTGAAACTCTTAAAAATATCTTCTGTACCCCTAGATTATCAAAAAAAATGTGCACTAAAAGCATTCTAATTATATATTTAGCACATGTAGAGCTACATTTGAACTCAAATTTCCTTCAGAAGCTAAATTTTCACAATTTTATATGCAAATTAAATGTTCATTGGTCCGTAGATTTTATGAAGTCCTGATTTTTACAAAAAAATGAATGTCAATTTCAAAATTGTGACATCCAATTTTTTTCCCATGACAACTGAATTTCAAAACTGGTCAAAAAAATGAGCAGGATTCCTGCTTACTGCTGACCTCCAGGATGGTCCAACATTAATTCAATTTTGACTTGGATTTTTTCCCAGATAATTTTGCGCAGTCACTGTGCATTTTGCACAGTGACTGTGCATTGAAAGTGTGTCATAATTTCTTTTTTTTTGAAGTTGGTTCAAAAGTTGTGCCAGAGTTGCCAAAGACCAACTCCCATTGGGCACTTTTTTTTTTTGGGGGCTTGGTGTATGCTTGTTACATTTTTGTGACATTTGAATTTGTACTCTGGTGCACAATTGTGCAGCAGAGTACCAATTCCGATTTCACAATGGTTTACAGGTGTGTGAAAGGTTTCAAAGGCTGTTTTTGTCGTTTTGACCGGACACAGGTTAAAATGGGACAACAAGGTTGAAAATCCAGACAATCCTTTGCTGGAAAGTTTGGTCCAAGGCATGACATGTGCATATGGGGGTAGGTAAAAAGCCAAAGATCAAGATTTTAAACATCCTAAAAAATGCAGGACCAACTACAATGAATTCTGGCATCTCAAAAATAGAAGATGGTGAATTCATTCCTTTCAAAAAAACACATTATATTTCAGTTTTTTTGGCTCAAAAAAAAGAAAGAATAAAGCAATTTTTTGAAATGAAATGATCAAAAAAGAAAGTATATTTCTAAAGGGACTTGGAAAAACGACTCCCCATTCCTAGGAAAACGACTCCCAAATGGGGAGTGACGTCGACTGGACCGTTTGCGGACCCAGTTTTTACGCCTTGGGAGTCGTTTTCCCAATTTCCTCAGGGAAATGGGAGTCGGGCAGAACATTAGCCCACGCAAAAATAATAATAATGCAAGCAACCCCCGTGGGAGTCGCTAGCCCAAACCTGCGCGTAAAAGTGGGAGTTGATCCCCCAGAAACACGATGCGTGGGAGTGGCCCCTCAACCCTGAACCCGTGTCAGAGTTTAGTCGAGGTCAAAATCAATTCCCCAGCATCCAAGAAGAACTCTATCAACACATCGTGGACAACAGAAGATTCTACAAAGTCAATGCCTTTTTCCAAAATATTGGTGCCATGTTGATAAGAATCAAATTTCTGGATCTTACGGTGAGATGTGATATACCCAACTGGATGTGCATGCCAAGCATGGGTGATCCATTGGCCAACGCCTTTGAGTGTCCAGTTTTCTTCTTCTCCAAAAACTGTTCCCAATCCTTTTTTCCTGCCATGTTTCCCCCAAACAACAATCCCCCCATCTTCATTGCTTTTTCCTGTTCACATTTTGTGGTTGTTCAGCTGAAAACCCCCTTCTCTTTCCTGCCCCTACTTTAAAGATGGACTGGGAGGTTGCAGCTGAGAATGTGGCCTTGGGTTGGAAGAAAAGATATGCCAAATGTTTTGAGTTAACTGAGACTCTCAAGGATGCAGCCTCTGCAGATAAATATAAACATTATTAGTTGTTTTTTCCTCCTATTTGTTCTTTCTGTTTTTTTTTTCTTTTGTTTTTTTCTTCTTGATTTTTTCTTTTCCTTTTCATTTTGATTATGATTGATAGTTGTTTGTTCTCAGCGTTGGATATATAGTGCTCAGCTTCCATGCCAATTTATTCCATGTTTTTGCGCTCATTGTCACTTTCTGCTTATGTGTCAAATGTTAAGAGCTTTTAACTGGGTGAATGACATGCACTAATGCCATGGCCTTGAAAGCCAAAAAAATTGGAGCCAATGAATCTGATTTTCAATTTGAGGGGCTTGGGAGCTACTCATTCAAAGTATATTGAGTGTTTTGTGGTTTTGTCATAAAAGCAATACACCCAATTTTGGGTGGGTCTCATTTGAGTGCACCCTGAAAATATAAAGCTCTAAATCCTTCTCCATAATTAATAACAAGGTCCTTCCTTAATTATGTGGGACTTTGGGGTATTTTCTTGCTGTTATAACACAGTGACGGTAGATTTTTGCTTTACATAAAGTAGAAAATTGTACAAAAAGAGCAAAACTCCTTAATAATCACCTACATGTGAAATTTGGATTTGAGATGATAGAAGAATACATTTCATGATATCTGGTAACCATTTTGAAAGTTTGAGGCACTGGGTGCCACTCATCTCCACAAGATAATTTTTTTTTTTAGAATATTTTTCAAATCATCCCGCTGACTCCCAAATTTCCTCGCAGAATTGGGAAAACAACTCCCAAAACTTTGACGCAGCTTTTTTACGTCTGCCGCCAGTCCCTGACTGGTCAAAAACTAGTAGTCGCGACGTCGACTGGTCCTGGGAGTCGTTTTCCCAGGAATTGGTAGTCGTTTTTCCAAGTCCCATTTTTAAAATAATGATGAATTCAGAACCCTGGTTTTTTTTAGTATCAATTCAGGTTTGCATACCTCAAGGTTTCCACTTGAGCTCAACATAACATCACTACATATCAAGCAACATATGCTATGAAATTACCCATGAGTTCAAACTGAATTCCAGTTGAACATGCAGTTTACATGTGACTGCCTGCAAACACATTTCAAACCACCAGATGGTAAAGAGTTGTGCAATGGCACCCGTCAACGGGTGCCATGAAATCTCTCCTGGTGAAACATCTTCCACAGCACATACTTAGTTTACATTTTAGTTTGTTTTCATTACATTTATTTTGATTTTTTATCAGACCCAATGAATGTATCTCTTACATTTAATTTTCAATCAGAGAATAACTCCCCTCTTTATTTTTCTTCTGCTTCATGATTTGTGTCCCAAATAAAACAACACAAATCTCATATTTCCAATGCAAAAGCAAAAAAAAACCATCACATTTTGTAGCAGGAAGAAGTAGTAAAAGAAAAACAAGGTAGGTAAGAAAGATTTCAAGAAAAGGAAAAGAAAAACATGAGCTAGTAAACCATTCTGTTGGATCTAGTATTCTTCTTTAATTCTTGAGTCAATTTAAAACAATCATCATATTTATCTTCCCAAGCTAAGGCTTCTTGAGATGCATATCTGGTCCATTCTGCGGCTAGTTGAGGAGCTGGAAAGAGGGAGGAGTTTTTGAGCTCAAGAACCATGATATGATTTCCTAATAAAGCAATGAAGAAAGGTGGTTTGTCATTTGGAGGTGAAAAAGATGGGAGCATGGCTTCAGACCAAGATTTAGAAAAAAAGAAAAAAGGCCTTTGATAAAGATCAGCAAGAGCATAACCAGTACTTGGAAGGGACATCCAGTTGTCTGCGCCACAGGATTGGTCTTTTTCATCTTCAGGAACTTCAAACTTGATAAACTTGAAGGCTGCTTCAACATTCAGGACAAGTAAGTTATCTTCATAATGTTCTTTCTTGCTGGAGATTTGATGGGCAACTTCTTCTTGGATTTTGGGCCATTGCTCTTGATCTTGATGTGAAATAGAAGAGACTGCTTAAAATCCACAATGGCCTTCTGAGTCAGGGTTCAAAAGCTTTTCAATGTGTTCAATAATAAAACTAGGGAGATGGTGAGAATAATAAGAAAGAGAATGGGGAGCTTCTGGAAGTGTTTTGGGATGCGCTGAGTTTTTAGTTGGAGACTTTCTTGATTGAACTGGCCAGGTACTTTTTGGCTGAACACCTTCATCCTTCTTGAGATCTGGAACACTGAATTTTAGCTTCTCCTTCTCTTTGGGGTCTTCTTTCTTCAAGGGAGTTTTTCTAGAGAATTGAGTGTTTTGACTGCTTCCTTGATGGTGGGGTGCTGGGTTTTTTGTTCCTTCTTATTTTCTGTTTCCATTTCTTCAGCGCAGCATTTTTTAGCTATGATTTTGAATTCAGAAGGTTGCCGGCGGTCTGACTTCATCTTCTTTCCACGGAACTTTGACTTTCCTTGGGATTTGGGCCTTCCACGTGTTGTCTGAGGTCCGCTGGGTAGCAAGATGTCAACTGTTGCTGAGCCTTCTAAGAGTTGGTTGATGGCGTCAAGCATGAAGTTTCTTTGGGAAGGATTCACGTTTTCTAGTTTGGTCTTGATTTCTTCAATCTTCTTGGTGGCAGCTTCATCTGGAGTTTGTTTTATTGTGCAGAAATCCTGTTTTGACAGAGTATGAGTGATGAACATTAGTTTATGAGGCACAAAGTGGATATCATAAATAAGATTGATAAGTGAAATGGTGAATGGGGGCTTGGAGGGGCTTGAGGGTGGTGTTGATGTTGAGTTGTGTGTTGATTAGAGCGGCGACCCCCTATCAAAATCCATTTTTAAACAATTGACCCCCTTTTTTGGCAACAGCAACCCCTATTTTATTACACGCAGGTCAATTTTTGTATCAGCAACCCCCACTTTGTGAGCAAAGAAAAAAAAAACTTGCCAGCGACCCCCAAATTGTTACACGCGGGTTGGTTTTTGAATTGGCAACCCCCTGCAACCCCCAAATTGTTACACGCGGGTCGGTTTTTGAATTGGCAACCCCCAGTTTGAACCTCGGAAAGTTGAAGACATTGACAACCCCTAAAATGTCACACGCACATTTTTTTTCTAAATCAGCGACCCCCCAAATGACCCCCAGAGAGAAAAAAAAAACTTACCTTTTGAATCAGCGACCCCCATTTGAAAAACAACAAACTTGCTTTGCAACATCCCGCCGCCCCACGGCAGTAAGGATAACCAATCCAGAAGCCACCAAACCCCCAAAAAAAAGGAAAATTGATAGGGAAAAGGGAAAAAAGGCAAAAAGAATGAAGACAAAACAAGAAAAAAGAGAGCTTACCTTCATATGCCACTGAGTATGAAACTCAGTTGGCTCATTTTGCTTGCCACAATTAACCAATTAAGCAATCCAATTCTTACAAGGAATTCCAGTTTGTACTGTGAAGGCATGATTACATTTGCCTAGCTCCTTGGACCATTTGATTATATTGAATTCATTTTGAGAGCGGCGGAGAGCATAGTGGGTGATTTTACCAAAACATGGGGTGAAGATCTTCTGAATTTTTCTGAGGGTGGTGATTTTTTGTTGATGGAATTCTGAGCTGATCTCGTGATGCTGGGACTCAAGAGCAAGTGTTATGAGTTTCACCACTTTGGGGAAATTTGCGCTAGAGTTGAGGAGATGTTTCTTGATGTAGGAATGAGCAGATTCAATTCAAGAGGTTGTCCGGTGATCAAATTGAGGGATTTTTTCATCCAGGCGTCAACAAAACGGGGATCAAGAGGAAGCCAAGTTTTTTCAACGTATTAGACAGACTTAGAGTTGAAAAGGGAGCTGAATATCTTGAAAGAGGAGTAGAAATCAGCTGTGTTGGAAATCTGGGTGAGTTTAGACCACTGAGACATGATTTGTTTTTCTTCATCTGCATTCTTGACAATCTTGGAAGCATTGGCAAGTATATTCTTGTCAATGTCCCAGGTGCAGAGCATGTGAATTGCGTTTGGAAAGACTTTGGCAATGGCATTCATCAGAGCTAGTTCACAATTGGTGAGGAGGACATTGGGGGGAGGGGTTTTGTGGGAAGTGAGTGTAGAAGAGAAGGTTTCAAGGGCCCAGGAGTAGTATTAGAGGTTTTCTTCAGCAAGGAAGCAGAAAGCTGCATAGAAAGTCTTGTTGTTAACACTGACGCCGGCAATGTGGAGAAGGGGAATGTTGTACTTGTTGGTCTTGTAAGTGCAATCTAGGAAGAGGACAGTGTGATAACAGGAAAGGAGCTCAAGGGATAGGGAGTGGATAAAGAATAAAGCCTTCAAGTTACCAACTGAGTCCACTTTCAAGTGAGTAGTGTAATTGGAGAAGGTGAGCTGTTTGTTGAGATGAACAATTGGACTGAGACCTTGAAGAGATTGCTCCTTGACTTTTTTTTTTGCCACGTGAATAGTACCTTTTGTTGCTAGGAGCGGTTTGTTGGCAGAATGATTTTTGTCAGAGGGTTTCAGACCAGAGAGGGAGAGATTCTTGACTTGTTCAAATTGCTTATCTGTCAGTTTTTGGTTTTTGAAGTGGGCTTGTGGGTCAGATGTTGGCAGGTGGTTGTGCTTGGGTTTGCCACAAGAGAATCTCCATACTTTTTTCTTCTTGCTGTAATATTCAGCGGCAGAAAACAGAAATCCAATGCGTCTTGAAAATTTTGGTACTTTGCAAGAATCACTTTTACGCAGGTTCTGGTTGGATGAGCCACCCCTAAAAAACAAAAGAGGAGAAAAAAAGATTGAAGAGAAAAATAGTCCAACAATTAGTAGAAGTTCTTAGCTGGATGGAAGGGTAGAAAATGAGAGAAAATATGGGCAAAGGATGATTGGCATACTGAAAACACATACCTGTTATGTTTAATGAAACAATTGCCAAGTAGAAAGAATCATTGTCAGAAAAAAAGGGATAAATCTTTTCTGAAAAAAAGAGATTTAAAATGAAAAATTTACCTGTCACAATTAAAAATAATCTTTTTTTCAGCTTGGGATCTCCTGATGACAATCACACATCCATGGTCCACAGCAAACTTCTTGACTGATTTGACCTTGTTGTCCTTGGAGTAGAAAACCTAAGGGGGTGGGCCAGGAATCTGAAATAGATAAGTACCGTCTTTGTTTTGCTGAACATCTTCCTCTTCCTCCTGGGCTTCTTCTTCTTTTTCATTTTTTTCTTCTTCAGGGGCTTCTTCTTCTTCTGCAATGGAGGGGGGGGGGGGCTGTCTTCATGTGTTTTCAGGCTACTATAATTTTGTTGAAGGGTTTCATTAATTTTTTTTATGTTTTTTTTGTAGTTAAGATAAAAGGAAACAAGGGTAGGGTCAACTGTTGGAGAGTTGGGGGCTGTGGAGTTCATTTTACCAGAATAAGAGATGTTTTTCAGGGGGGTTAGGTTTGATGGAGTTTGATTTTGGGGGTTTAAAAGGGGTCTGGGGTTGCTTTAGGGGGGTTTGTTTTGTTTGGTAGGGGGCTATTGGGTGTTGGGGGGTTTTCTTGTTGGTTGAGGTGTTCTATCAACAATTGCAAGGCTCCTGGTAAGTGTCAGCTAGGGGGTCGTTTGTTTGCAAGACGCAACGGATCCTGAAACTCAAGCTGCGACCCCCGGGGAAAGAGGGGATTCTTTCAAAACCCAGGTGCGGGAAAAATTGAACAGACCACCCCCAGTCCGCACAACAAAATTGAATCTGCAACCCCCTATTATGTCAAGGACCAGAAATACTGGCTCTGGACCATCATGCAACATCCAAAACAAGTTGCCGCAACGTCCCGGAGAAAACGGGGGTTGTCCCTTCAAGAAATGGGGGTTGGCAATTCAATTCCCTTCATGAAAATAGAGGATGTCTGGTAAGCTTGCCCTTAATAATAGTCCTATAAAATATCACCATGCATGAAAATAGAGGATATCCTGCCAGCTTGCTATCACCTGTTATGCATCTTGGAGGTCTGAGTTATTCATGTCATGATTGGGTTGGGTAGGCATGATAGGGCAGGACTCAAAGCTGATTTATGATGTCAATCTATGGATCAGTTCAAAAGTGAGTGTTTTCTTTTCATGAGAGATGTTCATTCTACAACACTCATTGCATAGCACACATAATCCATTTTTTCTCTTTGTGAGATTCTGATTCAATAATTAGAAAAATGCAAAATAAATAGAAAATCAACAGAAGCAAAGACAGACAGACAAAAATTTTACATAAATGTGACAGAGAGGCAAAGAGAGCTTGCCAAGAAGAAGAAAGATCACTCTCCCATCAAAACATCACAAATCCTTTTAGTCCAGTTTATATGCTTGTCAAAGGCCAGTAAGCTGGCAAAGACAAGCTATTCAAGAGTAGAAAGGCCTTTAGTCCTAGTTTAAAAACTGAGGAGAGAATCAAGCCTTAGCAGTTCTAGCTTCACTACCAGAAAATTTGCTTCAACTGCCACCAGTTGACATGCAGTTAATTTGATTTAACTTGTGTGATACTTGAATCTTACTCAAAGAATAATTCAACCTAACTTCAATGCACAGTCACTGTGCATTGTGCACAGTGACTGTGCCTATAAAGTTGTTTTGGATTCACTTTGAAGTAAAGGGGGTAGTAAGATGGGATTAGCCTGCATGTCAACTGGTGGCAGTTGAAGCAGATTTTCTGGTAGTGCTTGTGAGGAAGAAACATTACCCACTACAAGAGAGAAAAGGCCCTAGGGACCAGGAACATCAGAAGCAAAAGTGATGCAGGAGGAGAAAGGCCTGTAGTCCTAGTTCAAAAACTGAGGGAAAACTCAAGCCTTAGCAGTGCTAGCTTTTGAGGTAGCAAAATTTTTCACTTATAGAAGGGGGAAACGGCCCTAGGGACCAGAAACATAAGAAGCAATGATTTTTTCTTGCAAGGGAAATAAGGCACAAAGTGCAGTGACGTGAAGTGTTTGGCACTGAAGATGTGAGATGGTTGGAGTGTAGCCTGAGCTAGTGACTGAGAGAAATCAAGATGGATTCCAATGAGAGGTGTGGAAACAAGTAAAAGTCAGGTTGTCATTTATGTATTACATACAAGGTGGGACGTAGGACATGGACAACTTGGCAAGGGACAAAGGCAAGAAATTGGAAAATGGGGAAAACAGAAGAATGAGGAAACTGAGGAAAGATGAAAGATATAAAAAAAGAGGATAGGGCCCAGCATTTGGCTTTGTGAGGTTTCTGAGTACTCAAGTTAGGCTGAGCATCCTCAGTGATAGGATGAGTTGTTCAGGGACAATGAATGTTGGACATGTTGAGTATGCTTTTGCAAAAGTGCCTGCTGTTTGCATGTGGTGTGAGTCCATGACTCCGCTGGATTGGGTTTGCTTGCCTTGGTTTTGAAATTCCGTTGGACTCCGGTGAGAGAGGCTTGACCCCCACAGCAGTACAAATGGATCCGCAATATGAGGACTTGGGCCCACAAGATAGACCCTCCCCGCTTGCAGGTACATCTTCCCCCTGGCAATTATCTGTTGGCCTTTTGGTCTAGACGCAACCATGTGTAGACCAAAAGGCCAAAGTCTGTAATGCCAGGGGGTGTAAATGCAACTTTGGGAGGGTCTGTTGGAAATGGGGTGGCCTAGGTCACACAGCCTGGGTGGTGGCCTCAAATCCTCAGATTGAAGATTGTGCTGTCACCTGCCACAACATTGGACCAAGCCATTTTCTCCAAAGAGGAGATCCTCTTGAGCTCCAACAGACTTGCTGGACCGGGGCCAGCAGCCTCAATTCAACTGAATCAAAGGACCCTCTAGTACAATACAATCCTAAGTTAAGGAAGCTTTTCACAGAAGAAGGCTATGGTGTGAGGCTGAATTCTATTGTTTGGTATAATTCTAATTCTTGAATTTGAGAAACTCTTTCTCTAACTTGTTGAAGCATGACATTTTTAAATCTTGCCTTGGTACTGAAAAAAAATTGTCATTCAACTTGAGTATCTTTTCTTATCAGTGTAATTACTGGTATTGGTTCATCAAACCAATCAATTAATTACTCTTATCTTTGCAATGCCCTCAGTCATCCCCCAGCTTGCTGGAATGACTGAGACAATGACCTTGGGCTTACACTACCCCCTTGTGCTTTCAGGAAGTAACCTTTTTGTTGCTTCCTCGTAGAAACCACATCCTGCAGAAATCAATTTATATTTGCAAAGAGACAGCAACCTTCATTTTTTTTGCATGATCAACAGGAGAGCCTGCACAAGGAAGGGTGTTTAAGCTGACAACTCTATTTGAACATTTTGACTTCAACCTCAAAACATGTATGCCTGCATGCAGAAACTAAAATTGAAAGAACAATTTGAGTTTATCCGTTGGTAGATTTCAGTTCTTTCGAGCTGCATCAAATGACTCCTGGGGCCAAATTATCTCCGCTCCTGCTCTACATGGGCGTCGCTATCGAGGCTGCAGTTGCTATGGCACAAAAGGAAAGAAATAATTATTCGAAATGAGGAAGAGCAATTTTGAGTAGAAGAAGCAAGATGTAATGATACATGAACTCTGTACACGCAAATAGCAAGGAAATACAAAAAAGAGTATCATATGTACAAACGACAGATCGACTAAATATACATAAGATTGTTGATGGGGGGTAGAAACAATGGGCAGACCGGCAAGATACAATTTTGTATGGCAGTTTAAAGATACTACGGGAAGTGGACAAGTCAAACGGACTTCGAAAGAGCTACTTGCCAGCGAATAATTGACCGAAGCTCTTGCTGAGTTGAGGGACGACCAAAGTTGGGTTTGTTGTATTAGTCAAAAGATCAGGGGCCTGAGGGGGAGGTTGATTGGGCTTGACAAAGGAAGGCGATGGAATTCTTCTTGACTTTGAGGAGAAGTGGGTTCGGTAACTGGACAGCAAGGTGGGGTCAAATATGTCAGCTCCCCGGATTTTCTACCACGATAGTATATTCAATAAGTGAGCTTACTGTTGTAACATATTGTCCTGTCGACTGAACCGACTAGAGCAATTCTCCATGGCGCACTCGTACCGCTTTTCGCCCGTGTGAATGCGCTTGTGACGGACCAGATGGCCGCTGGTGGTGAAAGCTTTACCGCAGCCCTCCCACGTACAGGCATACTTGCGGGCGTATCCTCCTTGAGTAATACTCACAGGAGAATCGGTCAAGATGACATGCGAACTCCTTGTGGCTCTTTTGGCTCGGGGGGATGGACAGACTTGCTATTAGAACTGGGGATAACAGGGTATGGGTTGGATTGGGATGAGGTAGCCGATAAGACTTTCTTAGAACTCGAGGCTGTGCGCTTGCTCTTTGGCACTGGGGTGGTGGTAGCTGGCGGGGCGGATCGCCATACTTGCTGACTGGGTAGTACTGGCACATCGGCGTTGATGTTTGAGAAAAAGGAACTATGGGGTGTTTGCAGGTTGAGAAGAGGTACACTGCTATCGGGTTCCAGATGGAAATATTCATTTCCGACTTGAGCTAGCTGCCCATGCGTTTGTGGAAAAAGGAAGGAAGAGGTGATGTCGGTGGCAGAAAAATTGGGGGATGAGTTTTGGGAAAAAGCAGGCACAAATTCGATTGAACTGTTTGATAGCCGAGGGGAGGTTGATAATAGTTGACCGTAGGCAGGTGGGGTGCTGAATAGGTCCTGAGTGTCGATTTGGTTGCTTAAGGTCATTCCAGTATACCCCAGTTCTTGATACTCGTTAAGGTTCGGGTCGGGATTCATGAAAGGGTACCTTGTAAATTCATGTCCTTCCGGTAAGGGTAGGTCGAACGGAAAAGTGGGAGTGGAGAAGTCAAAGAGTTTGTTTACATTTGGCGAAAGGGACGCGTACACTTCAGGGTTGTTGATCTCATAGGACGGGTAGAAGGATAGTAGAGATGGAGAGTTCATGGGAGGCAGACCAGCTGAATCGTCATACGAGTTAAAAAACATGTTGGCTGGAAAGGAAAACACCCTTGAATAAGACTTTGGGCAGTCAGACTCTTGAATGCACTTGAGTAGAAATGCGAGGGCTAGCCACACAAAGAAAAAGGGAAACTATGTGGAGAAATCTGAAACAATTGTTCAGGGAAGTGCGGATTGGCTAGTTATACATGTTCTTCGGAAAGATGAGTGTTCTATAACCTTCAAAATTCGATAGAACCCCTTGGCCTTGACGTCAAGGTCATGGTGGTGTTACTCCCACCTTGCTGGATTGTCCCAATCAGTCAAACCCTGACAACACCACGGAGTTGTTTATGGAACGACTTCCACGGCCAGTTGCCTCTCACAAGGCCAACGTACAACACTCCCAAGTGGAGATTTTTTTTTTCTCCATCTCTGAGTAATCACGACCAGATACTGAATACTCCCCACGACCCGCGCAGAGATAACTGGAAACCTTCTTTGGGCTCTGCTCGTCTTGGTTGCTCTGCAAGCGGTAGTGTCGAAAACTTATCCGTATGTTGAAGGGTCCGAAGCCACCACCGCCGCCAGGGTGACCACCACTGTGAGCTGAGACTGGAGTGAAGTACGAGCCCTCCAGGCCAGGCCAACTCGACGCTAATTGAGTAGAGAAGACGTCGTTCGCTATTGTTCTTTCAGCCTAGGTAAGCCATTCCAAAACCATCGCGCTAACGTTGGGAACTTGTGTATGACATCTCCACAATGAAGGGCAAGTCTTCTAATTATTCCCAATGGCTGAAATGATGCATCAAGTTTAGGAAGCTGTCAACATCCCCCACTCGTCATGACCTCATGTCAAATGTAATCGAGAAAGGAAGAGGGAAAAAAACGTGGTCATTTTGCACATGGGTACATATCGGGATCCGATTTGGGCTTATGCGACTTTCCGTTACAAAGCTAATGAGAAAAATGTAGAGCGAAATGATAAATTATCTCAAGAATGCGCCACGAAGTTTCGCAAGTACTGTTGTGCTCTTATCAATCCTGCATGGTAAAAAAGGATATAATAAACATGACTAGTAGAAGAGAAAAAAAACTAAGTTTATACTGCTTGGAAAGATGCTGTTGAAGCGCCCAGTCCGAAAGCTTGATCAATTTCTGCAAACGGATCTCGGAAAGATCCCGTCTGGTGTCTCCATATATCTCGATATTCATCTTTCAAAGTCTCTATTGCCCCATTCAACTGCGCTACCTTATCAGCTAGCACCATGAATGTAGAATATTGTGCTTTCAAGGCGGGTACGATGGCTGAAAAAAAAACATGCCGTCCAAATGTATTTGCACAATCAATCAGTCCATGGATGTTTTGAACATTTCAGAAGGAGCGAGAATTGCACTTACATGCAGGGCTGGGTCGATCAAAGAGTCCTTTCAGTTGTAGTTCGACATAATCAATGGTTTGTCGGTAGCGCTTCACACGTTCCTCCATGTCGGCGGTCTTTTGGGAGAAAAACTCGAGCTGAAACTTCATGGGATTAGGCAGCGAATCAGCGGCATTGTGAGCACCCACGGCCATCCGCTGGGCATGATGGGCGTCCACAATCGCCGCCAAGTTGAGCAAATCGGCTACGTCTCCGTCAATTGATTGGCGGATCGAGTCAAGCAACTTTGAAGAATTTTTCACGGAGGCTGACGTAGCATGCATTTCCTGCTCGCAGTTCCCCAAGTTGAAAACGGGTTAGTCCCTGGTCGGATCTGTACGTTCACAGGAATTAGCTATGTGACTGACCGAGGTGACATGGCGCAATAATGAAGTGCCTTCAGTGATCTCAGTACCAAGCTGCACTGCCTTCAGAGTATCTGAGTGGCGACATTGTATTTGGATCATTGCACTGCAATGTTTGAATAGCGGAATCATCGATATGATCAGCATTAACGAACAATATTAATGTAGGAGCAGAATGGATAGATGATGATAATTGGGAAGGGCTAAGGGAAACTGGTACATACTCTAGCATTTCCAACTGCTTTTTCGCGTCCTCGGGTAAATCATTGAAACGTGTCGTGCGCGTGAACACGGGGTTACTCTGTGATACACTATTCCCCACCCCACTGATATCCGATAATATGAGTAGATGGCATGAATGATTAGATCGGAGTATGCAGAAATTGTTTGTGATTCAGAATAGTTCAACTCAACGAGGGTGACGGTGTAACGGGGACACTAGAAGCCTTGTTACTACCAAGCAAGTTGCTGCCGAACAGATTCCCACTCCCACTTGCGTTGAGATTTGTACTATTATTATTATTATTATTATTATTCGATCCAAATAAATTCGTAGAGGGTGTTTTGATTCGAAGACCCAAACAAATTACCGGCGGGTTGTTGGCTAGCAGCTGGTTGATTGTTGTTTCCAAACAGGCCAGTATTTGGGGTTGTAGTGCCTTGAGTGCTACCAAACAGATTCCCGCCTCCACTTCCACTAGCGTTAAGATTGTTGTTGTTGGAGCCAAATAAGTTGGTAGTCGCGGGTGTGTTTTGGGTCGAAGCCCCGAAGAGATTTCCCGACGACTGTTGGCCAGTAGCTGGCTGGTTAGAGTTTCTAAAGAGTCCACCGGCTTGGGGCGTGGAAGTCGTGGATCCAAACAGGTTCCCGGTAGCTTGAGGAGTCGAAGTCGTCGTGGACGCGCCGAATAGCCCGCCGGATATACCCGATGAGGATCCGAAGAGATTTCCCGAGCTCTGAGGCTTGGCCGCACCGAACAACCCGCCTGACGATGGCCCCGCAGAAGTGGATGTTGCGCCGAACATGTTGGAAGCAAACAGTTGTTTCGGCGCTTCTCCGCTGCAGCGTCCTGCGGTGTTAGCGAGCGGGGCTGCGGCGTAGTCGCGCATCGATTGCTCAGTCGCCCGCCCCGCAGTCCCGCGGGTGGAGCCGCCTGCCGCGCCAGCGGGACCAGCAAATTATCCGCATCTTTTGAGCAAATTTCAAAACATAAACATTTGGCAAGCAATTCTTTCTTTTGCCTATTTCTCTGTGACAATCCATGCTGGTGTGAAAAGAAAACCAGCATGAGGAACGGAGGGTAATTCTTTTCCTCGGGTTATATATAGTTGATGTTGGTCAGCTTTATTCCTTCGTCAACGAGACCCCTTCAAAAAATGGAGGAAATTGACCGAACTGATTTATCCATAAGTTCTCAGGGCAATACATACAGAATACCAGAAAAGCAACTTGAAAGCGGTGTAATTGTTTTTTTTGGACCTCTTCAAGTTATCAAAGTACAAATATATGAAAGTGAAAATAATGGCCAGCATTTTTGGCTACAATTTCTTGCCAGATTGATTAAGATATGTTTGTCTCGATTTTTGGATCTAAATGAGTGGGATTCTGAAGCTTGTACTTATCCAGAATAATTGAAATCTAGCTTGAACACTGATCTGCTAATATGGCTACATCTTCAATGAACAACTGTGTTTGCCACTTAAATACGTCTGTTGGATGGCTTGACCATCCTCTTGCTTACATCATAGCAACACTTAATGTGTACTTGTTTACATTCCAAAACAGTTTCAATTAGCACTTCTTTTTCTCCCACCATCTCAAGTTGTCAAACATTGACAGCACAGCTATTGGAAAGTTTTCTGTGACTAGTGATGCATTTGATTTGTAAAACCAGTTGGGACACCTTTCAAAGGGGATGTCTTTTTTTGACATGTTTCTTCAAGAGTGGAGTTTTTGCCTTTCCCTCTGCAGGCGAACATCAAATCATGCAAAGTTTTTAAATTTGATTGATAATTAACCCTTACTCAACTGTTAGGTGACAGGATCTCATCCTTCTTCTTGGTGGGAAATGTAATGATGCCACATGATGGGGTGATGAGAAAGACAAAGCTATCTGTTTGTGTGTGTGTTATCATATACCAGCATGAAAGACTGCATAACTGACAGAGAAATAAAAGAGAGATAAACAAAAGAGAACACTATCAGTAACTTATAACTCTCACCATTATTTTGTCCTTCATATGTTGTTTAGGCCCCGTACCATTCGTTTTGGGTGATTCTCGAAGCGGGTTCTCCGCATTCAGAAACAGCGCAATTGCAGAGCACACTTTTGATTTGCGCACGCGACAGGATCACGTACCAGATAGGAATGATTGTCGTGTGTGTCTGTGTGAGCATCAGGTGGGCGAGAATCAGATCCAAGAAACAGGGTCAGACCTATTTCTAGGATCACTTGTTTTCATGAACAATCGCTCCCTTGATTTCCCCAGAAACTGGTGCCTATGGTACGTGTTCTGAGGAAAATCAATTCTCCCAAAAAAAAATCAAAAATCTGCCCTAGGAACAATTCTGAGGGCCCTATGGTACGCACCCTTAATGTGTTCGAGATTTTATTCATATGTATATAGATAAATACAACAGTTTTAAAACAATAACAATATTTAAGAAAGAAGGGGGGCAGACAGAGGAAACAAATATGAACTCCCACAGAAGAAAACACACGCAGAGAGAGAGAGAGACGCAGACACAGAAACACCGTACAATATGTGACGAAAGCTTTCTCTTTTTTAGGGGGGCGGGAAAGAAGGAAGTGTACGCGCAACGAAAAGGAAAAAAAAGAGAGAGCGTTGTCGTACAGTACGCATATGTGTATACTAGTCACAACAGAAACACGGCAAAAAAATGGCAAAAAAACGAGGAGAAAAAATAAGAAAACGACCGATGGGCACGGAAGTCCCGAAAGAAAAAACGTAGGTGGAAAGTAAGTACATACATAACCGAAAGAAAGAGAGAGAGAAAAAAAAGAGAAAGAAGGAGGCGAAAATAATTAATTAAGCAATTAATTAACGGTGTGCATGTGGCTTGTTTTATGCTATGATGAAGATCAGGCTCCCATTGGGTGATATACCCCACCCAAGCCGGGAGTCTGGACTGCGGGAAATATAGGAAGCCAATGCATGCATAGTATAGTGTCTAGACTCTAGAGTGGTGGTGATACCAAGCGAAGCCAGCCAAGAAAGAAACGAGGAGGTGCATGTTCTGAGAAAAGGGAGGCCGAGCATGAGATATGTGGGGCAAGGAAGAGTGGGAAGGCCGGATTGGGTGCCGTGCTGGTGCAAGAGCGTCGGGGGACTGCGCGAGAAAGTCAAGGAAGGGGAATGTTGATGTGGAGCCAGAGAGGAGGAAGGGGTGTCCGTTGCGCTCGACGACGATGAACGGACCAGCAACTAATATTGACACAAATCTTCAATGTTAACACACAAATGTTTGTGTGTGTATAAATGTGGGGCTGACGCCCGGGTGACGGAGTCGGACCAAGTCGATGAATGTAAAAAGAGATCATCAGCATCTCGCCGATTTTCGAAGCACGACTATGTTGCTCCTAAAGACCGGGGCCGGGCCAGGCCCCCATCGGTGTGTTGAAAGTTGCCCGCACAGAATCTTCTCGTCCTTTCTCTTGACTGGTTTCGGCTGAGGGTCCATTTCTTTTGTGTGGTTTTGTGGTGGTATCGAGGCGGTGTGCTTTTTGAGGGAGGTGTGTTCAGGATGGTATAGCGTGCATCAGATTATGACCAGGAAGATATATTTTGTCCTTCGGTTTGGCGAGGTATTTCTTTCAAGAAGTCCATATATATATATCCGTCTCTCCCTTTGTGGAGGTGATTCGGAGAGGGGGGAAACCGTTCGGGACAAGTGGGAATGGCGGGAAATGGGTTGGATCGAGGGGTGCGCGTGAAGGCGAATTGTGCTGATCATGTATGTGCAGTATCTTCGAGATGGTCCTGGTGTTTCAGCTCAAAGAATACCCGGTGCTTGGCTCCAAAGTAAAGCTGGAGAGATGAAACCAGAGTGGATGTCAGCCATATGAGCAGGAGACGAGAGGAATGTTTCGATTGGAAATGGGAGGGAAAGTGAGGAATGTACCTGGGTGGAGGCAAGAACAAGCCACACCAAACTCATCACCACCACTTGCACCCACGAAAACAAATCACAGACCGTCATGGCGGCATTGACGGCCGAGCTGGACGGCGACTTGTCCTTGGGGCTTTTCCTCTTGTACGTCGCGTCGACGGGGAAGTGATAAACTTCCATGCATTGGGCCACCGAGGTGGAGTGGGAGGCGGCGCTCCTGATAATGAAGACGAGTGCAAGAATCACAATGGCCCCGGTGGTATATACCGTCACATTTTTACTGCGCCACCAATAATCGATCAGGTTGCAGAATTGAAGGTATCATCAGTTTTCTCAAGTCTGAATGGAGACGGACTTGTTTTGGGACGGCAAGTCAACTCACAATACCCGGAAACGAGAAACGTGATTCCTCTCAACACAGATTATACTGAAATCGATCGAGCATTCACATGTAAGCATCATTCTGATACACTATCGGCAGCGTTGGAAACTTTCTATTGGAAGGGAACCACATGGACTCACCCAAAGACATGAAGACCAGCCACGACCAGATAGAGTACGCCAAAGAGATACGAGATTGCAGCTGGTTGGACAAGTGCTAGAACTGGTAGAAATGATGAATGGTTCAGTTGTCTGAAGTTTCGGCTTTACATTTACATTTGCAGTTGAAGCTGTCAAGTTGAAAGACGTACTTTTGGGGCCAAAGAAGGAAGTACATGCGCAAAAAAGGGCTAGAAATGTGTTGAAGTAGAGGATGATCATCTGTTGTGGGTAGATGATTGAAGATTAGTGGTGCTCTAGATATCATCATGTAGTGCGATTGGAAATGGGTCATATAATACACTAATACTCAATGGTAGGGGAGAGGAGGACTGACCATTCCTGCGGTGAAGAGTTGGATGGATAGGCAACAAGTTCGCTCTTGTTTGTAAAAGTCACGAATGTCACCCCCCATCTTGAAGGACGGGCTTAAAAGGAGTGGTTTAGAAAGATGATGGGATGTGGTGATAGTGATTTGTAATAATCGGCCCGACCAACGATGATCATGTGACGGGAGAGTTGAGTTTGGGTGGACTGCGTAATGAAGGATCAGAGTGCCTTTTGTCTTTATAAGTATTTGTAGGAATCGATGCGAAGGGTGTTGCTAGTTCAAGGAGGGTATGTATCCAGCAGCATTAAGCTCAAAGGAGTGACTTGAGTCACAGCGCGAGCTCTGGAATGGACTGTTGGTCGCCACAATCTTCAGTTTCTGATTGTCAGCTGTCGAGGAAAGAAGGGGGGCGGCAGGAAAAGAGTAGGCGATTCGATGCGATGGCTGGTCAAATGCGGATGACGACTGTGGGGGTGGGATTCCTGCTGGCAGCTTGTAGGGGCGAGTTCGAACGCGCGATGGGGTTGGGGTCTGGTGGTCGGTGGGGTGGATCCTTAGGAATAGTCAGCGATCGTCTTGAGACGCTGCTGTTTTCGCAAGGCGCCAGGGGGATCACCTCAGGCGAATATAGGGAAAGTTGGGTCAGACTGGGTGCGGATATCTGAAGAAGCGTGTGTGTACAATGACAGCTGAGCAGTGAATACTGCGTCGTGGGAAGATGAGGGAAGTTTCTCGCCGTCGCGCTCAAATATTATTAAGTATTTGAGTTTCCTGGACCTGACGCCGCTTCGGTTATGTGGAATTAATATGTATCTACTTTATGTACAACCAAGATCTGGATTCTGGAATAATTGGGTTCGGCAGTGAGACTGGCCTCTGTGGAGAACTCTTAAGAAATCCCTGAGAATTCAAGAAACAGGGAAGGGTATCCTCGATCAAGCTTCGAATTGAGGGGGGGGGCATACAAAATCCTGATGCGGTGGATGGGGAGGTGGTCCCTTGGGCACAAGTTGCCTGGGCAACACTCAGCTTACTGACACCGAGCGGTGAAGAAGGGATGGATGAGAGGGTATTAATATTGAGTTTGGGGAGTCGGTCTGACGAGTCAACAGCAACCGACCAGCGGCGAGACAAGCATGCGGAGGGGGACAAAGAAAAGGAACGCGGATGGAGGATGGGTTATGAGCGTAGCATTGCCTACTCCGTCGTCAATGGCCCCCTTCTGCATGTTTCGACACCGTCCACCATCACCTCTGCGGGGCCCTTCTTCAGAGTCAGAAAGATGTCATCAGTAATCAAGGAAGCCTTCATTTATAACAACACTTGACTCCAGCGCCTGGATGGTGCCATCCAGTTGTCTCTCGAGGATATGCACCACTGACTTAACTTCCATTGGCCCGACAACATAATGGAAGATTCATATGCACACTGCTCCGGCAGCCACGTCTTCCAGTCACTGTCACACAACAGGCGGTGTGGTGTGACTATAGCCACAAGTGGGGGGGGGGGAGGGAGGGCGTCCCCCAGGAAATTAGCCATGCTATCCATGTTCATCGGCCATATGTTTACCTTTCCCCTTGTTGGATGAAAGGAACAGGGACGATATGCTTTGCTTTCAAGACATCTGTCGCTAACTGCATCTCACCACGCTCACCACGCTCACCACCATCTCTCCAGCGATGAATCGATTGCATACATATATTATATCGCCGCTCTTGATCACACTCAAAGAATGCAAACCAAGATTACAAATTCGCTCTCCAGGATTCTTTCATCATCACCTGTACACATGTATGGCGACCAATCTACAGTGTGATCACGCAACAAATAAAATTTCAACTGCACGTAAAGAAATGCAAAGCATGTGCATTCATCCAGGGATGCAGAAATAGGTTTGACTTGACGACAAGATTTTGTGATTTGTACATTGCGCCCTTGTTCTTGAGCAGAAGAAGTCCATCACGTTGGAATTCGGACTTATTCATCCGTCCTACGATACATCACATGAAATGCAAATGAAAAGCTCAAATGACAAATCTTTCAAAGTCTATTTTGGTAATTTTGTGCCAATAATCGATGCTTATAGGGGATCTGATAGACTCAAAGTTCATGATGAGGTGAATCTTCATTGCCAAGGATAAAGAATGATTTTCATACCTCTACATCTTGAGGAAGGTTATTTATCTTTTCTCTCGCTATTAGCAATCACAATATGGTGTGATACTTTGGAAAATTTACCCCAAAAAGCAGTTCACAGGGAACCAAAAATCAACACCAGTTGGCATGGACAGTTCATGGCAAGTAAAAGTTATGTAATTTGATACTGGAATCTCTCATGATTGATCCAACAAAAGATACTTCCTTTGAGAAGTGGAAAGGTTCCAACTCCCGATGATGTTCCTTGAGGCTCCAGCATCAAAGGATTTATGTGGTTCACATTCCTGTTTCCAACAAAAATCCCTTCATATTTAATGTTGTAATCTTCTCCAGTTTTTTCAATAATCATGAATTGAATTTCTCCCAAAGGCAAATTGATCAATTTGATCAATAGTAAATATTGATCATCAAGGACATTATGTCTTATCCAAAAGTATTCATCTCAACCACTCAACATTAATTGGGAAAAGGACAAAACGCTCAAACACAAGAGATAGAAAGAAAGATATCAAGTTTAATTTGGCTAAATTTCCAGAAGTATCCAATCCTGACTTGTTATCTGACAAGAAAGATGCAGGATCAGGATAGCAACAGATTGGGAATTTGAGTGGAGAAATAAAATTGATAATCTTCTGACATGCATATACAACTGAGAGTGTATTCATATATGAAGATAATTATGTGATTTTTGTCTAGGATTGGTTTCTAGAATAGACTTTTCTCTATGTATTCCCAGTTCCATACAATCAAGTCAAGTGTGGTAGGGTGTTGGTGTTGTGCTGTATCCACTGGTGACAGATTGTGACACTTTGATTTCAGCCTGATTATGTAATATTTTGACCCAGTGCAACACCGACAAACCCCCAAAACGCAGGAGCCACTGCCCTCTTTCAGCTTCGACCTCACCCACTTCTTTCTCTGCGCAAGTTGACCTCATGTTTTCCGCACTGGCACGCACCGGACGACGGCGGACAGGCGCTTTCCGATTCACGAGGTGCTGTGAATACTCCACCGAGGTTGATGAGCGAGCCGGGGCGACCAGCACGCCGCACCCCACGCCGACGAGCGAGGCACCCCAGACGACGACACACTACCGGGTGACGCTGTACCGCTCGCCGATTGGGCTCCCCAAGAGGAGGCACGACTCGCTGGCGTCGCTCGGCCTGCGCAAGCGCATGGACGTCGCTTACCATCGCCACTCCCCCGACGCCGCCGGCCTCATCCTCAGCGTCAAAGAGCTCTTGAAAGTCGAGAACGTGTCCGAGGAGGAAGTCACTCTCGGCCAGCAGAGTTCCAGAAAGCTGCTCGGAGACGATCGCGGTTATCGGCTCATACGGAACGTCCTCGACCGTGATTAAAAAGAAAAACCCTTGTTCGGTCCCGTTAGTGTTTTTTCCCTCTTTCTCTCCTGCTTGCATTCACAGGCTTAAATAAACCTCTCATCAAAACTTAAACCACCTTCTTGGGCGATAATCAGAGCAGGAAAAAAAGGGTCCTCAAGAGCTGCATCGATCCGTCCGGGCTTCTCAAACCGGAGTTCTCTGTGAATCCCACGGGCTGTTTTCACGTCCCTTCTTTTTAATGTATGAATACCCCCCAAGATTTTCCCAGTAGATGGATGGAGCAAGTAAACCCTGTCTGCAGAATAACACCAGACCCGTTCTACCCTGAAACCTCCGACAAATAGCCACCTGAGAAATCTCTTTCTAGTTCACTCTTAAGAATCTTGCTGACATCCGAGGCCCCGTGTAATCAAAGACTTACAGGGCTTCAACGGCTGGTTATTACCTGGGCATGAGCCGTGGATGGCAGCCATCACAATCAGACCTAGCCTTAAGTCCAGTTTAAGCTTCTTTCTCAGGATGGCAATGCATCTAGGAGTCCAGTGAGGAGGCCGCATCCGAATTGTTGAAACTGAGGGGCGAGAATTTGTTTTGGAAGGTTCTTGTTCATATTGATAGTATGGTTTAAAAGCAGAAAAGACATAGGATTCTGGGATAGTGAATTGATTGCTGATGAGCTGACACACAGCGTCGAGTTATCACAAAAAAGTGAGATGAGTATGTACAACGCATCAACAAGATCGTCCTATGACCGATTTGCTTCTGATGATTGTGGAGGAGACGAGGATTGATGAGGAGATTGCGGTTCTGATTCCTCGGGAGTGATGGGGATACGTGTGTAGTCCTTGTAAAGGTTAGCCTGGTACGGATGTTCTTCGTCGGGGAAGATATGTAGTCTTTCCAGTCGCCGATCACGCAGCTTGTTCTTGGGCAGCATCCCACTGACCGCCTTCCTCAGAATCTACGGTCAAGATGGAGTCAAGCGCTTCAGTCAGCCTTCCGGAAGGTAAAAAAAAGAGGAAGACGGATGGATGCGCTTGCAAGATGTAGAAGAAATCGATCGACTGACCATCGTAGGGTTTTGCGCCATGAGCTGCTTGTACGGGGTGGCTTTCAATGCGCCCGGATATTGGCTGTGTGAATAGTATATCTTCTGGTCCTCTTTCTTTCCCGTAACTTGAACGTGTCGTGCATTGGTCACGACCACATAATCGCCCACGTCAACTGTGACACGACGGTGCAAAAAAGACGTCGAGGTTATTATCATATCAGTCATCCGGTGGTAGCTGGGTGGATATAGCATCAGGGATCGGGTGGAAAAGCGGAAGCGAGGCTCAGCGCACTCCGGGGATCATAAATCGGCTTGTGTTTGCCCATCAGGTTGTGCGCTATCAGTGTCGCCAGACGACCCAGGATTTGGTCCTTGGCATCAACCTGTCTCCATAGTCGCACGAATCCTACACCCGTCTTCAAATGGTAAAAGATGCACCCGTCAGTCTTCTTTCTCTAAATAAAGCTCTTCGGAAGAGTTCTTGATGAGCTTTGAGCACTTACCCTCGTCGCAGGAGAATACATGTCTTGGACTTCTTTCCGTTCTGCATTCGCACGTCGTGCTGCTTGGCTTCGAGTGCATGTGCTGCGCCGGAGTCCACGGGCGCCGCGCGGATAGCACGAGGGGAAGCTGTGACAGCCCCCACGAAATCACACGAAGCACCGCGGACTGCGGCTTCCGGAGTCGTGACAGAACCAAGCTGAAACAAGTCCCACCCTCTGTCCGAGCATTGTGCTTGCCGACCAAAGGGAGGCAGGGAGCAGGTTGTCAACCTGTATTGTTGGTGAAGTTGAATCGCTTAAATTATCTCCAAAGTAGCCAATTTTAGCTTACAGCTGTTCTCGTAAAGATTGTTGTGTCAGCTGGATCCAGAGGCCAAAAAAAGGGTGGATTTTCTAAAAAAACTGTGCCAAACTTCACCCTGCAGCTGAATTACACACAGTTAATTTTGCAGATAGAATCTGCAAAATTTACTGAGTTTTTTGGCAAATCCAGCCTTTTTTTAAGCTGCTAAATCCAAAAAAGCTGGACAACCTTTGTGAGAACAGCTGTAAAAATAGGGTCTTGGTTAAATGACTCGTGTTTTTTTAGAGAATCGACTCCCAAAAGTCGTGGACATTGTCTTTACCTTCTGTTGACCAACCAGGGCCATTTGGGAGTCAATCTCCCAATTCCGCTTGAGAATTGGGAGTCGGCAGTCGGCAGGCAAATCACAAAAGAAATAAAAGTTGATTTGCACTGAAACCACCGTGGGAGTTGCCGCACCAAAATCAACACAGCGCATGGGAATTGATAGGTTGATCCCCACACTAGAACTCTGACCACGTGTCAGAACCACTTGGGGGTGGACCACAAAATATGCCAGACTGACACTTTCAAGGCTGTAGCTCCCCCAGATAGATATAAAAATTGTTAGTTGTTTTCTGAGCTTTTTTTGCTTGTAGTTCTTTGTTGTTTTTGTGTTTATTTTTGTTGTTTGTTTGTTATTCTTTTGTTCCTATTTTTTGATTCTTTTGTTCTTCATTTTTGTTGCTTCAATTATGACATCCACTTTTTTATCTAGTCGATTTTGCTGTTCAAGGCTGAATACATTTCACTTCAGTTGTTACATGCGCACTGGGAGTTATTTAATGAGGTTTTGGATGGATATTGCACGTGCTAATGAGTTGGCCTTGAAAAAAAAACTTCTAGGGATCCAATTAGGATTCTTTGAAAATTTGGGGGCTCTGGAGGGAGTCATACCAAGTATGAAAAACAATTTTTGAAATTGCCACCAAAGGAATGTATCTAATTTGGCTGGCGCTTATTTTGGTGCATGCAGCTGTTAGGATCTGGCTAAGGGAGGAGAGGCGTCAAGTCTGTCAGGATCTAGATAGTATATTTCTAGATGAAGAAGAGGTGTGGATCCCCTTCTGTCCCTCTCTTAAGGTGCTGAGAGTTGTGACATGGCAGTTGGATGGTACATGTTGCAGATAGGCTATGTTGCATCTGCAGCTCATAACAGGATTGGCCCACTATAAATTTTGATTTTTTTCTGAGAAAATCAATGAAGGGTTCTTACTTTGATTATGTAATAATTTCTGTTATTCAATAGCTCCTATAATGCAATCAGTACAGCTTTGAGCATTAAGAAAAGTAGGAATATTTCATACTCTACTCAATAATCACATGCCCATTGCTACAGTCAATTGTGGGTGTCTTTTGGAGCTAATGCACTCCAAATATACATTTTAGGTTACTTCCTAATCAATGTTCAAGTTTGGGCTGCTTAGCCCCACTCATTAAGGAGGAATGTATTTGTTGGATTATTTTGAAAATCTTCCTGACAACTCCCAAAAGGCATATCAAAATTTGAGAATTGACTCCCAAAAATGTGCTTCAGCATTGTTACATCCAATTTCAGTCACTAGGCGGCTGACAGATAGTAATTTCAACATCTTCCAGTTTTGGGAGTTGAGTTTCTAATTTTTGTGAGTTGTTTAACCAAGACCCTAAAAATAGGGCCTTGGTTATTTGACTCCCAAAAAATCAATAAACAACTCCCGCGACGTTCCTGATGTCGCAGATGAGAGTCATATATCTAAAAACTGAGTGGATTGGGGAGTCGTACCTCCAAATCCCCAATCAAAAATAAATAAATCAGAAATATTAAATTTTGAGAGTTGTTTCCCTAAATCCAACATATTTATTTGGGAGTCAATTGGAAAACCCAATAAAGTAACAGCAACAACCACAAGCAAACCAACCGTAGCAACAACAAGCAAACCAAGAACAACCAGAAGAGAACCTTTGGCCTTTGAACACGTGGAAAGGAAAAAGAAAGAGAGAAGAGAAGGAGGGAGAAAAAAATAAAAATAAAACAAACAAAGACAAGAAGAAAACCAACAAGAAGACAAACAAAACACACCTAAAGAAGACAAACAAAAATGACAACAAGCCTTCTTTCAGAACCCGCCCCCCCGCAAAACCACCGTAAAAAAAAACCCATAAAAGCCCAGCAAATTGCCAGAAGTTTCCAAAAAGATCATCCACCCCATCAAAACAGCAAAGAAAGTTCACGAAACACATCCGCCCTCCAAAAATAGCCATTATATCACATTTCTGCCGGAAATTCTTCAACCATTTGTTTCCAAGGCCTTGGAGACTTGGACGGACACTGCGGCTTTTGAGTAGTTTCTTATTGTCTTGGACGCAGTCAACATAAACAATTCCAAGTTAGAAATGAAATTTATGATCACGTCAAAGAAAAAGGTAGATGGTATAAAGACAGCTCCTATATAGGTAATCTGAACTCCGTTTTGAATAGGATCAAGACATAATTGAGTGATCCCTGCAAAAAACCAAACTGGATGTCTATGCCAACTTCAGGTGATCTTATTTCCAGAACCTTTCAAACCCCTGTCTTTTTTTGGTCTGCTTCTTTTTTTTCCAATCCTTCTTCCCCCATTTCTGCCCTCCAAACAACAACCCTCCTATTTTCATTGCTTCCCTTTCTGGTTTGTACCACTTTGTTGCTATTGAGCTGGAAAATCCTCTTTATTTTACAGCCTCCCAAGTCCTCAGGCAATGGCGCCAAACTGCTATGCCAGAAGCTTTGAGTTGGGATGCAAGATACTATAGTTTTTTCCAGTTGACTTCTAGAGTTAAAGCGGAGTCTGAAAAATTCAGACCTTTAATAAAAGATGTAATTAGAAATATGAAAAATAAAGAAGGATACAATTGAGAAAGATGAATGAGGAAATCACCTTTAATAACAGGAACAACACTGGATGAGAGATAAAGGAAGAAGGAAAAAGAAATAGCACCCTAAGGACAGCAGCTGAGGATAATAGATAAGACGGTCAACAGAGATATCACACGGTCAACAAGACAAAGAAGAGAGATGAAAGGAAAAGAATAAGAACCTCGTTGAGCTGGCCTGATCGCTAGTGACCTCGACACAGACGTTCGAAAAATAACAAGATATAATCGAATATAACATTGAGCGTCGTGGTTGAATGTTGATATGAAGAAGCTTCAACAATGGTCAACAGCTTGGGTTAAATACCGAACTAGAAACTTCAGATTTGAAGTGATTACACTCACTGCGTAGTCATGCGCAGCGGACTCTTTGCTAGAGTGGTCAGGAAGACAAGATCTCAACAGAGTCTACAGCAAATAATAAATACTATTAATCCTTTTTGTTTTCTGCTTTTGTTGTTGATTTTCTTCACTTTTAATCTTCTTTGATTATGAAACCAAATCTCATTCATTATCCTTTATCTTTCTTATCATGTGATTACCATTTTCCATCCAGAAATCCATCATTCTTTTATTTGGTTATGGATTCATGGAAGTTGAAAAATCCTGCTTGAACACCAAAGCAGAGTTGGAAGACTCCCAAATGAATTGGTTGGTTTGAGGGAAACAACTCCCAAAATTCAATATTTCTTATTTTATTTTTTTTGGATTTGAGATTTGGAGGTACAACTCCCCAATCCACTCAGGTTTTAGATATACAACCCTCATCTGCGACGCCAGGAAATTCAAGGGAGTTGTTTATCAATTTTTTGGGAGTCAAATAACCAAGGCCCTAAAAATAAGTGACCTGATGCATTTTCAAGCAAGACCAGAAGCCAAAAGTCCTATTGTGAACCCCCCCTAATATGGTTAATGGCATATTTTGACCCATACAAAATGTCATAGTGCCTTATCCAGGATTGTTTCATGGGTGCTACATAGAGTTTTCTTAGATGTCACAATGTCTCTACTGGTTGGTGTTGTTTGGGTGTGTAGAAACAAAAGCCTCATCCATTTATGCTCAATATCAAGAAAATTCAAGTATGGATTAGGGTCAGGCTAAATGCACTCCTGTGAGCCTGGGTCTCTTATGTGACAACAGGGCACAAGAAAGGGGAGCACAATAGTTGATTCCAGAAAGGATAAGGAGAGGACAACTATTGTGAAGTAGAGAAGGAAGAAGGAGAGGAAGAAGAATAGGGTTATGACTATGAATATGATGATCTTTGGCCTTCTATGGGCTATTCTGGTTCTCTCCTTAAAGGAGGATGGTTTAAGGGCAGCTAAGCTTCTCCCCTCTTCTCTTAAGAAACAGAGAAGGTCCAGTCAAAGACTGCCTTGCGTTTTTATGCCAAAGGAAACTGGCAAAGGTTGTGTAGCAGGAAACCTATGTGGATTTTAGCAGCAGTCCACAGAAGCACAGATGACATGTTTATTGGTTTTGTTCTTTATTTGATTGGAGAAGAAGATGAGCAGGATGGACAAAAAGATCAAGAGCTCAGAAGAACCTTGAAGGAAGAGAGAACTTGCAACAAGCTGCTTACTATTCAATCAGATGACACCAAATGACCACAACAACGGAGGGATGTGATGGAATCTGTGTTGATTGAGTAGTGAGGAGTGATGTTGTCCAGAGTTGTCTGATTCTTCTAAGTTGGTGGTTCTGAGTGATGATGAAGTTTTTCATTCAGCCAGCTGAAAAATGGTTAACCTTGTTGATTGAAATGCATATATTCAATATGGTTTGAACTTAGAAAATAATAGATGTTCAAGGTGTAATTACTCCTCAATTATACATCACAACTATGGACAATAATAGATGAAAATTATCAGAAAAATGAGGGGAATCCGGGAAGGAAATTTTTGAAGCCTTTTGGGCAACAGCGTTGTCTCTAAGGCTGACAACTCCAAACTTTTACTACATGCACTCCAACATTTTGGAGTGGGAAAGTGTCCACTCCAAAAAAAATGGAGTGAACAGCTGTCCACTCCAAAAAAAATGGAGTGAGCAGCTGTCCACTCCAAAAAAATGGAGTGAACAGCCGTCCACTCCAAAAAAATTGGAGTGGGCAGTTGTTCACTCCAAAATTTTGACATTTTTGGAGTGGAATTTTGTGTACTCCAATTTTTTTGGAGTGGACTTTGAGTGCACTCCAAATTTTTTGGAGTGGACTTCAAGTGCACTCCAAAAATTTTGGAGTGGACTTGAGGTGCACTCCAAAGCTTTTGGCCTGGACTTTAGGTGCACTCCAAATTTTTGAAGTGAATTTTGAGTGCATCATTGTTTACTCCAACTTCCAAGGTAGTGAAAAATTTTGGAGTGGAAAGGTGTCCACCACAAGTGTATTGGAGTGGACAGCTTCCCACTCCAAAAAAAATTGAGTGCACACTTTTCCACTCCAAATTGGAGTGCATGAAGTAAAAATTTGGAGTGCATTTAGCCTGACCCTATGGATTATCCCCATCTGCCAGCTGATTTGGCTGGGAAATGTTGTTGTTGCATAACTTCAAAAAAGGTTAAAATATTCAAAAAATGAACTATGCGGTGGGGGGCTGTGACAGCAATGTGGGAAACTGAGATCAGACTGGCCAAGTTTAGGGTTTAGTTTGGGTGGAACGTGATGGAACCTTGTTTTTCTCTCTATTAGGTTTAGAGAGTTGTATTTAGTTCCATCTAGTTGTATTGCTCCGCTCTCTCCTTTTTCCTCACTCATCTAGTCATCTTGTCTCCTCACCTCAATAGTTGATTGTCGCTTCTCTCTTCTTCAGCTCATTGTCCTTCATTCCCACAATACATATCCGTGCTCACTGCGGTCCACTGGCGCTTCATAGGTTTGCTTTCTGTTTTCTTGTTTCCCACTCTCTGTTTTCTTTTCCTTCTGCTTGCAATGCACCCACTCATCTAGTCATCTTGTCTCCTCACCTTGCGTACCTGAAACTAACAGCAATAATCATCCCCAATGATGATGTTGCCTTGCTACGGAACAAAAATTATGTGTTCCCAAAGTTGTAATTTATGTTGCATGTTTTTCCAATCATTAAAGAAACAACATGACATAACTTGTAGCAACTGAAACTCATGTACACAGATCAGCCAGGATCTGCCACCCCAGCAGGGCAATCGCACATTGTGCGTTGACTCCTTGTCCTCAAGACCAAAGCCATAAATGTCGTTGGGTTTTGCGCTGAGCAATTTGTTTCCCCCACCTCATGTCCGCCCACTTCATCTGCTCACCACTGAGCCCCAACCCACCTCCTTAGCGTTCAACCATTGACTGGATTTCTTCTACCCACACAACACTCCGCTCCACATCCCACCCCACTACGCCGTTGCCTCATTGAATCTGCCTCTGAGCCTTCAAGATGCCACCGTCTTTGAGTATTGTGACTGCCTCAAAGCATGTTTCTCTGAAAACAATCATGCATGTCACCGTCAATGTCGCCAGAAAAGCCTTTTTCAACCGCTCTGTTGCCAGCAATTTGTGTTCCCTCTTCAACCCTGCCCATCCGACAGATTGAAAGTCCTTCACTAGACTTTCAAGTTCAGCTTGGGCCAAATCACGCGTATTGGTTGTGCAGCTGAAATCAACCAACGTCGATTTGTGTAATCCAGGACACTTCAATTCAACCTGTCGGCCCGCACTGAAGCCCACCTCCTTGAACCTCTCCATCAAGCAAGCGGACATCCGCATCACCATCTTATTCCGGTCATTGGCTTTAGTAAGCCCACCCAGTGCTCTCTTCAAAGCCACCATTGCTGACCTGAACATTCTCTTGACCTGCTTGCTTTCCGAAACATCCCCCTCTGTTGCTTCAGGCCCGCCATCATCTTCTGATTCTGCCTCGGAGGAGTTGTCCGTCTCACTGAGTGGTTCAAGAGATGCCTCTTGTATTGTAATCGCCGGTACCAGGTGAGCGGCGGGGACCAATTCATTGGAGGGGGAAGCAAGGCTTGGATGAGCCTCCTGCCAGTCTGGTGTTTTCCGTCTTGAGAGTGCCAAGGGACCCTTTGAGAATGGGGATATTCTCGCCGGTGGTTGAGTCTGGTACATGTGGCAAGGGCTTTCTGGCCGGAGGATTTCAACATCCGAGCCACCGTCACTGTCGGTTGCAGAGGGAGGAGAGTTGACAAAAACCTGCAACAGGTCAAGCGGCTGATGAGGAGTTGGCCAAACGACATCCTCCACAACGTTCCTGTTAGTCTCGTGAGCCAAATAGAACATGTGTTTGCAACCGCTGCCATGCTGCACGAACAATGCACATGTACAGCTTGTGATGCGGCCCTTAGAATTTCCACCTCGATCGTTGGTGGTCACTATGTAAGATAGCTCTGTGGGCTGGGTAAAAGAACCGATGATATACTTTTTTGCATACCATTATTTGTCAGCCATGATGAGAAAAACAAGGTGAATGTAGCAAATGGTACTCACATGCCTGGCATAACCGAATATGTGAACACCTAACAAAGCAAGGGATTGCTTTGTATATCCAGCTGTGATTTGTTTAGAAGCCAGCTGGAACGAGTTCTGAGTCTGCTCATCAAATCCACCATTGACCCGGTCAGATGTGTTTTGATAAGACTGTTCAACTTCATCTGTTAGAATCTGTATAAACTTGTCTATGTGTCGTTTTTCCAAAGGAGGGATGTATTGTGATTTGAGCACCTGATGCCACGCCTCGGTGTAGTTGTTGGTGTTGATACCCTGGTAGGCTGTCTGCAGAACGCATACCCAAGAAAAATTGTAAGTGACTGTTCAATGTTTTTGGAGGATAAAGTAGTCCTCACCATGCAATAAAAGCAAGGCCAATGTTTCAGGTTGACCTGCCAATATTGTGTCACAATGTAGTCGGCAAATCCAGGGTTAATTGTGCTCCATTTGGAGACCAGTTGTGCCATGTCCGCGGGTGGATCCAACGACAAATGCATAATTTTTTTGAAGTGGTTGATTGCCTCTTCCAAACGGTCATGGAGGTGGCTTACAGCTTGGCCTTTAAGGGCTTTGAGCACGTGGAACCAGCACCAATAATGATTTGGGGCTCGCTCACCTAGGTCCTCATATGTTGTTGCTATGGCATTGCGAATTGCGAGTGCGCAGTCACTCATTATGGCATGAGGGACCAGTCCAGTGGATTTTTGGATCCACTTCAGCAGAACCTCAACAGGCTTACTTCAGATGCAAAACAGAGGGTCAGGATAATCCAAAGTAGCAGTCAGAGGAAAAGGTGACTAATGCCGCAAGTGACCCAGAAAACGCCCAGCAGACCGGTGTTCCTTTCCCCACAAGGTGATTACGGACCATCACAGTATAAAAACTAACTTTTTTACCATCTGAAAGGAAGAAGTTGGAAACGGTGTTATGGGTTGCATCAATCATCAATACTGATTGTTCATACTTGACCATAAGTTCCCTTTGCCATGGGGATTGGATGACAAAGAGAAAGTCTTCGGAGTCCACAATAAATGGGGCATATATGTGCCACCCCTTGCCAGATAGATAATCAGCCCACATATGCAGGGATTTGAAAACATTGGAATCCCGCTTGGCCAGCTTCCTCACGCGAGTCCGGATGAGATATTGGACACAATCATAAGTTATCTTGTGCGCTTCTGGCACCAAGATGTCCTTATCTTCCTGAAAGAGCAGTCAAGTTAGTAAATGAAAACACAAGAAGATCATGGTGGGTCAACAACAAACCTTGAAAATGTTGGGCGAGGAGAGCAGACGATGGATTGCCTTCCATCCAAGCCCAGAGATGAACTTCTTGTTGAGCCATTGCTCAACTACCTCAGGGGACCGGCAAAGGAGCATATCTTCATAGGAGTACGGGTTATGTTTGTGCTGCCAATACCATACCATCTGCAAGGAATTGGTTGCCTTGTGGTGCTGAACGTTGAAACGAGCATGGCAATCACATTTGATTGTTGGTTGATTGCGCTTGCGGGAGTTGGCAAACTTCTCATAGTGGCGCTGTCGAGGGCAGGTGAATTCAAGTTTGTAGTGAAACTTAGGAGGCGCCCCGCGCGGGCGGGATTTGCCAGTATTGTTTGGCTTAGGTGAGACTGCAACATTTTCCCGCCTCCGTTCCCTGTTCCAACAAACAGTGGCTTGCATGGCAGTGACAAATGCTTCCGCATTGGCTTTGGTTGTCCCGGGTATGGTAAATTTGATGGGGTTGGTTGGGAAAGAAGGAGCTGATCCCTGGAGCCGGCAAACCAGGTCAAGAGAGTTGGAGGGACAATTACTGGCACTGCCGTGCCGGCTGTGATGAGTTTCAGTGAAGGGTAAAGGTACAAACTCACAGAAGTCGTGCACAAATGGGTAGCTATTGGAAGAGGTAGAGTGGTGGGCTTTGGTGGTCACGGAAACCATCAGGAGTGGCAGTTGGGGAGAATAGGGGCGAGTGAGAGCTCCAAGCGCTTGATAAGGAGTGTGGTTGCGGGAAGAGTGGTAGCAGATGTAACAATTAAAGAACTTGAGATGTCAAGGTAAAAGAGGGGATTTTGCCGAAAAGCTACAGTAGCAAGGGATTGGTACAAGTGATGGAAATTATAAGGATCCAACTAATGACGGACGGGACTGATTGTGATCAAGAAAAAGGGTATTTTGCGCGGGAAAAAACTACGATAGCAAAGAATTGCTGTGAGTGATGGAGATTATAAGGATCCAAATATTGACTAATGGCACTGAGTGTGATCAAGAAAAAAGGCCGTTACTGGCAAAACAAAAGATGCAAATGAGAATAGAGGTGATAAAAATGTAAGTAGATTTAAATAGATGAGTGGGTGGGCACCAGGCGTAACACTGTATCTTGAACTGTGACAATTGAAAAGTGGATGAAAAAATGGGGGGTGCAGCGGAGGAAAGGGGGTGTTCTTATAGTTTTTGGAGCCTCCTCCTGGTACTTCTTGATGGTCGATGGCAAGAAAGCCTCAAGTCCAACACCCAAGTGGTCCAAAACCCAAGCCTAAGGCAGATGGGTGTAGCTCGTAGCAAATGCAAGAAAGGTGATCCGGTTGCCTTGGGTTGGTCCCTGCACGTCCGCGCTGACTCGGGAGCGCCGCGGGCCTGTCTACTTTGGGGGATTGGGTAATCTCCAATAAATCCATACTGTTGGTTGGCATGGACAGTACATATTCATTGCTGTTACTTTCATTTGACGCTCACCTCAATAGGTGATTGTCGCTTCTCTCTTCTTCAGCTCATCGTCCTTCATTCCCACAATACATATCCGTGCTCACTGCGGTTCACTGGCGCTTCATAGATGATTGTTGCTTCTCTCTTCTTCAGCTCATCGTCCTTCATTCCCACGATACATATCCGTGCTCACTGCGGTCCACTGGCACTTCATAGGGGCAGTTGATTTAAAGATAACTGTGGGGTAAATTACTAGACAGTTGGAATGCAACCCAAGATGGCATCGCTGGCTGGGGATGCTCCTTTTTTTGTTTTCAGTCGTAATTCTAGTACACCGGGGTCTAGTCAATTATCCCTCCACAGCCTCTGCATTCCGACCTTCCGCAGTTTTGGCATTGGTCACCAACTGTTGTACCAGCACTGATGGCCCCACGTTGGCATTTGCCGATATGAGGAGCGATGACACTGAGGCAGAAAGCCAAGAGGAGTACGGCGCAGAGGCGTAGAGTCCTTGGCGCATCGTTCAGACGAGTCAATGTGGGGATTGGAACCGTTGACTTTGTCAGGTGTGGATGGGGCTGTTTTAGCGAGGGTTGATGATCAGGTTCAATGGCTGTTCTTTTTGCTCGGGCTACCGGACCGGTAGCAGGTGGGACAAGAGAGGACTCTATACTCGAAAACATTTTCTTCATTGACTCGGTATTATTGTGAGATCGGGATTTTTTCCCACTAGCCGGACTTGATTGACCCATCTCTGAAACTTGCCCGCCAGTTTTTTCATCTGTCTCGTGAGGTCGACCAGCTGTCCCGAGTTGTCTATGTACGATAAGATCTGCATATGGGAGCTTGGATTTGAGTGGCATTTTCCCGGACGGACGTGCTTTGGCGCCGGCCCTGCTTGATCAGTATAAATTACTGGGAGAACCCTAACTTATACAAGTACCTCGGCCTCCCGTCTCCAGGCTTGATCCTGAATAAACGAGACATAACTTTGGAAGACAAATTTCCGGGCTCTCCTGACTCCTAAGCCGCCTCCAATTACATGCCCGGGGTTCGGGACATTCCTCAGGCCCACCCTGCACCCTGAATCCCGAAGCGTGGCTTCGCGGAACGCCTTCGGGCAGCAGCAGCCAAGACTGTTTCTGGACGAGCGACATTAAAGCCCCTCTGTGTCTCCATAGATATGTCCCCGCAGAGAGACACTAGTGCCTGAGGTAGCGGTGGGACTTGTGTTAATTTCGGTTTCTTGGGTGGGCGGTTTGTTTGCGTCATGATTGGTAATTTGGTTGGACGGGTCAGGTGTATCTGAGCAGCTCAGCTAGGCTCAGCTCCGGTCTCTATAGCACGCTGAGGAGCAACCCGAAGAAGAGAAGGCAACCGATTGCTGGCGTGCTCGCTTGTACTCGAGGCCGGCATGTCGATCCAGGACGATCCTGGTCGCTCGTCATAAGGTGGGAAGCAAGTACGGGAAAATATGCGAAGACACATCCCCACAGATCCCTTTCATTTCTTCTTTCTTTGTGTATCTCCTCTGGGTTGCAAGGACAATGGAAGGATCGGTCTGTTATGAATAACAAAGATGAGCGACACGGCCAAGGGCGCAAGGCAAACTAAGAGGTGTACCGTGTTGCTGCCAGCATGCTCGTTGGCTATAAATACCCAGGACCTGAGCGTCTTTTGGCTGCCTCATCAGCGACAAGCAACTCACGCCCACTGCACACTGACACATATTTCTGATCCAGCAGCCGTATCACTCAAGCAGCTCCACCAGTACAGCAAAAAAAAAAACACACACACTATGGTTTCCTTGGCGCAGCTTGTAATCCTGTTGGCCGTCATCATGTCGGCCACTCTTGCCGACGACGTCGGCACCAGCAAAAGCAACTCAGTAGAGGAGAAATGGCTCGGATGGGGTTTTGGCTCATCTTCGTTCTTCGGGATGGGCTACTACCGGGGCTTTCCCTCATGGTGTGGTACCTACTCCGGCTACCCCATTTCAGCCATCGGTTTATGGAACCGTTACCCTCGGGCTTGGTTCAAGGGGGCAGGCGACTCGGTTGCTCGTCGCTCCATCAGCTTGAATCCCGCCCACCTCTATCCTAGGAGCGAGGAACCTGTCAGCTGCAAAGGGCAGGGCGGTCAAGTGGAGAAGATCAGCCCCACTGACTGTAAAAGGTTAGCTCCACAGGCTCCCTCTTTCTCAAGCCTCCTTCTTGCTCTTCTCTAACCCGCCGATGTCTGTTCGCCATCTAGCGCTGTCGACCACTTGATTTCCCAGAAGGGTTACACTGCAGACTGTGAATCTTGTCGTGTAAGTATTTTCTTTCTACAAGCGCGTCCCCGACGCGTTATCTACTTTGCAAACTGACCTACGGCACACGGGACCGGGTCCTTCACAGGTTACACTTGCCACTCCCACTGGACATCTCTTAGCCACAGACGCGTGAGTCATCCCTATTTCTAGTGTTCCTTCTCCTCACCAATCCATCTGACCGTTTATTCCTTTCCGAATCTCCTCTGACAGCCTCCCTGAGGCCCTTCACCTTGCTGCCTCGCAAGTGTTGAAATCCTGCAATGACCAAGCGCCCGACGCCCACCAGGTGAGTAGAAGATGATGTTAACCCTCTTCCCCCAGCTACCTGTTCATCGTTCTTACATACTCCCTCCATTTCTCCTGTCACCGCTACAGAACACTCGTCGTAGCCCGGCCGATACTCAGAAGAGCAGCCAGTCGCAGTTCGCTATGATCATCGGCAAAGGCTCTGGCGGTGCTTGCAAGTAGAATTCATACTTCAACACCTAGTCGCACTATGTGATTGTCTATGAATAGCTATTCAATGCACCATCACCTAGCTTATTATCCTAACAATAATGACCCGGGATTCTGCTTTTTCCTTCTTGTCTCTCTTCTCTCTTATTCTTATCCATCAACGTCATCCAGCTTGTATCTCTTGTCCAGTGTCCAATCAGTCTGTTTTCTGCAAAATCAGCACCAATTATCGTCGCTCAAGCGCATCCTCACAGCTCCCAGAGCCTATCCCAGAATGTTCCATGAGCTATAATCACCTTGCCTGTGCAAGAGAACGGATTCATCCGGTGGGCTAGACTTAGGGTTGACGGCGCCATGTCTGGGACAGGGGCGCGCCCAGGGGCGCCTCCCCATTAGGCAGAGCATGGCGCCTTTGGCAGGCGGCGCCCTGGCGCGCCGGGCGCCATCAAAAAAAAAAAATATAACTCAATTGTCAAAATTTGATTGCATGTGTGTTGTATCAGGAGAAAAGCATGTGCAAGAATCGGAGATACATAACAAGAAAAATTTTCAAGGTGCCATTATTTCGTCTGGGCTCCAGTCAGTTTCAGCAGGGTTGTCTTGGATTTGATCGAGGTCGATTATGTCTTTTTCTGGAGCGGGGTTTTCCAATTTATCGAAATCAAATAGTGTATCCATGAAAGCGTTCTCCCTCACAGTAATTAGAGCTGTTTGCTCTTCAGTGTAAACACCATTTTCGAATGCTTCCAATTCTGCTGGGGTGAGAAAAGCGTCGTAAGTATTTATGTTTTCGTATTCAGATGTAGAGTTTCTTCCATCTTTTTGTTTTCTTTTTTTTCTGGTGTTGAGTAACGAGTCGCCTTGAAGTAGATGAAGCTTGAGTTGAGTCATCATTTTCAATGTGGTGGTAGACATTCGATTGCGAGCTTTGGTTTTAATTGCATTCATCATTGAAAACAGGCCCTTGACTCCGGCGGCGTGAGGAACTATTTCAAGGAGACCAATGGATGGCTTTTTTAAAGCATCCGACTCAGGTGTCTCAGGAACCGTCAGCCAGTAATCCAATGGCTTATCGACATTCTTTGAGTTGTAAGGATAAAGCCGGTTGTAATATCGATTGACCGCATCTTGTAGAGTAAGAGCCTCGCCTTTGGTGAGCTTGAATTGTTTTGCAAGTCGGATGATCATTTGAGTGACATCTGAAAGCGAATGCTTTTTTGAGACAGCAACACAGCGGTATTTAGGGTGAAGAAAGAAGGCCGCAACATAAATCTCCTCGTGGTACACTTTAGTCTGTGATTCTAGTGTTTCAAGACAGTGTCTTTTGAAAGATTCAAAGCGAGAGTAGACATCAACGTTTTGAATGGTCTTGTGAGCAATTAGAAGCTCCTTCCAGATGTCAGCAAGCGTAGTCTCCATACTTTCCAAGCTAGCAATTGCGTCTATTATTGGCGTCAACAGAGAAACAAGAGTCTGATTTGCTGTAAAGTGATCACGATTCTTGATAGCTTGAATAACGTTGTTTGCACTGCAAGAAAACTAGACTCGGATGGCACCATCCGAGTCAATATTGGTTGCAGCCATCCGAGGGAAACTTGGATGGAGGCCAACCGAGTGATCCCCTCAACCGATGTAAAGTCGGTCAAGGGGATCCAAGTTGAACTCGGAATAAGCATTGACCGAGGGAAATGTATCCCTTGGTTGCACCCAACCGATTTATGGCTGGGTGCGAGCCACCAATGTGTGATCCATTGGGTGAAAAATCACCGATTCAATATTGAATCGGTGATTTTTCAACCGATGGAACGGTCCATTGGTCCCTGCTCGCAAGCAGGTACATGTGTACCTCAGAAGGCAGCCTGCTGAGCAAGCAGGTACAGAAATACCTGCTTGCTGAGCAGGCTGCCTACTCGACGGACAGGTACAGAAGTACCTGCTCGCCAAGCAGGCCGCCTGCTCGACCGGCAGGTACGTCTGTACCGGCTCGCCGAGCAGGCTGCCTGCTCAACGGGCAGGTCCATCTGTACCGGCTCGCCGAGCAGGCTGCCTGCTTGACGGGCAGGTACAGAAGTACCTGCTCGCCGAGCAGGCTGCCTGCTTGACGGGCAGGTACAGAAGTACCTGCTCGCCGAGCAGGCTGCCTGCTTGACGGGCAGGTACAGAAGTACCTGCTCGCCGAGCAGGCTGCCTGCTTGACGGGCAGGTACAGAAGTACCTGCTCGCCGAGCAGGCTGCCTGCTTGACGGGCAGGTACAGAAGTACCTGCTCGCCGAGCAGGCTGCCTGCTTGACGGGCAGGTACAGAAGTACCTGCTCGCCAAGCAGGCTGCTTGCTCGACGGGCAGGTACAGATGTACCTGCCCTGCCAGCTCGGCGAGCCGGTACATCTGTACCCGCCCGTTGAGCAGGCAGCCTGCTTGGCAAGCAGGTACTTCTGCACCTGTCCATCGAGTAGGCAGCCTGCTCAGCGAGCAGGTATTTCTGTACCTGCTTGCTCAGCAGGCTGCCTTCTGAGGTACACATGTACCTGCTTGCGAGCAGGGACCAATGGACCGTTCCATCGGTTGAAAAATCACCGATTCAATATTGAATCGGTGATTTTTCACCCAATGGATCACACATTGGTGGCTCGCACCCAGCCATAAATCGGTTGGGTGCAACCAAGGGATACATTTCCCTCGGTCAATGCTTATTCCGAGTTCAACTTGGATCCCCTTGACCGACTTTACATCGGTTGAGGGGATCACTCGGTTGGCCTCCATCCGAGTTTCCCTCGGATGGCTGCAACCAATATTGACTCGGATGGTGCCATCCGAGTACAGTTTTCTTGCAGTGTTGGCATTGTAGGAGTATCGACTAGTGGATCTGAAAGCAGTTCAAGGCATTTTTGAAAGCCAGCTTCGTGTGTCTGAACCCCTAAGCAGACCTTGGCCATTGAGTACCATCGAGTTTTGCACAGAGTCTGGAGGCCATGCTTGATTCCGTGGTCTTTTTGCCAGGTGGTGAGATGCTCGCGCCAGAATCCTGAGGTCGTGAAGTAGTTAACGAGAATCTTATTTGCCTTGACTACCGAATCCATGCTTGGATGAACCAAGATTTGCTTGGCAATAAATAAGGTTGAAGACGTGTAAGGTGCAATGAACTTTGAGAATGTGTGGATTCTCATTATTCACAAGTCTCTGAACAAAGTCATAGAAAAGGGATAACATCAGATATTTGAGAAAGTCTTTTCACTAGTGAAGAAGAACTTACACGAAGTTTGATCATAACCGATGGAGAATCCGTGACCAATGCAGAGATCTTATTGAAGTCAATTTGCTTGGACTTGAGAGAATTCTTGATAGCCACGAAGATGTTGTCCGCAGTGTGTCTCTTAGCGTGAAGATTGAGCACATCCACAAAGTATTTTTTCTTTGAACCTTTCAGGGCCATTAATGCGTATATGCTGTTGCTGGGATTGTCAGTCCAGCCTTCCAATGATAGAGTAAGCTGATTTTGATTCTTGATGGTTTCAAGGAGAGCTAGTTCATGCCTGGCATGAACCATAGGCAAAGTATTTTCCGCTGTCTGCACTCGCCGTGGTATCTTGTAGACCGTTTGTGCCAGTTCTAACTGGTACTCTTGAAAGTATGGGTTTTCAAGATATGAAAGAGGAAGATTAGAACTAATAAGAGATTTTAAAAGTAACTCATGGAGGAGCTTTGTTTTTTCATTGGACATAGGACGGAAGTATGGAGAAACAGATGAGTTTGCTTTTTTCTGGGGAATGGAAACAGATATAATGCAACCATTGTTCTGATTATCGGATTCCGATTCATTTTGATTCCCCTCAGCTTCAGGCAGAGCATTGCAAAGATACAAAGACCTTTGCTCCGCAGAAATATCTCGGCAGGCATCTTTGATATGCGAAAAGAGTATGTGAGGCTTCCCGTGAGGAAAAATTATATGGCAGTGAGTACATTTCGCCTGTCGTCGTCTGGATTCATCGTTTTGCATATTTGACATTTTAAAACCGATCCACCTTGCGCCATGTTTTTCTGTGGGGTCCAGCCATTCCTGCGAGGTGGTAGGAGTGTTTCTGATTGGTGCCATCATCAATTTTACAATGTTGATTTAGAATTAGAACAGATTCAGGATGATTCTCAAGACTTGAGTTCGAACTTCGAAGGCCGGAAATTTATAATAATGTAGACTCAAGAGTCAAGAATCAAAGTCTGTAGAAATGACTTTATCCAAACTTCCGAAGTCTCACAGTCTCTAAGTCCCTCTGAGTCACACAGTATCACGGTAACAATTTTGTCACCATCTACTATCCCCAGGTTGTCCGTAAAGCTCTATGGGATCTCATGTATGTCATTGAGAGTTGCAAATGTCCTCCTCGACCCTCCCAGAATTGGAACACTCTCTCAATATCATTTTTGAAAAATTCGGGTTAAAAGGGCGCGCCACCCCCCCTTTTCCCCAAATGAGGGGCGCCAGGGGCGCGCCCGCAGCGGGCGCGCACTTTGGCGCGCCCCTACCTATGGCGCCGTCAACCCTAGCTAGACTTCCAATCGCATGTTCCGGCGGATGCAGTTTACAACTGAGCCTTATTTTTTGGGCAGAATTCCCAGATCTTGCGCGACATGCTCCAACTGAAACAACAAAGCGTCGAGGCATGAAGACGGAGTTCCGTCTAAATACTTCACAGCCGTCCGGTCAAAGATGGAAAGCTTGACATTCAATTCTTCCTATATCTTTCAGTCGACAAGATGACTACACCTGCAGGATATATTTCTGCATGAATAAATGCCCCCATTTTCCGGATAAGCAGCACATGTTTGCAATCCAAGCTTCACGTGGAGCATCCGTTGTCCGAGTCGTGAGGAGGATCCATGAATGGGACGTCCTGATCGGGCTCAGAGGAAGGATCCTTGTCTGAGTTGGGGTTGTGATCAATTGCACGTTGTTTTGACTGCTTTCGAGATTATCTTGCAACCGTAGTGACTGCGATTCACACCCAAACTCTTGATGTCTCCTGCCAGCAAGGGATACCACACATTGTGCGAAGAGGTAAGGAATGCCACATATTTTGTGATGATTGGTCTCAGTCTTATCCAGCTACGACGGATGCGTGAAGAGAAAATGATTTATGTATTTACATGGAGAGTCTCAAAAGAACAGAAGAGAAAGAGATGGAAAGAAAACAGTACAAATCAATCGTCCGAGCGATGTCTCCCAGCACATCCTGCCACAACAAGTTAACTTGCCAAGAGAGAGAGAAAGCGAGAAAAAGAAACAAATAACACAATCATTGACTCGGTATTATTGTGAGATCGGGATTTTTTCCCACTAGCCGGACTTGATTGACCCATCTCTGAAGCTTGCCCGCCAGTTTTTTCATCTGCCTCGTGAGGTCGACCAGCTGTCCCGAGTTGTCTATGTACGATAAGATCTGCATATGGGAGCTTGGATTTGAGTGGCATTTTCCCGGACGGACGTGCTTTGGCGCCGGCCCTGCTTGATCAGTATAAATTACTGGGAGAACCCTAACTTATTCAAGTACCTCGGCCTCCCGTCTCCAGGCTTGATCCTGAATAAACGAGACATAACTTTGGAAGACAAATTTCCGGGCTCTCCTGACTCCTAAGCCGCCTCCAATTACATGCCCGGGGTTCGGGACATTCCTCAGGCCCACCCTGCACCCTGAATCCCGAAGCGTGGCTTCGCGGAACGCCTTCGGGCAGCAGCAGCCAAGACTGTTTCTGGACGAGCGACATTAAAGCCCCTCTGTGTCTCCATAGATATGTCCCCGCAGAGAGACACTAGTGCCTGAGGTAGCGGTGGGACTTGTGTTAATTTCGGTTTCTTGGGTGGGCGGTTTGTTTGCGTCATGATTGGTAATTTGGTTGGACGGGTCAGGTGTATCTGAGCAGCTCAGCTAGGCTCAGCTCCGGTCTCTATAGCACGCTGAGGAGCAACCCGAAGAAGAGAAGGCAACCGATTGCTGGCGTGCTCGCTTGTACTCGAGGCCGGCATGTCGATCCAGGACGATCCTGGTCGCTCGTCATAAGGTGGGAAGCAAGTACAGGAAAATATGCGAAGACACATCCCCACAGATCCCTTTCATTTCTTCTTTCTTTGTGTATCTCCTCTGGGTTGCAAGGACAATGGAAGGATCGGTCTGTTATGAATAACAAAGATGAGCGACACGGCCAAGGGCGCAAGGCAAACTAAGAGGTGTACCGTGTTGCTGCCAGCATGCTCGTTGGCTATAAATACCCAGGACCTGAGCGTCTTTTGGCTGCCTCATCAGCGACAAGCAACTCACGCCCACTGCACACTGACACATATTTCTGATCCAGCAGCCGTATCACTCAAGCAGCTCCACCAGTACAGCAAAAAAACACACACACACACACTATGGTTTCCTTGGCGCAGCTTGTAACCCTGTTGGCCGTCATCATGTCGGCCACTCTTGCCGACGACGTCGGCACCAGCAAAAGCAACTCAGTAGAGGAGAAATGGCTCGGATGGGGTTTTGGCTCATCTTCGTTCTTCGGGATGGGCTACTACCGGGGCTTTCCCTCATGGTGTGGTACCTATTCCGGCTACCCCATTTCAGCCATCGGTTTATGGAACCGTTACCCTCGGGCTTGGTTCAAGGGGGCAGGCGACTCGGTTGCTCGTCGCTCCATCAGCTTGAATCCCGCCCACCTCTATCCTAGGAGCGAGGAACCTGTCAGCTGCAAAGCGCAGGGCGGTCAAGTGGAGAAGATCAGCCCCACTGACTGTAAAAGGTTAGCTCCACAGGCTCCCTCTTTCTCAAGCCTCCTTCTTGCTCTTCTCTAACCCGCCGATGTCTGTTCGCCATCTAGCGCTGTCGACCACTTGATTTCCCAGAAGGGTTACACTGCAGACTGTGAATCTTGTCGTGTAAGTATTTTCTTTCTACAAGCGCGTCCCCGACGCGTTATCTACTTTGCAAACTGACCTACGGCACACGGGACCGGGTCCTTCACAGGTTACACTTGCCACTCCCACTGGACATCTCTTAGCCACAGACGCGTGAGTCATCCCTATTTCTAGTGTTCCTTCTCCTCACCAATCCATCTGACCGTTTATTCCTTTCCGAATCTCCTCTGACAGCCTCCCTGAGGCCCTTCACCTTGCTGCCTCGCAAGTGTTGAAATCCTGCAATGACCAAGCGCCCGACGCCCACCAGGTGAGTAGAAGATGATGTTAACCCTCTTCCCCCAGCTACCTGTTCATCGTTCTTACATACTCCCTCCATTTCTCCTGTCACCGCTACAGAACACTCGTCGTAGCCCGGCCGATACTCAGAAGAGCAGCCAGTCGCAGTTCGCTATGATCATCGGCAAAGGCTCTGGCGGTGCTTGCAAGTAGAATTCATACTTCAACACCTAGTCGCACTATGTGATTGTCTATGAATAGCTATTCAATGCACCATCACCTAGCTTATTATCCTAACAATAATGACCCGGGATTCTGCTTTTTCCTTCTTGTCTCTCTTCTCTCTTATTCTTATCCATCAACGTCATCCAGCTTGTATCTCTTGTCCAGTGTCCAATCAGTCTGTTTTCTGCAAAATCAGCACCAATTATCGTCGCTCAAGCGCATCCTCACAGCTCCCAGAGCCTATCCCAGAATGTTCCATGAGCTATAATCACCTTGCCTGTGCAAGAGAACGGATTCATCCGGTGGACCAGACTTCCAATCGCATGTTCCGGCGGATGCAGTTTACAACTGAGCCTTATTTTTTGGGCAGAATTCCCAGATCTTGCGCGACATGCTCCAACTGAAACAACAAAGCGTGGAGGTATGAAGACGGCGTTCCGTCTAAATACTTCACAGCCGTCCGGTCAAAGATAGAAAGCCTAACATTCAATTCTTCCTATATCTTTCAGTCGACAAGATGACTACACCTGCAGGATATATTTCTGCATGAATAAATGCCCCCATTTTCCGGATAAGCAGCACATGTTTGCAATCCAAGCTTCACGTGGAGCATCCGTTGTCCGAGTCGTGAGGAGGATCCATGAATGGGACGTCCTGATCGGGCTCAGAGGAAGGATCCTTGTCTGAGTTGGGGTTGTGATCAATTGCACGTTGTTTTGACTGCTTTCGAGATTATCTTGCAACCGTAGTGACTGCAATTCACACCCAAACTCTTGATGTCTCCTGCCAGCAAGGGATACCACATATTTTGCGAAGAGGTAAGGAATGCCACATATTTTGTGATGATTGGTCTCAGTCTTATCCAGCTACGACGGATGCGTGAAGAGAAAACGATTTATGTATTTACATGGAGAGTCTCACAAGAACAGAGGAGAAAGAGATGGAAAGAAAACAGTACAAATCAATCGTCCGAGCGATGTCTCCCAGCACAATCTGCCACAACAAGTTAACTTGCCAAGAGAGAGAGAGCGAGAAAAAGAAACAAATAACACAAACCAGGGCCCGTTAGCTAGTTAGTCAGTTAAACAAGTGCGGGACAATCCATGTCTTACGAGCTCCAATGAGTTGCTTTCTGTAGGTTTGCTTCTCTTAGAAAGAAAGAAAAAGTAACAGAAGAAAATCAAGTCAAGCTCATGTCAAGTGCCAAGATTCAACCAGAAGGAGGTCGGCCATCGACGATTCCGCCGCCACCCAAGGGGGGAGTGTACGAGTAGTCGGCATTGCAGCTGGTACCAAGGAGCAGATCATCATCAATTGAGCATTCACTCTGTGTAGGTGCAGAATACCCGTGGAGAGATAATGATGGTCGGAAAAAACTTACTCGTACTGGTAATCGATCTCCTTGATCCGAGCTTCGAGAGCGTCGGTAGCCGTCGACAGGGGACAGAACCCCTCAGAGTCTTCAGGACAGCCTCTCAGACCAGTCAACGGGACGGGCGCATCGTTCAACAAGAATCTGGACACCAATGAACAGGCCGTCGTGAGTGTGCATCATCAAGCGATCAATGTATACTCGTTGCTGGAGACGAGCAAACCTGATTTTCCTGCCGGCTTGGCACTCCACCACTTGGGCTTGCAAGTTCCCCGCGAAAGGGGAGATGTGGGAAGATACGAACGACTGGTTCTTCGGCATGTATCGTGTCGGGAGCGGGCCCTCGGAGGCCAACGAGGTCAGGTTCAACGCCACAACGATGCACGAAATCACGCTACCAAAAGCGAATTAGGCAACCCCATCAAGAGAGGTGCGGGATGGGGGCGGAGATGGGATGGATGGACGTACGTGTCGTGTGTGGCGTCGACGAAGATGGGCTGGTCCAGCGGAAAGGTGATGGGGTTCCCATCCAGCGTCGAGTTGGTCGAGCTGTCGTACTTCCCAATGGGCTTCTGAGTCAACCGCGAAACCTATGGCGAAGGAGAAAAAAGATTCAATGGAGCCCAATCCAAAATGCACACACGCCCCTGCGTCCTGCTTACCAATTCCTCAACCCATCCTTTCCCGATGGCGGCGGCGGACGGCGAGCCGAAGGAGTATGCATACCAAAACATGACTAGCGGCACGAAAGACATGAGCGTGAATGCGCAGAGCTTATGAAACAACTTCTGGATACTGACGATCAGAGTAATACTAGCAAATCACACACATCAGTTTAACAAGGTCGATCCGTCACGGGTAGTCAGGCAACTATTTTAACTTACGGCAAATCCTTTGAACTCTTCTGGGGTAAACAACTGGCAGAACGACGACCATCCCAAGCTGACAGTTTCGTATGCGCAAAGCTGTTAACGAGTGGCCTTGCGGTCAACATCAATTGCTTTCCGCTTTGGAACAATCAAAGCTCTATTGACCTTTTGCATTGAAACAACCTGCGGAAAGACCGAGGAGTTTCAGAAAAGTCCAAGCAACCCAGATAGCAGAAAAGGGAGAGAAAGTACTCACGTCCTGGAAGGTCAATTGATATCCCGTCAGATTAGCTTGCAGACGCGGAAGGGCCTCAGCAAGATAAATTTCGGACCTGCAAGACAGGATGAGATTTCAGGGAATCTTAAACATTGACTTCGAGAGAATGGACCCGTTAAGTACTTACCAATTGGACATGATCTCATTAGCAAACGTCTTGCTGGCATGCTCGCTTTTCTTGCAATTGAGATAAGGAGCTAAGGTGTTATTGAAACCTGGCGCCTCAATAATTATGGATTCTGCCATGTGTGATCAAGGCAAACAGCTTCAATTTCAACGAAAAAAATTTCAATAAAAGGCTTGCAGAGGACTTACGATGATATTGTCTGCATCAAGCAGGAAGAAAAAATGTTTGATTGTTGGTAGATTGACGAAAGTGAACCCAAGGCTTCACTCACTTTTTGAATGGCAGCCCAAAAAACCCTAAAGAGTGGTGATGTCAATCCACATGCCGTGGGTTATAAAGCAAAGACAAAAGAAGCTTACCAGCCGCAAAATTCAAAGCGCTGTGTAACATTCTATGCTGACTGGTAGTCCGGAAAACCAACTTCTTTTCCGGGTCGGTAATCTTGTCAAGCAGCTTTCCGTACTTTTGTCTTTGATCGACGTACCAAAGAGGCCAGTTGAGAGTTTGGACATTTGGCACGATGGGGAAATCAAAAGATGGCTACTGACCTGAAGCCGACGCCCAAGTTGAACAGTTGGCTGCGACCGAATGGAGTCAAAACCTCCTTGCCCAGTCCATAACTCCACGTGTTTACTGTTTCAAGTTTCCAGGCCGCTTCTTAGCATATCATCGCGTCAATCATATTGGTAAAGGACCTACAAAATTCCAATTGGCCACTAGCCTTGTAATTCTACGGGCAAGATCAAATCCACATGGTTGAGTCTGAGGACTAATCGAGAAAGGAATGTTGGGTTCCAACCAAATTAGATACTTACGCCAGAAGCTTTCAATCGGTCAGCAAACCCAGCAGGTTCTTTGGAGCTGGTGGGGTAGCGAGCTCCGTGTCGGTGAAGGAGGTGAACCTTGAAGTCCCGAAGGAAATAGTCGGTCAATCGATATTTCAACTAGGATGATGTCTAGATATGCTCACCTGAGTGAGTTTGCATTGTTCTGGGATTGTCCCAGAGCTGCCCTCAAGTCCAAATGCGTTGGAGGGAAGGGAATGGAAGGGCGATAGATAACCCCACGATCTGAAAAAGAGAAAGGAAAATATGTACTTAGTTCACCGAATGAGTCAAATTCACGGAAGACGTGAGAGTTTACCTGACCGGGTCAAATGACTGAGGGATATACGATACCAGACACGTCCATCCAATGAGGGTAGTATTTAGCAGTCATCTCGCAGGTTCAACTTGTATATCATGACTTACATCATGGGACGACTGAGCCGGCGAAACTAGTGGGAAGTGGCTTTTCTGTTCGGGCGAGGCGGGTGCAGTCACGGCGACGCAAGGTTCGACCCCCACTATTTGTGTAGACAAAATCGCCCAAATCAACAAGGGAGTCAGATGACGGAGAGCGCAAGAGAAAAGACATACTTTCCGTGGGACCCTGGTAGCCAATCTTATCTCCCGAGGGGAACATGTTGTGTTTATGATGGCCATGGTGATGGTGGTGGGGGTGGTGAGGGTGGTGGTGATGGCCAAAGAATCGGCCGACACATCGCCGCGCTGACGGCCAAGAAACACGAGCAGCCTTCGGAATATTCCACAGGGCAGTGGCAATCAAGAATCCGAGGGCGACATCCCGCAACGTTTTACGAAACTACATAAATATGGTGGGGGGGGAAGAGAGACAGATGGCCAGGTTAGTGCAGGTAGTCGACAAGCAGGCAGTAGAGACTCACATGGCTGGACGCCCCTCTGGGTTCCTCGGATGATAGGGCAGAGTGGTACTTGGTTTCCTGCTCGGTGAGGTCGTGCTCTGGGATGGGCTGATACTCTGGCAGTTTCTCGAGATCCATGATGGTTCTTTCTGATTTCGAAGTGTCATTCAACTCGTGTTGCGCCGGAGAGATCACAGCCCCGATGCGCCACCCCCCCCCCACCCCCGCCCACCGGGGTGCGCCACGGGGAGCCCTGTCCTCAGCCACCCCCGTGGCAGTGTGCTGCGCAGGCCCACCCTTCGGACTGACTCCGCCCCGAAAATGTGCAAACAGCACTCAGCCGATACCAACAACCACCTGAGTCTGAGTCTGACTCACATATTTACATATCCACTTCAAGGAAACTCTCAACAACGGAATCAGCCAGGAGAAAGAACTACCGCATGAGAGACTGAAGAAATAGAACCAGAAGACAACGGCGAGAAAAGAAACCCGAAGAGAGCAAAGAACCAAACTCACGATAAAACGAGCTGTGGACAGGAGTCTCATACAGTAAGCCCTGCCCGGAAACGGAAAAAGATCTTGGGCGGTGTTCCTAATGAATCACGAATCAGGCGGCGGATCGGACTTAGACCAGTCAGTAAATCATGTTGAATCCGCTGCGTGATCAACCAAATTATCCATCTCAAGTTGTATCCCGATCAAGTGGAATTGAGTCTCTCTTACATCTACCTACATTTTATTTTTATTTTTATAATAATCATCATTATCCCCAAAACCACACGCGCCGACGATCAATGGTGCGAATAAATAAACCAACAAAAAAAAACTATTTGGGGACGATGGATGATGGATTAGACAGATCGAAAAGCTGAAGCGGTGTGAAATCATTAGCGAGGCGCAGGTGAAGGAGCTATGTCTGAAAGCGCGCGAGATCCTGGTCGAGGAATCGAACGTGCAATGGATCGACTCGCCGGTGACAGTGCGTTCCATGAGTCCAACTCGCTCCGTTCGATCATACTGGTCGTTTCCACTGAAAAACTTATTCAGTCTCTCACATCCCCCACCCCACCCTAGATATGCGGGGACATCCATGGCCAGTTTATGGATCTCAAAGAACTCTTTCGTGTCGGCGGCTGGTGTCCCGATACAAACTATCTCTTCATGGGTATGTTGTCTGTCGTCCGTATCATATTTCTCTCTCCACATATCGTTCTCCTCGAGAGCTTATACAGCTTTGCTCAGGCGATTTTGTGGACCGGGGATTCTATTCCGTGGAGACATTCCTACTCCTGCTGGCCTTCAAAGTCCGGTATCCCGATCGGATCACCCTGATTCGAGGGAACCACGAGTCGAGACAGATCACTCAGGTGTACGGGTTCTATGACGAATGTATGCGCAAGTACGGCTCCACCTCCGTCTGGAGGTATTGCTGCGAGATCTTTGATTACCTGAGCCTGGCAGCCTTGGTCGATGGGAGGGTGTTCTGTGTTCATGGCGGGTTGAGTCCGAATGTCCATCGGATCGATTCAGTTGAGTCTCAATTAAACTTTGGTTTTATTACGTATTTGTCAGAAGACGGAAAAAAGTAGAGTACAACGCCACAATAAATTACCGAATTGAGACTAATTGATTATTATTATTTTTTTGGTTGTGTTTGAACACTGCCCTCCAAAACAAAACAAAAAGATTAAACTAATCGATCGCAAGCAGGAAGTTCCACACGATGGAGCGATGTGCGATCTTCTGTGGTCAGATCCGGACGACATCGAAGGGTGGGGGCTAAGTCCGCGAGGAGCGGGGTATCTGTTCGGAGGAGACATTGCGAAGGCGTTCAGCCACGAGAACGATCTGGATCTGATCGCCCGCGCCCACCAGCTGGTGATGGAAGGGTATAAACTGATGTTTGATAACTCGATCGTCACCGTCTGGAGTGCCCCCAACTATTGCTATCGGTCAGTCGATCTTCCATGGGCTGGGAAATGGATACCACAGCTTCCTGCTGACTACTGCCTCTTGGTCGCCGTCTGCGAATAAACAAAAAACACAGGTGTGGTAACGTGGCATCCATCCTCCAGTTGGACGAGCATCTTCATTCGGTGTACCAAGTCTTTGAAGCGGCGCCCCAAGATCCCCGGGGCGTGCCGACCAAAACAGCCAGTCTGAGCTACTTCCTGTAGCCCCCACTCGCATCTCTCCTTTTTTTTTTTTTTTTTGCTTACATCTTTATAATCAATAATCCAGTCTGCCCGCAAACGCACCCACACGAATGACTGCCGCTATCTGTTTCTTTTGGCCTCCTGCCTGCGCATGGATTGAGCCCTGGTGTCGACAAGAATACAAGTTACATGAATGAGAGTCTGGATGCAAGAAAAAAGTGGGCAAGATGAACAATCTTCTTTTGAATCTGAACTAGTTGTCCATAAGAATCATACATGGTTATACGACAGTCATAGGATTGTTTTTTATTTATGATGATGATATGATGTACCTGAGATTCGGTGGAGCTTTGCTTTTCCGTTTCGTTTCCCCTGGGCCTGCTGCTCCAGCCTGACATCAGCTGCCTCCTCACTCCAAGCGCGCTTGCCTCAATACATACATCGTTGTTTTTTCCTCCAGAGTCTGTATGTGTATTCCCACCAGCTCGTCTCCATCTTCAAAATTTTCCGCACATCCCTTCTTGATTACATGGTCCGTATACACACACAAGCTGCTCTCATTCATGCTCTTGCTTTTTCCTTGGGAGTCGCGTGTTAGGGAGTCCATTTCTTGGCTGGGTTCAATGATGAGTGAGGTCTGCTGCGATACATAATGTTAGGGTATCCGGATGTTCAAGAAGGCATTTTTACATAGTGTTGGAGTGATGCAAAGGCCATCTCATCTGTGAGAGTTTCGCAGGGGAGGCTCAGGCGATAGGTTCATTCGGGAATGGGCTGGTTCAGAAGTGTTGCATAGAATCCCGTTAGAGGGCCCAGTTGGCAGTACTGAGCATTGGCCATGTTCATAAAGGGAATGGGTTGTGGTGCAGCAGTGGCACGGAGTGCCAACCCTCGCCATTCAAGAAGTGCAAGAAAAAAGGCATACCCTCTCAACTCCCACGGCCCTTTCCTTCACTTTATAATCATCTCCTGATACATCCAAAGCATTTGGCGGGTGTCCACGGCTGGCTAGTTTCTGCGATAAGCTAGCTTTTTACCCAAAGCGAGCACTCTTGCACACCATCATCGCCACCCCAATTCGATGCTTGCTCCATGAAGCCTTCCAGCTCGGTCCGTTGCTTCCAGCGTGCTTGAGAACGGAATCCACTCACGCAGAACGGGGTTGCTTGGTTTGGCTGGTTGCAACCCGACTGGTTCCACCCCTCCTCCCCCCCTTCACAACGGCGGTGCTTTTCTAACATATTCCAAGAAATCATAAAAACTCAATTCGCCTGCAACTCCAAGCTTCTTCTCTTCAAGTTTCACTTGAACTTCAAAGTGTTTAATCCCTGCTCATTCATTCATTCACATACGCTAATTTGTTACCTGCCCTCCTGCATATTTCCATTCATTTCTTATACTTTCCTTCTCCTTAACTGAGACTCTCTGCCTGGGATTACACCGTCATTTCTTTCATACTTTAGTATCCTTCATCTTCTGACTTGTGGAATCACAACACTCACTCCTTTTCTTTTTCCCTCCTTTGGCGACGACGCCGGAGAGAATTCAAGCGCACACATCTTCAAACAAGCCACACTCGCTCTGTCCTGGCCGATCCTTTACTGATCCTCATACGCCCGGAACTCCTTCTCCCCCCTTCCTTCCCAACACCTAACTTGCTACCCAGGTGACCGTCAACTCCCTGAATCCTAATCAGAAGATATCATCAAAAAGGCCATTCCCTCACCTGACGACCCCAGGGCTTCCATGGATAATTCAACTACTTCGTCCCTGATGGGCAACTCTTCAGATGATCCCAGGTGAGCCATTGAGTCGCAACCGCGTAAATTATTAACAATTTCACAATCCGAAGTGCATTATCTCACCTATTCCATTCTACAGTGAAAAGTGGAATGTTGACCAACAGATGTCGAACTCTGACAATCTGCCACCGTCGGCAGTACAAAGCGGCGATGGGAATGAATATAATGATAACACAGTATCTGGCCTCGGCCGGAGCACTCCTGCCAACTCGCCAACGTTCTCAGCGTCCAACTCTAGCTTGGGTTGGAACTCTTCCACGACAAACTCGACTAATAGTTACAACGCTTCCGCTCTCCTCTCCAACAGCACCACTAACACCACCGCGTCCAACCCATCGAACTTGACTTCTCAGCTGGTCTCCACGTCTATGTCAACCACTCCCTCAGCTAGCTCTGAGCCCTATAACCCAAGCGTCATGGGACACGTTGAAGTGAATGCTGCCATGTGGCGGCAACCCGGGATCATCATTGGAGTGACTTGCTCGATCCTGGGGCTTTTATGTATCGTAAGTCATTGCTCCACCCTCTCGTACCACCACACATGAAGCCATATATGTATGCGTGCAACAACCTTATCCGTTGTAACCAGAACTGAATCTTATCGCATGATCGACCTCAGATTCTTGGTCTGGCATATCGTCTGCACCAGCAGCGGAGGACGCGTAGTCCGATCCGAGGACTACGGGTCGCGTCGGGCTTCGACTTTAACGGGGGAGCCGACGACGACGACTACGGGGCCTACAACGTGTGGAACAAGTCGTATCCGGAGATTGGGTCCGCGGCCGCCGACAAGGGCGAGAAAGCCGCGTTCGAATACGACGGCCCGCTCACCGTCATGGGATCCCTCAGACACTCCACCGCTACCATGTACTCCAATGCCGACGACGAAGACGCACGTCCCCATCTCTCTTCCCCGCCGCCCCCCATCGACGAGAAAGGCATCGCTTATTAACTCCCCACTCTGCCACTCTCGCACCTCTCTCATTCGATCATATCTCCACCACCGATCATTCTAGACATCTCTCTCGTCACTTCTATCTGATGGCTATTATTATTATTATTTAATTTGTTCTATCGATGGGGGCTGGATCGCTGGATCCGGTCCGCTTTTGATTTTTTCCTTTCTTTCTTCTTGTACAAAGCTTGAGCATTTGTTTGTCACCAAGTTTTCCTCTTGTTCTGGTTTTTTATAGATCATCAGTGACAATCATCCTTATCTATCATCTTTGATCCAAAGAAGCATTATTTATTTTGTTGTTTTCCTTGTCATATATTTCCTCAGTTGATGATGAGGACAACCCACTGTAAATATACCCATTCAAGCTCGCACACACTCTCAAGAAAGATAAAACTATTCTCCTCCCTATTCTCTCTCTCTCTCTCTCCCTCTACCATTTCCTTTATAATGTTATGCTGTTTTGTGTGTTGTAATAGATTAGCCAGAAGGCAAACCCTCCAAAATCTCGCCTGCTGCTCTTGTTGTACCGCTCTCTGTCTGATTTTTTTCTTTTTTGACGTATCGAAAACTGAGTCGCCATTCATAAACCCAACTGTATGTCGAGAAATGGCCCGGATAACTTGATGCTTTTTTCCCCACCAAACCCAATTTTTCATGACTGAATTTTTCAGGAATGTTGCCTGATTCAAAGATTCACAGTGACGATATTTCTAACAAAGGAAAGAATCAGAACAGGGAATGATTGCAAAAAAAGCCTCCATCCAACATAAAAGCTCACAATCTAGAAGGATTAAGTTCATAATGGCACCAATTCTGTAACACATGCAGCTGATTCAATATGACCACATAATAGATGACTTCCCGTTGCTCAAAATTCCAAATTTACATGCTTCAATTCCAAATTTCAACCCTTTTTTGGGAAAAACTGAAACTGTCCAAAGAAACCCAGGAAAGTCTTTCTTTTTTTTCCTGTTGGATCATCCACTACATCACAACAAATGAAATGAAACTTGTGAAAAAACATAAACGGAACCCCAACAAAAAAAAGAATGCTGAAGTTAAACTTCAGGAGAGACCTTAACAACAGACTGGCGGTGACAACAATGGCCCTGCAGCACCATCATAACTGGGAGAAAAAGAACTTGTGGAAAAAAAAGGAAGAAAAAGGCTCATCTTGGCCAACTTGGTTCGGGGGTGCCTTGTAAGAGTAAGAACATGGTGGCGTGCCCCTGAAGAGTAAGAACATGGTGGCATGCCCCGGCTCAATTGAAAAGTGCTGCATGCATGCGGGAGCGGCCGCCAAGTAAGGAGCTTGCCGGACGGGGCTTTGTGAGCCGAGTTTGAAATCCTGTTGCAATTATTCTTCTCAAGACTCACACTGCCAAGTGGCCTGATGTGAGCGTGGATGCATTTTGTGCTAAGCATTTTCTTCTTCATTGGGCAAGTTGGAAAAGTTTGTAAATGTTAGCAACGGTTTGCTCATCCGTGCTAATTGTTACCTTTATTTTTTTTTCAACGGTCATGGTTACATGTCTGAATTGGGAATTTCTTTGGATGGTTTCACTTCCCGCTTTTTTGGTGGTGAAAATTGATGACATTTGAGTTCCCACCACCAAAATAGGTTTGGAATCTGACTTTGGAAAGGTCAGATTTGAAAATCCAACCCTACAGGAAGTCCTCCAATATCTTTTTCAATTATTCATGATATTTCTGAAATTGGTTCTGAATCTACACTTTTTGATTCTCCTAGTAAGCATCCTTCATGTCAATGTTTTCAATCTTTTACATTACACTACAAGAAAATCTGCTTCAATTGCCACCAGTTGACATGCAGGCTAATCCCATCTTACCACCCCTTTTACTTCCAAGTTAATTCAAAACAACTTTTCTTGCACAGTCACTGTGCACAATGCACAGTGACTGTGCATTGAAGTTGTTTTGAAGTGTTATTTGAGTAAGATTCAAGTAACAGCAGAAGTAAAATCAAAGTAACTGCATGTCAACTGGTGGCAGTTGAAGCAGATTTTCTTGTAGTGTTACCCCAAAAGAACCTCTCTTTTTACTCCTGTCTTTGATCAGTGCTTTCTTTAAATAATATGGTTATGTTCACAAAATTAAAATCATACATACAAGAATCACACGTTGATGGGAAAAACAGGTGGATCACAGGTACAAGAATCAGACAACCCTCAACTTGGAAGTTCAGTTCAGAAACACAGCCATACCAGAAGTGAAGTATCAACTCAGAAGTCAAAGTTTAGATAGCAATCAACTATGCTCTCTGGCAGTTGTATCTCACCAAGTTGCAATTAAGGAATTCTTGGTTGAAATTGACCAAGCACTCTTTTGATTGTTGAATACCAGTGAATTGTTAGTCGCATGTTTTCCTGCCAATCATGGAAATTCATTGGATGGGCAGCCTCCTGAGGGTCACCTTGGATTTTCTCCAGCTTTGAGGTGATCCTGACTTGTGCGGCTGGCTAAACCCTCGCAAAGCTCTCAATGAGTCTGACCGGGAGGGAATTGTGGGAGAATTTGTTGTGGGTGACACTGTACATGGGCGGTTGGGTTCGTTGAGAGTAAAAAAAAACAAGATAGCTGCACCTCCATCATATTATTATGAGGAGGTCTTGGACCACAGGATTAATCTGGCACAAACTATTTCACCTCAGTTCCGAGACCACATCCAAATTTTGATGCCCGGCGCAAAAAAAGCATTACAATTGTTTGGCCTGGACCATGTGTCATACACGTCCATGAAACACCGTCAAACATCTGGTGTACGCCGGTGCTGCAGTGGCCGAATCCACATTTGTTCATCTTTCAAGAAAGTTCCAGCCTAAAACTCGTTGAACCCAACTTTTCCGGTTTGCCAATCATCCTTGCTCTTGGCGACTGCCTGGCATGTCCAATAGCAGAGGTACTCCGAGGAAAAAAATCAAAGACTCTTCGACCTATGCCTCTGCCACGTCATAGACAATGCAGCAGAGTTCAGGGACGGTACCTCAGAAGCCACAGTAAGATGATCGCCGATGATAGAACTGCGTAGAAATCTCATAGAACTTGATACCCGTTCGACTCAAAGCAAACTTAAGGAATCATCAATTGATTGGGGTGCCGAGAAAGGGGACGGGAGCCTAGAAATACCGCGCATCGGCAAATTGGTTGATTTACGCGACGCTGACAGGGTGCAACTGTACTTATAATACAAGATCATGAAGCCTCCGATTAAGACGTTGCTCTCTTTATCCGGCTGAAATAAAGACGAATAATCAAACCTACCACTAACATGTCCAACGGTAGCAGCTCGGCTGGAAAAACGCGAACCTCAGCTTGAAATTTCCCTCATCTGGAGAAGCAACCCGAGCAGTTATTATCGTTCGGATAATCCGCCATCTAAAAGACTCTCCCTGGACAAAATAGGGGTCTAGCTTCGTCGTAATTCATCGCTGTAATTGGCTAACGATTGGCTACAGGTCGACCAGAGACATCATCACATTTAGCTTCTTTTAGGCCAGGTAATAACAAAGTTTAACTTCGAGGTTTTTTTTTGTTTGTTTTAGACTGAAAACCAATGTGAACCCCGAAAACATTACAACGTGCGCGTAGCCCAGCAGACACTGGACGTTCCTTGCTCCTGGCATCACAAAAAGGCACGTCTCTCTATGCTAGGCAAAGCAACATAAATAGTACGAGAGTTTTGCATCTGAGTCTGGAGGCATCGTTCCACCCACGCCACTGATTTGCTTTGATCAAATAAGCTGCAACCAAACGGAAAGTCACATTTCTGCTAACGCCCATCCAACCATGGCCATTATCTTGAACTTCCTCGTCATCCTGCTATCATTCTCTAACTGCATTGGAAATCCCATATCCGAAAGGAGAAACACTTTGGAGCGCCGTTATAGCGGTAAAGCTACTTGGTTCATTCCTGATACTGGTGCTTGTGGAGACACCAATTCGGAGAGTGATTACATTGTTGCTATGAATCAACCTCAGGTAAGCGATTCCTTGATTTTTTTTTTCGTTGGATCTTCGATCATTTTGAAGCCTGGAGGCAAAGCATACTGATGGTTTGGAAAAAAGTACAATGGCGGTGCACCGTGTCACAAGACCGTTTCCATCACGAACCTAGCAAATGGGAAAACTGTGAAGGCAAAGGTCACGGATGAAGTTCGTCAATTCATATTCCACTGCTTACTCGATAAGAACATGCCCACAAGGTCTGACCAATCTTGTTTTAGTGTCCTCCCTGTGGCTATGGCTCTTTGGATCTTTCACCTTCGGCTTTCAAAGCACTAGGCAACATGGACGATGGTATTTTGCCGGTAAGAAGACAAGTTTCTTTTGATACGAGCTCATTGAAAGGGTCCTCGTGGATATTGAATGCTCCTGAATTTTCACTCTTGGTTCTCTCTAGATTGCATGGCAGTTTGCGTGAAAATCAGATTACGTTCGCATCCTCCTCAAGAATTATCTATATCATTATTGGACTAGTGTTTACTACCATGAAACCATGCCGCTTACTTTGGATGGTGGCGGAAATGCAACAAAAAGTGTTTGTATGAAATACGCATCATCAATTCAAGAATTTTATCTTCTTCAATAGCCACTGTATCCCAAGAATATGTAGGGGGAGTCATTTTTATGTATATGTTATTATGTAGCCTTCCATGAATTGGCCCCTGCGTAAATGATGAATTTCTTCTGTAAGAATGAGAGTATTCTTGCTTGGTGCTTGTGCATAATTGCCTTGGCTTTGGGAACCTAGAATGATGCTGGGTGTGGACGCACTTCCAGGGGTCCAGCTACCTTGATATATTTCCAAGAAATCATGGTTCTATGATTTCAGATCTTTTCTTCAAATAAATGCATTAACCTGTTTATAGATTTCCCTAATTATATTGTACTTTTCTACTTCTTGATCATGATATGGTCCATGAATCTCCTTAAAATGGGTGGTCAAATCATATATAGCTTTACTACTTGTAATTTACTTTTCACATGAATAAATCAACTCCATTCAAAATTATCAAAATCCAACAAACCAGGTGAAATGAGATAATAACATATTTCAAGATCAAAAATGAAAATTTCAAAGACAATCATGATTCATTATATCCTAAATACAAATGAATGGGCTACCATTTTTTCTATTCTCTATTTCTCACTTTACTTCTTTCCAGAAAATGTATCTCTTATCTTGATGATCAAATCCTTCAATTATTAATCTTTTCCATTCATTATTCAATATTCAAGATCAATGCCTTCCTGATTTGGCCGCAAAATATCATAATCAACATCTAATTATTCTTTTTTCACCAAGAGTTAATAAAAAAAATCATCTTCACTGTTTTTTCTCAGCACAATTCTGTCCTCTAACTTGAAATGAGTCACTCCTCTGTGCCCCCCCCCCCACCTTGGCCAAAAGAAGGGTGGGCCTCATGTGAAGTTATATTTCCTGTCTTAAGTCTTTCATTGTTCTGACTGATTGAATGAACAGCGGTATAACTGTCAACCCTTCCAGGATTCCTTACACTGAACCCAGCATTCTTCAACATCCACAATTTAGTTTCCTTAAAATTACAACTTATGGGACAATGATAACTTTGAGTAGCTTGGCTGTGGGTAATAACTGCTTCTGCAGTTAGTGTAAATGGGCCAATTCAAAGTGTATATTTCACAAATAGTGTACAATTTTTTTTGAAAAAAAGAGGAACAGATAATTTTCTAGAAGTTGTTCCATGAAGCTAAAAGAAAAAGAATAATGTAGCAAAAAAAAAAAAAAAAAAAACCTCCGGAACATGTTCTGAAATTCTAGCGCCAAGGAGGATGGAAAATATGTAATCAGGAAGAAAAAGAAAAAAAAAACTAGAGTATCTTGGAGGAAGAGGAAGAGTTGAGACAGATGGGAAACTGGTTGGTAAGATTGGTGATCACTTTACCCCAGAGCATGGGCCACAAGGGAGGCATGCAGATTTCCTGTCATTATCAAGTATTCAAGTGACGGCAATCCAGAGGATTTTCAGCCAGTGAATCGCAGTTGGAGCATTGAGGGAAGATGAAGGGAGAGGAGGAAGAGGGACTATGGCTTACGTCATTCTTACAGCGCGGCTGACAGTGGGCCCATGTAGACCAACCGAGCCATTTTTGTAGGCTTTCGACTTCCTCACGCCAAGCAGGGATTTTGGAACGGGCAATGACCTCGAGAGTGGAGTTGAAGGGCAAGGAGGGTGTGATGGGAAGATGGAGGAGAATGGTTTGTTCAAAGAGGTCATACATCTTCCCGCAGAGCCGTTCCAAGGTGCCCTCGATCGATCGAATGATCATTCGAATAGGGCGGCTGAGATCAGAGGGAGTCAGCGGTGCGGAGGTGTAAGCACGGGTGCATCTACGAATGCCGTGGACAAGCCAGCCGGGCTCGGGGCTGTTCCAGTCGGAGAAATCGAGCGAGGGCATGATGAGATCGTAGGTCAAGGTGCGCACCTCGATGGCCTGCACCGTCGCGTTCAGGTCGGCCCGATTGAGGAGATAATCCAGCTCGCCTAGGAGCGGGCTGTATCTATCCACGATCGTGAGCACCACGGCACGCCAGTCTGGTCGGCCAGGATCAGCCCGCCAGTTCTCTGAGTTTTTCCGCCCAAGTACCTCTACCAATCGTTCTTGAACCGTCCTCGCATCCTCTTTACTTATCCCATACAGCCGATGCCGAGAACGCGGCCCGCCGCTCGTCCCGTCCGACCGTCGTTTCGCATTCAAGCTTTCAAGCCCATCGTAGAAACTAATGAACCCTTCTGGATCTAAGATCACTCTTACCTCCCCCGGCGCGAAAAAATGCTGGGACCCCGAGTGCACAGCGTTCCAGAACCCCCCTCTGGATAATGGCGACTGACGACCATGTCTTAGATAATTGGGAGCAAAAATCTTATGAGCTGGATGGCTTTTCGTTGTAGATGCCGGTACATTATCTGTAAAGGGGTCTGTAACGTTGATGACGTTAAGAAGCCTACAGCACGAAAGCAGGGGGGGGGAAAAAAAAAGGAAAGAAAGTGGAGAAGATGAGCTGTGGCACCGACAGCATTCTAACATGACAAAGCAAAAGGGAGAAGGCCCAACTCAATACCCTTTCCAAAGTCGCACCATAACAGCTCGAAGCCGGTGTTCATCCTGACGACGCCCTCAAAGCCATATTTGTCAGCGAGTTTACAGAGCGCAGTAGCGCGAGCGTATTCCGCTTCGATGAAATGACCGAGGTCGGGGAATATCTCGGGAACGGAAGCGTTAATGATAGCAAATTGAGAGTCCATGAAGCCGGGCGTGCCAAGGGAAGCGCTCTGGCCGTCGAAATAGATGACCCTGAGTGGATGGGTAGCCACGTATGTGTAGAGGCTGGTATCTCCAGGCCTTATGCTGGCAATCCGATAGCTCATCTCCGGATCGAATGCCAGCCACTCGAGCCCCTCCTTCGGTGGCCCGTTGGTATCGTTCGTGCCGTGGTAGAGCAGCGTCGCCCGCGGAACTATGCCAGGAATAATCGAGTGCCCACTGTATGCAAACGTGTTCGGCCATTGCTGAAGGAGTCCCGCAAAGGAGCTGAAGATCAGGTTGGCATTGCTTTTATCCGTCTCCCCCTTCCTTGCTTGGACTGAGGATGACAGAACCTGCTGCTGCTCTCCTCCTTCTCTGGAAGCGTCTGCTCTGCTCGGATTCGACATCAGCCAGAAGGACCATACCATGACCCACACCTGGATTCTCATCACTCTTCTCATGTATTTATAAGCTGTTGGACTAGGAATCTCGGCAGCGTCAGAATTGGCACCCGTTGCAAGCTCTTGAAACACAACAAAAGATGGAAAGTTCGGCTCTCTAGCACTTACCCTGCTCGACCGCTCCACTGCTACCTTATTGGTGCTTCAACATTCAAGGAGTTCAAGATTAGAAAAGGTGCTGCGAAGCCAGTTTGAGGCTTCATATATTGGTCTTTATGTACCCGTAGAACTCACACAATTGAGTGATGAATGTCTGTTTACTGAGCCCTGTGAAAAAAAAAAAAAAAACGTGGAACTCTATCTGCAATTCATTGAAACATCATGGTTTGAATCCTGCGGCTGCTTTCGGTTCTGGGAATTCTTGAGAGAAGCGATTAGTCCGGTTCACGACCCGCTGTTTATGCTATATTTTAGCAGCTTTTTATCGCTGCATCAGCCACATGCAGATCATAAGTTTAAATTGGACCTTGCATGATGCTTCAAGGTTTGGGTGAGTGATCCCAGCCATTATGCAAGTTTTGATGCACAGCACGCTGAACAACCATGCATAAACTATACAAAAACAAGCAGGGGGTCATAAATTCCAGCAAGCTGAAACCAGCGGGTCGTGAACCGGACTATTACATAATAGGACGGTTCACGTTGGGCATCATGACCAACTTTAACCCCCATTTTATGACACTTCTCATAAAATTTTTACTTAAAATTTGACTTGATCCAAATCTTCTGAAACATTCAGACATAGAGGTGTGAATGTTTTATGAAATTTTATCCATTAAGGTGGTTAAAAACCGGTTTAAAAATGTGTAAAATCCCAACGTGAACCGTCCTATTTACATCCTTTTTAGCATCTGATCTGATTCGGGAGCGTCTTTATCGAAACGGACGAGTTTTGCGGATGATCTACATACCAGGATCCCTGTTGGAAAATCTCCCTTGAAGATGGGCGATGCGATCAGAGAGGTTCCGGAGCTAGGTAGCTGTCCAGATCAAGAGAACAATGCTTGTCCAACCAACTCCGTCAAGAAACGGTGTCTGGACGCGGCCAAGGCCTGCGGTACAGCTATGTAATATCTTAACAAAGCATTGGCAAAGCCCCCTGAAGAGTATTATGTACTCGGCGGCCCTCGACTGGGGCGATCTCCGGAGGAGAGGCTGTTGGGTCAAGTCAAATGGAAAAAAGCCAGCAGTTCCTATCTACTTAAACACTTTCATGGAACCGGATGCTAGCTTTGTCAGAAAAATTTCCTGCAGCTGAGAGCCTGAGGAGATCAAAAGTCTCTCAACCAGGAAGGGCCAAGAGGTTGATGAGAACGAAATCAGCTCAAAATCTTAGGGTCATTTCATAACTCCCGCAGGACCCTTTTTTTAGCTCTTTTCTTCATCATTGCCTGCAATCCAAAGCAAGAGCAAACCAAAAAAGACCAATCAATCTAAATCAATATATTTATCATTGCACTCACTTGTCTCTGCCGCCCCCTTTTCTATGATAATCACTATGTTATGTTAAGTATGTATGTACTCATATCTTGATTCATCTTTTATCACACCCCAGCTTTTCTCATTAACTAAACCAAACCAAACCAAACCATTAAGCAAATCAACTATATAATGACCATTAATCTAAGAACCGTACACACACATAAAAATAGGGGAGGGGGAGGGGAGGGGGATAAGAGTTTGGGGGAAACCATGGAAGACTTCTGTATACATTATATATTTATATCTTTCATCATCATCATCATCATCATCATCACCATCAAAAACAACAGCTGAGAAGCAATGGGGGGGGGGGTTTCTTATGTATCATCCGAGAGCAAACAAGCAATGTAAAAAAATGAAAAATACAATTGACATGGTCCTCAAACTTGAAAAAAAAAAATCAATCAATCAATCAATCATAGCAAGATTTCCTATAGGTCATTCAGGCACACACTTTCGCACACAGACAGACACACACATACTATTTATTTGACAATAGAGAGGTTCGCAACACACACACACACACATCCACGCAGAAAGGGAGAAGAAGGAACAAAACAGGCTACAACTCGACGAGGATAGCAGTCCGTACCAGATGGTTGATCATCGGGGAAGTGCAAGTGGAGAAGGTGCGGCACAATCGATCGGGCCCATGTCCAGAACAACTTTACCACTGACGTATATATGTATGTGTGTGTGTGTGTGTATACTTGTGAGATCGAGAGGGGGTAAGCGAGGGTTTATACGTATTTGAAGAGTACGTGTTGAGGGTGAGGTTGTGTGTGTGTGTGCATGTGCGTTCAATGATAATGAAAAAAAAGAGAAGTGGAAGGGTTACGAGTCTTTGGAGGAAGAGGGATTCCAGGCGGGCCAGATAGGTTTGTAGCCTTCGGCGGCCTGATGGACGAGGTGGTTCTTGACCTTCTCGGCGTAGTTGAGCTGGTCGAAGGCGTCGGCCAACGACAGGTTGGCCATGCCGACGCCGCGCTGGGCATCGATCACCCGCTGCTTGGACAGCTCGACCAAGTCCAGCGCTCGTTGGAGATGCGATGGCTGGCTTCCCGCCGCCGCCGCCGGGTGAGCCGTGCGCTGATGATAATGATGATGATGATCAGGATGACTGGCGGCTCCAGCACTGGTCGTGCTGGTTTCCCTCGCCTGCGAGGCCCCGATATTCGGGGAGTGGTACGACTGCTACACAGACAAGAAAAAAAAAAAAAAAAGGAGGACTTCCAGATCAGAACGTTGCGTGATAGTGGATGGGTATGTAAGTGGGAGGGAGACCTACACAGGAGGCTTGCGTTTGAGAGGGGCTTATCCTGTTGGAATGGCGATCGGCATGCCAGTATGATGAAGGGCGGAGATGATATTGGGCATGGCTCAGGTCGGTTGAGGATGTGGTGGTGGTGGTGGTGGTGGAGGTGATGGTGGTGGTAGGACAAGATGACGAGGAAGACGGTTCGGAGAGTATCGTGTGAGCGGAGTTGGAGAAGTCACCGATACGGTATTCAGAGAGCCAGTCTTCCAGTGGACTGCCGTCGTTTCGGAAGGGCTGCTGGAGATAGATGGAGCGCAGCAGATGGCCGGCCTGGACGGGGTCCCGTTTGGCGGAGAGGAGCAGATGATCGAACTGGTTGAGCTGGGGGTGATCGACGGGATGGTGGTGGTTCAAGATGCTTGTGCTGGTACTGTTACTGGTACTGTTGCTGTTGCTGGTGTTGGGATGGCTGGCCGCAGTCGAGCGGGAGATGGTAGGGGAAGGGGGTGGTGAGGGGGGTGAGCTAGATGTCTCTGATGGTACGGCCGGTTCCGTTCTTCCCGGTTGGGTGGTGCTGCAGTGCTCCTGGAGCCACAGGGTGAGATCGTAGACCTTGTTCTCGACTACCAGCAGACAGCTGTCCTGAGACAGGTTGTTCTGTTCGATGAGCGCGGGGAGGTCGAAGTGGGTGACGGTGTTGCTGCTGCTGCTACTGCTGCTTCTACTACTGCTGGGCATCATCATCATCATCATCATATTATAATTATACTGCTTCTCGCTGCACGAGGATGGGATGGAAAGGGAAGATATTAGGGGATATCACTACTGAGTCGTGGTGCTGCTGGTACTGGGTGGGGGGCACACTATAATAGTCTGAACTGGAAAAGAAGTAATTCTCTGTCGACGGACGAGACGGACACAGAAAATAATTGTACATACATACATAGACAACGAACACTCTGCTTATACTGAACCACTGATAACTCAAACAACACTCTTTTGTACGTACGTAAAGACACAATGATGAATATGTAAATATGTAAGACTGGCCTCGGCAATGACTAAAAAGTACTGCAGTCTTCTGAACCGCACCACTCCAATCCTAAAAAGTTCTAATAACTGACATACATAAATATTTATTTATCTATCAACCCACACTCTCCAAACCTTGAACCGGTGGTGTGCGGAGAGCTGCATTTATGCTTTTTGCCTCAGATTCAAATCTCCAACTCCCTTGAGACGTCAAACTTGCAGTCCGAGACTCGAGTCAGAGTGCGAAGATTGCTCGCTGATAAGAGACCGGAGCGGCACTCGAAAGAGACCCCTAATCCTATGTAGATTAACTACATACACCACAGAATATTATAATGACATCATCATGATCCTCTTTTCAAAATCTTCCGCTTTCCAGACTTGTTTCGCCTCGTAAATCCATGCAACCAAAGACCTCTTTCAAATCTTCTGCTCATGGGATTCACGAAAAGCTTATAAAATGGGTATGTACATAACAATAATAATGTGGTGATGCATACACCAACTATTGAAATCCGGATGGACCTAGAAACCATCCTAGATTGATGCCCTGTATAGAAGATTGGCATTCTGGAGCCAAAAAAAAAAAAAAAAAAAAAAGTCACATGATGAACATGGAATTGGGGAAGTCTCCATACAGTCTTATCAGTGGGAATTGTTTGGGGGGCTGCAGATGTGACAGGAATGCTTATGTACAAAAATGAAATCACACCTATGTGCTCATTAGCCAGACTTATATGAGTCAAGCTTAACTGATATGTATCAGCAACCAATTTGTAATTTGTTTGATGCAATTTAGGATGATTCAACTATCAGTAAGGATGGCATCTTGGGGTATTTCAGATCATTTCCAGTCGGCCCCCAGCTTATTTAACTCTACCAGCTGGCAGCTAGATGAGTTGGGTGAGATAGATGAGATGGAGGGAGGGAGCTAGAAGAGCTTATGTATGAGTGAGATGGATAAAGGGAGCTGGCCAAAGAGCTAGGTGAGGTGGATAAAGGGAGCTGGAAGAGCTAGGTGAGTTGAGTTTTGTTTTGTTTTGAAAATTGGAACTATTAATTGGTCATCCAAGTTACTCTCAACAAGCCAGCTTGATATTTAAATGACACTGTTCCCAAAGCCAATCCTCATGTTGCAGCAAAGTTAACAAAAGATCTTTCCTTGTCTGCTAGTGAGAGATCCTACCACACACACCTTAGTCATAGGACATAAGATGATGCTTGTGATGCTGTGATGCAAATGATGTAGATGAATGCTTATTCTCTAACAAGAACATTTGAAAGTCATGTAAGATAGCTCCCAGTTTAAGGTAGAGCTAAAACGGTCGCGAGTTATGAAACGAGGTACATCGAGCCAGAAAATCACTCAATCTACAATTCCGCCACTGGCGCCCTCATGAAGTGATGCCAGTTATCATTTGGATAGTTCACATCCTAATGATGCTTTGTTTGAAGATTTTCGTCTGCTGGTTGAACCATTTGAAGGGCTGAAGAAAACGACCAAGTATCACTGAACGACCCTTAACCCTGCTCGTTATAGCGGGTGGAAGAGATTTTTAAATACTTTGCAACTATAGTTCGTTATGAGTTGGTTCACCGGATTCTTCTAAATTTGAGGTGGGGGGTTGCTCATCTGTCTTTGGGGGTTGGTCCTTCAGCTTTTGGACTCGCATGGCGTTCCTTTGGGTGACCAATCTGATGGTCCGACTTCTTTCCGGTTCCGTCAATTTATCCCAGTTACTGATCCGAGAAATGGTCTGGCCAAGAATCAAGGAAAGAAAGAAAGGGGGGGGGGGGGGGAAGCACTTTTAGTTCATTTGCTATCACGGACAATATGCGGGTCTTGGTACGCAACTCCGTCACTGTTGATCACCATCGGGCCTAAATGGTCTAGCTGAACGCCTTCGCTACCAACGGCTACGGAGTGGGCTTGAGGAACTTGATCAGCCACGTCTGCAGGCGCATCAGTTATCAAGAGGGGCTCGCGCGGCTTATCGTTGTCCGAAGCTAGAGATTCAGGGTTTTGAGATGTATGGGAGCTCATGATAGATGTCTGCTTTGAAAAGAAGGTGATTTGGGCAGAGGTAATCATGTATGTGTAAGCCAATTCAGATTCGCTCAAGTATGGTATTCGACTTGCTCACCAAGATCAAAGTGGGTAGGTTGAATGTCCGGATAACAGGCAATCGAGGTGTGTCGCAGTTGGCTAGAGCTCTGATGGGGGTCGATATGATCAAGACGAAACAAGCGGCCACCGGTGTGAAGCATGAGGATATCATGGCCAAGAGAGATTCATTTAGAGCATCTTGGGTTGATTTTTGGCGCGAGCCATTCCGCCGTACGGAGCCGCCTGCAACACTTACATATTCTGGGCACGCGGGGAAGAACCCCGTTGGCATCGGGGGTCCGGCACTCAAGCGGACGCGAGCTGACCACATTTTTTTTTGCACGTTTGACACTTGTCAGCCCCAAAATAATATCATATCAAATAGGCCTCGCTTCTCCCTTTACACCATTAAAACCACCAGAATCACTGCTTCATCTTAGTGCTAGCCACATCCACTCTTGTACAGTTTTGCGGCCTGCACGGCCATTCAAAATCGGCCTCTTTTTGAGACATTCAAAGCGCTGATGTCAGCTGAATTCTCTGTATTGGTAGTAATCTTCGAGATTTCTGACATTTCTGCATAAAGGCTACTATAACACCATGTAATATATGTTTGTTTCAAAACAATAATACACATGTCTTGTTCACTGAATCTTCCAAGATGCTCTTTGTTTGAAGACTTCAGACCTCTTCAGACAGACAGATGAAGCCTTATATATAATGCTGCAAAGCCAAGCTTGCATCAGAAAAATGGCAATGGCAAGCAGATGTTGCAACGTAAAGGGTGGGAGTTAACTCTCAAGAGGGAAATTTCAAAGGGAAAAGGAAAAAAATTGAGAAATAGAGCCTGTTCTTCCTCAGGTGCTCAGGACAGATACAGGCTTTTGCACACAAGTCCCTCCCTGACCCCTTCCTGATGGGAGGTTGCATGCTTTGCACCCCTTCCTCCAGCAGGAGAGGGACTTTTGTTAAGTCTGTGGTTGCCACAGGTGCTTGTCTTGCAAGGAACCTGCACAGCTTCTTTATGGGTTCCTTGCAGGTGGTGGGCGTTTTGGGGGTGGCTTCACTCCGTGAGACCAAACCTGATCTCTTGAGGGTCTCACAATATGCAAGCAGCTGTAGAATTCACAGAAGTGGGCTCCAAAAACTTAATGAAGTCACTCCACAATTTGAAGAGTACCCCAACACAACCCTCCATGGGGGCGTGGGGGGGACTTATGCCCAATTTCTGATTTAAAAGCCTAGATGAAGAGTTGAGGTTTTTATTGCTAAAAAAAGAACCAGATCTAAAAAAAAAAGCAAGGTCAAAATAATGAAATAGTAAAGAGATGAGAAGAAGAAACATAGACAATATAAACAAACCCTTAAGAGTGGTGTGGAACTACTCTTTTTAGGGAGAATAGAGCTTGAGAGGGAATAGGTGCTTGATGGGCTGCCTCTTGGTTGTCTGGGAGAGTAAGGTAACAAGAATATAAGAGTATGGACTCTTAAAGAATAAGGTTTGGCTGATGAGGATGTTTAGGTATAGTTGGTAAAGGGTAATTGTATGATTGATGACTATGTTTATCTTCCAGGTTGTAATCAGACTGGGGGCTGGGATTTATATGATGCTAATAATTTCTCCATGTTACTTGGGCTATGATATGTGCTAAATTCTTTATAATGTGAGACCAGTGATTTTCTGATGGGGAACAAATGAGCAGGGAAGACAAGCCTCTGAGTCTTATATAGGAAATATGGACAATTGGGGGAGTGGCCAAAATGTGGTTGTGTGAGGGATGAAACATAGAGATGAAACGTGAAAAAGAAGTGAGCATGGCTTACTTGTGGGTGATGGAAAGAAATGGAAGGATGGAACAAGTGAAAAAGCTATATACAATGGCTGAGTTGTGGTCAAGGGGTTGAGACGTGTAATATATGTGTTGTGGAATATTCCATGGGAGAGAAAACTATTCACAAGTGAAAATATTCATTGGAAGGGGGATGGTGTTTCATGTGTTGCAGTTGTGGTTGGGGATGTCCTGTGAAACTTGTGTGATTGATGGGTCTTAGACTTGACCATGGCTTGTGAACCTTTTGGGATTGCTGAACCTTGTGATTTGGACTTTCTAGCTTTTTGCTGAGGAAAGATTGGCTTACCACAGTGGTAAAGAATGTAACAGAACACTAGAATAGAAAAGCTAGACCACAGGACTAAGGGAGATGCAGGACTGAGAAAGAAAAAGGTTAAAAGCTAATGAGTTGGATTGCAGAGAGGAAATTGTTGAATGATTCTCACCGGATTGATCTGGACTGAAGATGAAGAATAGAGAAGAGATTATCAAGAGGAAGGAACCAAGAAGTTGAGAAAAGGAAAGGAAGATAAGGGAATAGAAGGAAAGTAGAAAGAAGGAAGCAAGAGGATAAGGAATAGGAGAGAGTTGAGTTGGCAATAGAGAGTAAGGGAAAGGATAGAGTTTGGAGTTGGTGAGGTAAGTGGATTATGATGGAAGAGTAAAGTGAAAATTTGAGCAGAGTGATGGTTGAGGCAAAGAGGAAGGATTGAGCATGGAGTGATAGTTGAGCAAAGAGGAAGGAGTGAGTGGAGTTGAGAAGAGTTGAGGGATGAGCAACAAGCAGTTAAAAGGAAGGTTCATCCCAGATGAGATGAGGTTTCTGAGTTAGACCATCTCTGCATTGGTCAGGTGAAATCCCTGGGTTAAGGCACTTCAATCCAACTTAACCCAAAAAACAAACACATCAGAAGCAGGTTAAGATAAGCTAAACTAACCAGAAATCACAATTCTGGTTAGTGTCCATCAAATCTAACTTCTCTTAACCTGAGGTTAAGCATCCCTCCCTGGCGGCCGCAGAGGTTAAGAGTATCCAAACTAGTTGACCTCTGAATCCACTAACTTAACTTGGCCAATGTGCTCACACACAACAGTTCACTTGACCTCCCTCTGACTTGGTGTCAAGTTGGCCCCAACTTTTAACCAACCAATGCAGATGGCCTTATGCTTTCCGCCACTAGTCTTGGTTTGTTTTTCAAATTTCACAGGGAATTCATGACATTTCAACACTAGAGCATCAGCCTTTTGATAGACAAAAATGTTTAAATGGGGAAAACGTTTTTGTGAAACAGATCCTTGGAATTCTGTCTTGGCAGAAATGAGCGCAGGATGTTTCTCCTCTTCATTGTCCAATCAAAGACAAACATTGACTTAATAAAAATGCTATTATTGTGACATGAGGGTTCCATTTTTGCGCTGCAAAATCCAATTCCTGCATTTACTTTCCCATCATACTGGAACACAAATGCAGTACCATCTATTAAAGGGGGTAGGATATTTTTACAACTCATATTTTACATTACATATGCATAGTAATTCTGAAGCGGTGTAAAATTCATCTTAACCCTTGGTTTATGTAATTTTACACCACTATGGTCAAAAATGTGTATCTTGTAAAATAGCCGGTGTAAAATGTGCATCACAAATATACTTCCCAGGTGACATGAGTTTATTTTTACAATTCTTAGTTTGCATGACTTGTAACATATCATACGGAAATTCAACCATGGTGGGAGAATTCTGAACTTTATTATGCATGCAGTGTAAGCACACAAATGATGTAATGTTCACATGCGGGGACAGATATATATTCAAATTTGCAGTACTTCAACTATGCTTTACCACACATCCAATTTGCAATTTCTGACGTTGAAAATTTCTATCTTGCAGCACTCAGGAGTCGGCAGTTTTCTACATCTACGCAATGGTAATGATACTTTGTCAGTGTCTAACTAACACAACGGCACTACGATCAAAATGGTGAGCTCTCCTCTTTCTTTATTTCCCTCAACCAACCTAAATATATTGAATACACATACTGTTTTCCAAATAAATTCTGCTCACAGAGAAATTATTGATCTGCTGTCTCAAGAATGAAGAACTCCTCTGCGCAAAGCCCTCTAGTGTCCTCAGACAGCTCAGAAGTCAAATTCCAAACGGATGTTAGCAAGATCAACAAAAAAAATGATCCACCACGCATTATTGGCGGAAAAAAAAACACGCTCCCCCTGGACATAAATATTCATGAAACTTTCATCAATCACGATTGCACGCTAGATCAAGCGGGAAATCTGCTAAACCTAAATGGGAACACAGTCTTTGTTTGATTACCAGGACAGAAAATTACCAACTTTGGTACAGTAGGATTCTCCAAGACAATTGGTGTTGACTGCCAACATCAGCAAAAGGGGAAAGTTACTCAAGTGTACCTTGGAGCTCTCATTTGTGATGTGGCAACTTGCATTAAATGGGCTGGCCCACCACCCACTGGTAAAGGAAAGATTGAAGAATATCTTGAGTTGTGTGTTGTTTTTCTTCTGTTTTTGTTGTTCCACATAATTATCTGAATGTATTTGTTTGATTTAATTGAAAGAATTCCAAATTGCAAGGGTAGTGATGGTCAATGTCTTGGCAAAGTCTACCACAAGGCGTGTGCCACTGCTTTCTGCTGTATCAATTGGAATCAGCAGACCCATTGGGGAATCTTGCAACACGTGCGTCATCACAATAATCCCTGGCACAAATCCAAGAAGCCCAATGCACTGTTAAAGGGCTTGCTCATGGATGAGTTGATGAAGAACCCTGGTGCGGGCGCCTTCAAGCTGAAGGCATTTTTTGCTTCTCTTCTTTTGATTTAGCTATGTGTTGCTTATGTTTGAACTCCTACTAACATGTTGTTCTTTTTTCTTCTTTGAACTTTTGATTCCCACAGTCAGGGAAGCCAAAAGCCTCAAACACTGTGAGGAAAACTTGCTCAACTGCTGCCAGTTGACGTGCAGTACACTCGAGTTTTACTCAAGTTTCACCCTTGATGCGCAGTGACTGTGCATCATGCACAGTCATTGTGTATCCAAGCTTGCTTTGAGTGCAACTTGAGTAATGCTTGCGTGACTGCATGTCAACTGGCAGCAGTTGAGCAAGTTTTCCTTGCGGTGAAAGGAACCGTTTGAAAGTGTCACCAAGATTCATGGATTGTTTGTTAATGGCAATTGTTGGGCACATTACCGTGGCCTCATTTTGACGGACTTAGGAATTGTGCCTGAAAAGCATGGCGCAGGAGTCAGTGACAAGTTTATCAACAATATGTTCACTGGAACAAGTTAGTATCTTGATTCCATTTCAATCTCAGTTTACTTTACATTTTTTTTCTGATTTTTTGATGTTTTACTTGTCCAACAGGCCTGGCCTATTGATTATCTCCTTGTCATTCATGGAGGCAAGCAAACACTTCACCTTCCAGACCAAATGGATGGCTGAACAATTGGTTTCTTGCACAATGGAAAATTTGGTATACCAAGGTGGACTCCTTTTGGATCTGACTTATTGGTTCTTTGAGAACAAATAATTGTTGTCCACATCAATGTACTGTTCTGAAATTACTCAATGGATTCCGGTTCAGCTCTTGTGGATTCATGGCCTCAGCAAAAACTATTACAAGATTCACGTTGCAACCCTCTTCCACCAATTCATGATTCCTTCCTTTACCAAAGCTGAACGCAAGACCTTAGCAAGACAGGTCGTAGATTTCTTGCTGGCTGAAAAGGAAGGTTTTGTTTTGGCCTATATGGAGGTTTTTGGCGAGTGTGATTGTAATCGTGCATTGAAGCAATTAAAGGGATGTCACGAGCACTTCAGAGCTCAAGTAACACAAGTTAAGAGAAACAGGAATGTGATAATGGCTCATGAAGAGGTGTGTATCAGTTTGATCCATTTCAAGATGGTTTGCAAAGGCTAACATGTTCAACTTTTCTCACACGTTCAACTTTTCAGGCACTGTTTCAAAAGATGTGCAAATCTCTTCTGGAACGAGAAGAAGGAGACGGACCTAAAAACAAGCAGAAGATGTACACTATGCAACGCCAGTTCCCTAGGGTCAAACAATGGTTAGACTGGTGGACGGCTGCTGATGTCTCTGCCATGCTAATCCCCTCTTGACAAGCTATGCTTGTTGACTTGCCAGATGATGAGATTCCCACAACCAAAGCCCAAGAGAGCATGCACAGACTGTATTACATGATCTCATATGTAAATTTTCTCTTATTTTTGCAACTTTTCATATTTGTCTTGCTCATATCATTTGGTGTAAATATACAGTGAAGGGAAGAAATCGTTGATGGTTTAAATGATTAAGTTGTTTTCTTTTGTCAATGTCTTATGCAAGGATTTTGAGGCCGTTAGCCGTGGAGTATCTATTGAGTACGGTTCAAAAACAAAATCTCAGGTTGATGTCTCTCAATTGATGGGACACAGCAAGAAGCGTAAACATCAATTTGTCAATGATGGCAGAGCACCAGACATGACAGAAGCTCTTCTTGGCAAGCCAACCCAAAAAAAGACAAAATCTGAAGAAAAGATTGGTCGTCCCAAAAACTTGCCCAACAACAATCGCAACATCTACAGCACCTACCCCTCTTACCAAGCCTCATCCAACGCACAACTGCCCAATTGGTGTTGGATGGCTGCAGCTCTGGAGTCTCTCTTTGCTCTTTATAGCCCCTTGTGGCTGAGAAACTCAACAGGAACCGGCTCTGATCTTTTTACTACTGTCGTCAAACACTTTGCAGCCAGGACAACTTACAAGCTGACATAGGTTGACCAGATACAATCTGTTCTCACAAAGGCCCAATCAAGTATCTTCAACAAGGTCCACAAAAAATATCCAAGCCAATTTTGTCCGGGGGCTTTTGTGTCATGCAATTTTTTCATTGAATCGATCTTGAAACCAAGTGATAACCCAACTAGAGCACTTGATGGGCTGTTTTCTGTAACTGAGACCCAGGATTTCAGCTGTGATAACCACGGGCAATCACCAAAACCGTTGATAACAAATGATACATTGACTTTGATCATTACCCAACATATGTTTGAGTGTAACCACTTGAACTACTCTGATATGCAAAAGCTATTTGACCTTTGGACAACATTTGGACTATATAGAGCAACTGGGCTTGTCTGCAGGAAGTGTTTGGATTTGAATCTAAATTCAGATAGGGTCAAGCTTACCAAGACCTTGACGCTCCAATTCCCCAATGGCTTGCCTCCAGCACACCTTTACATCAACTTGGACGTTGCCATCACCCCCCAGGAAGAAGATGTATTTGCTTTGATGGGCGACATTGACTTCCCCCTCAAGCTAACTGTCGCTCGCCACACTTATGGTGTGTTAAGCTTGTCTGGGCTGGTGGTTAAGCCCCACTTGACCGCGGTCAAGCGGGGCTGAAACCCCGGCCCAGACAGCTTAATTTTACCCGTTCTGTGCGGGCTGGATCTTGGCCAGCACTTAAGCTAGCCTGGTCCTCTTTTAAGCCAAGCGGCCCAGAACTCCTACGCAGCGCCTCACAACTGCCACCAACTCACACAGGTCAGGGGTTTTTTTATTCATTTTTTCTCACATCAGGGTACACTATTAATTTTTCACGTTTTTTTTTTTTTTTTTCAAATTTAGAATGTCAAACAAGAACGGGATGAGCAACAGGGAGCTCCGCTTGCAAGCACACAAAGCGGAACCAAGCAAACTTGCCCAACGACTTGCAGAGTTCAACCTCCAGAACCATCAAGACAAAATTCAAATAATGTTGTTTAGTGAAAATTTTTATTGGTTTGTTTCATGGTGTGCCCAATTTTACAGGCTGGTGTACCAATCTTGCAGGTGTAACCGGCTGGCTTAATTGGGGGAGAAGCCAAGCTTAAGCCTGACCCCACCCTGCTTAAGCACCGGCCAAGCAAGACTTAAGCACTGGCTAAGCACGCTTAAGCAACAGACAAGCGCGCTTAAGCAATTTTGGGGCTGGCTTAACCACCGGCCCAGATGAACTTAACACACCATATATGCTCATGTCTCGCTGTTTCTGGAATGGAACTCATTACTGGTGCAAAGTGCACAAGAAATTCAACGGTTTACAAGGCATATCATGGCTGCACAACAACCGGGAGAATCAAGGAATTGCTCAGCTCATCAGCCAGAACGCAAAAGACATTGCTGGTCCTTCTCCTTATACAAGTTGGGTTATGTATTCACAGGGATGGACGCCTACGGAAGATGAGTACATAAATGAAGCAATTGACAAGATTAAGGTTGGTCATCCCAAAGTAAAAGGGAATATGCCCTTCACTCACTTACCCAAGCTCTTGGCTAAATGAAACACAATCCTTAACCCAACCAATTCATCCCAAAAAGAGTCGGTAAAACTCACGTCCAAGCAGATGGAACCTGGTAAAGAAAACACAATCCTTGACCAAACCAATTCATCCCAAAAAGTGTTGGTAAAACTTGCGCCCAAGAAGACAGAACCCAATCCTAAAAAAAATATCATCAAACTCAAACTCAACAAAACTCTTGCAAACCAGTTGGCTTCTCAAACTGATGCGCCTTCCTCTCCTTGTTGTTCTGGCAATTCTAGCAATGTTAACTTGAAAGACACTCAGCCTCTTGTTCCCATCAAATCAAGGGACAATTAGAACGCTTTTCCCACTGCTGATGATTCCAAGACCAAGAATTCTATGAAGACTAAAGCACCTGTTGGTTGACATAGGAGGAGCAACAAAAAAGCTCCTGAATCTGCTTCTGTAAGTAGATTGCTTGTATTTTTGCATTGATCACGCTTGTTTATTGACTTTTGCAAGCCTTTGTTTACTCTCCTGACAGATTGCAATGTGAAATGAATATAAGGCATGTGATTTTATTGATTTGTGCTATCTGTGTTGATTTTTACGACTCTTTTCCTTTACACTTCTTCTACATAGTAAATGAAAATACAATAAAGGGATGTAAATTTCTATTTTCATGGAATTTAAACAGTTTTTTTACAACACTTCCTTTGCACTGTGTTTCCATAGTAAAATGTAAATATGCAAAAGGGCTGTAATTTTTTATTTCTGAACTTTTTTTCATTATATTTTGCAATTCTTTTGTTACTCCACATATACACTGTATGAAAAATTCTTGTAAATTTCTCCTCTTGCTGTTCCTGATTTATTTTTGCAATTTGTTTTTTTACACTGCTCAACAACTGTAAAACAATGGTGCAGAGAAGTAGGCTTTGGTCTCCAGGTAAGCGCATTTACATGTGTTTCTTCTTACTACGCACATGTCAAGTAAGATATATTGGTAAATATACATGTCTCAAGGCATAGGGTACAATTTTACAGGGGTTTTTTTGCTATGCACCCCTTACAATGTGTGTTGGAAAGTCTGATGTGTTGTAAAACTACAGAACACATGGGCTGTTACATATTTTTACACACTTTACACTTTGCAGTGCATATGCGCTGCAAAAAATGACTTGTAAAAATATAGCTCCCCCTACTAAAGTCTAATTTATTGAAGTCCAGTTTATGATTTTTCCTGGAAAATTCAAGTACAGTATGCAACCTGGATGCCTTTCATACTGTACAGTGCCCTACCAGATGTTTATGGCCAACTTCATTTGATCCCCAATACTCAAAACATAATTTTGAAGTCATGGAGGGTTGGCAAAATCATAGAGCATGGTTTCAAAACAATGATTATCACAAGATAAAAATTATTTGCATCAAGAAAAAGTTTACATTTTTTTTCATATCAATTGACAGTGTTTCAAAATCTTTGATAATCTTCCAAAAAAATAAATAAAAATCACAATGGTTAGTATGGCATGTGAAAGAAATGAAAATAAATGAAAAAATGAACACCAAAAACTTTTTAATCTCGAGTGTGTGGCCAAAACCATCAGAAATGGATATATTAGGGGGTATCAAATATAGACAAATCCACACTTATGCAATTGATTTCATGATCACATATCATGAGTCCCACATGTCACAGATCCTCACTATAGAGACGTGACCCGGGGAGAACCTTAATCTTCTCCCCACCTTGCAATCTTATTCATCAGCATCTCAGATCCCAGATCCGCGCCTCTCTCTCTCTCACGTGACGCGTCCATAGCATATTGCAAGGTCTACTATTGAGAGACAAAGGCAAAGATCTATTACGAGTAAGAAACTGGAACCCAAAACCAGAAACCTGACAGAACAAGAAAAAGAAAGAAACAAGAACGACCCCCAAACATCCCGACCAGAATGGACCTAGACGCACTACAGAAGCAGCTCGCTGAACTCACGCGGGTAGTTGAGGAAGAACGCACAATGCAACAGAAAGCAGAAGCCGCCCGGAAGAAGGCGGAGGAACGACTAGCCGCAGCCGGTAAAGCTAACCCACCGCCGGAGGCCTTGGCTGGAACCATGGCGAACAAAGGCCCCAAAGTCGGCGTACCCGACAAATTTGACGGTACGCAGGGCGTGAAGGCGGAGGTGTACGCCAATCAAATTGGCCTGTATGTTGTGTCCAACGGCCACTTATTCTTGGACGACCGCAGCAAATTAGTATTCTCCCTGTCGTATCTTACCAGGCTGGCTAGTGCGTGGGCACAACGCTTTACGGCTCGTGCGTTCTCCGGTGAAGAAGTCACGTACGAAGAATTCTCGACCGCCTTCCTGGAAATGTATTTCGACACCGAAAAAAGAGTCGCGCGGAGAAGGCGCTCCGCGCCTTGAAGCAAACTAAGTCGGTTGCAAGTTACACCCACACGTTTAACATCCACGCGCACAACGCCGGCTGGGAGCAGCGCACTCTTGTCAGCCAGTACACGCAGGGCTTGAAACGGGACGTCCGATTGGCGTTAGTCCTAGCTTGCGTCGAATTCAAAACCCTTGAGGCCGTGTCCCAACTCGCCCTTAAGATCGATAACAAAATTAACGGCGCGGAGGCAGCGCCGGGACCCCCCGCCACTATGCCTACCGTTACCAAGGACCCCGACGCCATGGACATTTCGGCGTTTAAAGGTTGGATGTTGGACGCCAAGCGCACCCGTATGATGAAGGCCGGCCTTTGCTTCCAATGCGGATTGCAGGGCCATCTATCACGCAACTGCCCCCAGAAGCAAGGAGGGACGGAGGCAACCCGGATTAGCGAGTTGGAGGCGGAGCTGGCACGGGGACAAAGGAGGAGGGTAGTAAGGGGGACGCTTCAAAAAATGGAGGCGCTCAGGCCTGAGGAGTGTGCCCAGCCTGAGCGACAAGCAGTTGTTAGCTAGTATAGGTGTCTATGAAATTGAAACCTCACCAGACCCACGGTTATTTTTGACTGCACCTTTCGTGCCACGCAACTGCAATTGAGCCACCTGTCCCTTTAGCCCATTATACCCACAATTCCTAGTGGACTTGGGGGCAACCCATAATGTTCTCAGCCAAGACTACGCCAAGAAGACAAGAATCACCAACTACTGCGTGAAGACAAGCCGTGTAGTCTCCGGATATGATGGTTCCAGAAGCACAGCTGGAATGGAGACTGAACTCTTTATTGATGACGACAATGCTGTGTCAACATTCATTGTGACAAAGTTGAAGGACTCCTACGACGGTATCCTGGGGATGCCGTGGATGCGACGCCATGGAGACCGTGTTGACTGGCAAGACCTCAAGATTATCCCAACAGAGATTGCAACCACGGCGGTGGTTCCTTTAGTCCCTCCAAAACCCTCCGGACGTGGCGAGGAGCCAAGGAGGCATGCTAGGATGACTAATGTTGAATTGAGAGACGCGCACGCGCGCACGCGGTGTCAAGACTCTATTCCTGAAGCATCTCTCGCCTATTTGATTCATTCTGACGTCACTCGTCAGTTTCTTTTTCCCATCTCAACATTCGGATTCAACCAACTTGCTCAACTTTATTCAATCATACGAGTTAGTCATATTTATCGAATCCTTCAAGTTGGGGTCATTGGTCAGGCATCTAGACGATAAAGGTTCTTATTTCTTATCCTTGTTCTCGATATTGTTGACCATTCTCATTTTATCATTTATCAGTCCTTGTTGCCTGTGTTGTAGCGTGGTTTCATAGCTCTATCTCTACCACGTGCTTGTTCTTTTTAGGTGACCTCTTATTTCTATGTTTTCTTCATATCGTTGTCATTTCTATATTTTTCTTTTTACTAAATTCATTTCTTTTTAGACTGTGAATTTCTCAACCAATGGGGGAGTGTGTTCTGCAAGCACGTTAGCACTCCCGCAACGTAAGCTTGATCTCACTTTAGAATCACTTACACCCAAGATAGCTGGCAAGCAAGACCTCCCTGTGAATGTTAGATCCTACAGGTTTACTCCAAAAGGGGAAAATGCCAATGGCGTTATTGCACCCACGGCGATGGGTCCGTTAATCCCAAAAAACCCCTCCTGTGGCTTGGTGCCAGGGAGGCAAGCTAGGATGATTAATGGGGGAGTGTATGCCGCGTGCACGTTAGCACTCCCGCAATGTAAGTGTGATACATTTGACTCTCCAACTCACCGTGAGATGGCTGGCAAGCAGGATTCCTCTATCCATTTAGAGCAGAACCGGCCACAGGATACCACCGCGATGACAAGAGGCTCAATTGCACCCCCAGAGAAGGGTTCATCAGTTCCGCAATCACCCTCCACAGGGGACAAGGGCCCAAGGAGGAAAGCTAGGAATTTTGATGAGAAATTGTGTGCCAATGGCACAGTTGCACTCCCGCAATGTGTGTCTGCCAGCCCTACGCCCTGCACCGCCGTTGAAGCAGCTGGCAAGTGTCTTCCCCCGTTAGAAAGATTGGATGATCCCCAAAGAGATGCGGCAAAGACATCCTGGTCCAAATCGGCACAACTGGCGGCCAACGCTAAACGGACCATCCCCGCCAAGACGCCAGCCGAGCTGATCCCAACAACGTATCACCAATTACTACTAATGTTTGTGAACAAGAACGCAAAAGTGCTCCCCCCCAGACGGCGCTACGACTTTAGAGTTGAGCTCCTACCGGGTGCCACCCCACACGCGGGGCGAATCATACCCCTGTTGCCGGCGGAGAATGAAGCCCTAGAGACATTGATCAACAACAGACTAGCAAGCGGCACTATTCAACAGACTACCTCCCCGTGGGCGGCACCCGTCCTTTTCACAGGGAAGAAGGACGGCAACCTGAGACCGTGCTTTGACTACCGGAAACTGAACGCTGTGACCGTCAAGAACCGCTACCCCCTCCCGCTGACGATGGACTTAGTGGATAGCTTACTTGACGCCAATACCTTTACCAAGTTGGACCTGCGGAACGCGTACGGAAACCTCAGAGTCGCCAAGGGGGATGAGGACAAATTGGTGTTCATATGTAAAGCCGGCCAATTTGCCCCCCTGACAATGCCGTGTCGACCGACGAGAGCACCGGGGTTTTTCCAATATTTCATCCAGGATATTATGCTTGGCCGGATTGGGAAGGATGTTGCCGCATATCTCAAAGATATCATGATCTATACACAGAAAGGGACCAACCACACAGCAGCTGTCACGAGCGTCCTTGAAACTCTCAGCAAACACAATCTCTGGCTCAAACCCAAAAAGTGCAAGTGTTTGCGCCCTGAGGTGGAGTACCTAGGCCTGATAATATCCTGTAATAGAATTTGGATGGACCCTGCCAAAGTCCAAGCCGTGACGGATTGGCCAGAACCCAGGAGCGTAACCGAACTGCAGAGATTCATTGGATTTGCAAACTTCTACCGCCGCTTCATTGACCACTTCTTGGGGACCACAAGGCCGCTCCATGATTTGACCAAGACAAAGACCGCATTTGTGTGGGACCAGCGGTGTGAGGCGGCACTGCCGGCATTAACCGGTCGAACAGGGCAGTTCGAGCACCGCTCGAGCAGCCGTGTTCGACCGGTTAATGCCGGCAGTGCGGCATTTGAGAAGTTAAAGACCGCATTTACCACGGCTCCAGTACTGAAAATAGTGAACCCGTACTGAGCATTCATATTAGAATGTGATTGCTCAGACTTTGCGCTTGGGGCAGTCCTATCCCAAGTGTGCGACAAGGACGGAGAGCTCCATCCAGTAGCGTACCTCTCACGATTGTTGGTACAAGCGGAGAAGAACTACGAAGTATTCGACAAGAAGCTGTTAGCCATCATCGCCGCTTTCAAGGAATGGCGACAATATCTGGAAGGAAAACCTCACCGGCTGGTAACTATCGTCTACACGGATCACAGGAATTTGGAAAGCCTTATAACAACCAAGGAGCTCACTAGGAGACAGGGTTGATGGGCGGAGATACTGGGCTGCTTTGACTTCAAAATTATATTCCAACCAGGACAACAGAGTCTTCCCAACCAGACGCACTCTTGAGACGCCCGGACCTGGCCCCGTCAAAGGAAGAGAAGTTGACGTTTGGACAGCTTCTTAAACCATCCAACATCACCAAAAATACATTCGCGGAGATATCAGCGTTTGAGACGTGCTTTGTAGACAAGGAGATAATCTCGGACAAGGAAGACTCCTGGTTCCAGATAGATGTGCTAGGGACAGAAAATGCAGACACCCTACCCCAATCCAACAACATCCTGTCAGACGTGCAAATCATCCAGCGCATACGTGAGTTGACGCCAACGGACGAACGACTGAACAAGATGGTGAAAGACGGGCAAGACACAAGCGACGGATTGATTTATACGAGAGGAAGAATAGAGGTACCAGCGGACGGACCACTGAAAACGGCCATCCTAAAGAGCAGACACGATAGCAGATTAGCAGGCCACCCGGGTAGGGCAAGGACACTAGCATTAGTATCACAATGCTTCACCTGGCCCTCCATGAAACGGTTCATTAACCAATACGTAGATGGCTGCGAGTCCTGCCAGAGAGTGAAAGCATTGACCCACAAACCTATGAGGACGTTAGAACCACTGCCCATACCAGCGGGCCCGTGGACGGACATATGCTATGATCTGATTACTGACTTGCCGGAGTCAAATAGTTGTGACAGCATACTCACGGTTGTTGATAGGCTCACTAAGATGGCCCATTTCATCCCCTGTAGGAAGACCACTATGGCGGACGAATTAGCGGACCTAATGCTCCAATATGTCTGGAAACTACATGGTACGCCGAAAACCATTGTATCAGATCGAGGAAACATATTTGTTTCACAAATCACAAAAGAGATTGACCACCAATTGGGATCCGACTCCACCCGTCGACAGCATACCACCCTTGCACCAATGGGCAATCCGAGATAGCAAATCAAGCTGTTGAGAAATATCTACGGCACTATGTCCAATATTGCCAAGACAATTGGGAACAATTACTACCCACGGCCGAGTTTGCCTATAACAACAACACACATACGTCGCTAAGGGTATCACCGTTTAAAGCAAATTATGGATATGACCCTACATTTGGGGGAGTACCCACGGCTGACCAATGTTTACCATCAGTAGAACAGTGGATGAATCAGTTGGAAGAAGTCCAGACCGAGCTCAAAGCGTGCTTGGAGGCGGCGCAAGAGGCAATGGGCACTCAATTCAACAAACACGTAAGGACGACGCCGGAATGGGATGTGGGAGAGAAGGTATGGCTTAACGGCCAGAACATATTGACCACTAGGCCAATCCCAAAGCTGGGGCACAAGTGGCTAGGCCCATTCCCTATTGCTTCTAGAATATCTAGATCAACGTACAAGCTGACACTACCATTGTCAATGGCACGGATACACCCGGTATTTCATGTATCCATGCTAAGGAAACACGCAACAGACACGGTTGAAGACAGGAGCAGGAAGGAGACGGACCCAATCATCGTTGACAGAGAAACCGAATGGGAAGTAAAAGAAATATTGGACTGTAGGAAGATAGGAAAGAGGAGGGAATATCTGGTCAGCTGGAAAGGATTTGGGCCAGAGGCTAATTCGTGGGAACCACACGGAAACTTAAACAACTGCGCCACGACTATTAGGAAATTCGACGAACAGTATCCGGAAGCGGCACTATGGCATAAACGGCGGAGGCAAGTAAGATGAGGGCAAGCTTTTTCCCATAGGGTTTTTTAACGCTGCCCGGGGACAGAATGCAGAACCTAAAAGAGGAGGAAGGTATAGGAAATTTAGGGGGCAGGTTTGGGCATTAAAAGGGGGATAATGTCATGATCACATATCATGAGTCCCACATGTCACAGATCCTCACTATAGAGACGTGACCCGGGGAGAACCTTAATCTTCTCCCCACCTTGCAATCTTATTCATCAGCATCTCAGATTCCAGATCCGTGCCTCTCTCTCTCACACGTGACGCGTCCATAAAAATTGACTGGTTTTCAAAAATCCACCATTTTTGAATCCTGTTGGTTGCTCATCAAGCACCATTTTGGATGCATTAATGAAGAAAAAGATTTTTGGATAATTGACTGGTTTCTAACTGTGGATTTGGTATATTTGTTAATTCCAGTGCAAATTAGGACTGGCTAATACCCAATCAAAGCTGATATGAAAAGGCCTGAAAGTCCTTTTTTTCATCTTTCATTCATTATCATTTTTCTCACATGTCATTCTATTCATTCTGATTTTGTTGATTTTTTTGGAAAATTATTAAAACTTAATCAAAATGGGAGATCACTGGAAAAAATAGTATAAATTTGAAGGTGATGAAGACAGATTTGATTTTTTTAAATTCATTCTTTTGAAACCATTCTCTATAATTTTGCCAACCCTTCATGACTTCAACCTTTTGCTTTGAGCTTTGGTAATCAAATGAAGTGGGCCATAAATGTCTGGGAGGGCACTGTACAGGCTGGAAGACCAACATCTTCCAGGACATGATTTCATGTTATTTGGAATGATAAAAAATTGAAGGACGGAGGACTTCCCTTTGCTTGGGAATTACATATTTGACCTTTCTGGAATCAGATTCCCAACCTCTTTTGGTGGTGAGAACCCAAATGTCAATGATGTTCACCACCAAATAAGGTTTGGAATCTGGAATGAGACCATGTACATTTGGAATTCCAAGTGGAGGGAAGTCCTCCAATGATGGATATTCAGATCTGAGGAAACCAGGGGAAAGAGGAGATGTGCACAAACATTTTCTTATGCAACACTTTGAATGTGATACAAGGTCAGACAAAGGAGCTATAGCATTAATTGGAAAAAAGCCATGAATGCCCAATCCTCTCAGGCAAGAGGTGCAACTTTAGGCATAAATACCTCCTTCAGAGGGTCCCTGCGGGAACCTCCAGAGGAGGGAATTGATGAATTTGAGGGATCTATGGGTCTTAAAAAGCCCAAAGCTTGGACTGCATGGATCCAACATACACATGACCATGTGGACAAGCATTGGTTCAACACAGGTGACACAGAATTAGGCAAATGTGGCAGCCACATAGGGGGTTATTTTGGACTCCTGATGACCAGCATACACTGGTATTCTGGTTCCAAAAATTTGAGAAAACTTGTTTCTGATCAAAGAAAAAAAGAACTTAGAAAAAATTTGAAAGAGAAAATGTTGAAGTTGACCATGGTGGGGGTATAACAATTTGAACTCTGGGGATTATGTAAAATTCCCATTAGATTAATTGGTGGCATGGGTCTGTACCCTGTTACATGGAGTATGGGTTGCAGGTTTGACTCCAACTTCTGTTTCCACCTGGGCAGGCTTAGTCCTCAAATTATTTTTGCCCCGGCCCCCCAAGCAACGATGGGCCACTACGCTACGCTACGCTACGGACCAATATCCGTTAGCGTATCCCTTCTTTTTGAACAGGAAAATGTGTTATTGTTTTACACAAAGTTAGCCTAATACACTAACAGTTAGTGTGGCCAATTTTTTCTTGGCAAGAACCAGGGTATTGTTACCAGAATGTAATCCAGAATACACTAACGTGTAGTGCATTTTTTTTGGATAACAAGATTATTACTAACAGTTAGTGTATCCGAGTGGGCTAACAATACACTATGCTACCGCAACGGGATAACACCCAGATAACAGTCAAATAACACAACTAAACAGGAAATAACAAACAGGTGATAACGCAAGAATAACACTTGGATAACGGTCTATACACACGCCTCAAAATGATATAGCAGTTCTGAACACCATCCCCTGGGGGGATCAATGAGACAGTAATCGGAGGGGGACTTGACAAAAAAATTAAAACATGAGGAGGGTATTTTGTCAACCAAATTTTTTTTGTATGTTGTCGTACTGCAATCAGAGATGGTGTCAGCGCTGCCTACGGCCAGGTGTGATTGACACCAATCATGGTCCTCTCGAAGAGCCCGTTGGGGTTCGCGGTGGCGTAGGTAATGTTCCAGTAGAAATTGACGACCACCAAGTGCCCTTGATGAACCAAGCACCACAGACATGCCAGTCGGCTCAAGATGTCGGCTTGCATTGTCAATTGAAATGGAGGGTCGGGGTTGCCTTTTTAATGGTGAGGGGATTGGGGTTTGACCTGCTTCAATGTGAGCTATATGGGTTCAAGAACATATGACAATATCCCCTCCGCGTAATAACTACTGCTTAATCACAGAGATACACTAACTGTTAGTGTATCATGTATTAAATACACTAACAGTTAGTGTATCCAGTATTATTAATATTCCAACTGTTAGTGTAACCATTTTGAGAATTAACATGGATAACAACAGAAAAATTGAGACTTGGTTATTGTTAACCCAACATTCTCCAGCTACACTAACAATACACTAACAGCAAAAAAAAAACTGGAAAATTCAGTTATTGTTATTGGCAAAAAACCAAGGATAACAGTATTATGGGTGTAGTGCAGTGAAAAAAAATAACAATACGCTACACTAACAATACAGTTAGTTTATTGGCCCATTGTTGCCCCAAGGTACCCACTTGGCTCCCACCTGTTGGCTACAGAAGTGATCAATGGGATAGAGACCTGAATGGGATGGTTGGCCCCTGCCCAGAGTTCCATGTGTCTTTGTAAAGGACATCACAAGGCCACAATGTGGAAAGGTCCCTGGGGTGTAATTTTTCCTTTTTTTCATCCAAACCAAACCATGCATGGCCTTCTTGAGAAGCAGGCCATGTCTTTCTTCCAAAGCTGGCCATGGCTTTCTTGCAAAGATGGAAATGGCCTTGTTGCAAAGCTGTCTATTTCTTTGTTGCAAAGCAGGCCATGGCTTTCTCACAAAGCAGGCCATGGATTGCTCACAAAGCAGGCCATGATTTACTCATAAAGCAGAACATGGCTTTCTCACAAAGAATGCTATTGCTTGCTTTGAAACCAAGCCGTGGCCTGCGGTTTGGTTTGGATGAAAAAAAGAGAAAATTACCTGTGATACCGGCAAAAAGAACCTCTAGTGGAAGTACCCATGCATGGGTGCTGTGTACGGTTTTGGGTGTCTGGAATTTGAGAAAAGCACTACAGGTACCCAAATCCACTTGGTGATCCTTAATATTGGATAGATGTTTCCCACAATGAACTTTTCCTTGTAGCTGGCTGCATCTTCATGAGAAGGGGAAGTGAAGATGTGAGTGAATTGGTTCACCAAATTGACCCTCTAATCAACACTGACTCCAGGCTTCCCTCACATCAGCTTCAGCAACATGTTCCATTCTGGCTTCTTGTGTCTCAGTGTGTGTTAGTGCTGTTGTGCCAGATTCTCCTGCTGTCCAGATGCAGGTCAGGGACGGTGTGGGTAAGAACCAACCTTGCTTGAGATCAACAAGTTCAGTTGTGCTGCCTGGGTGTTTCAATCTTGCCTGAAATGGTCATCATCTGTTAGATGGCTCAGTGTTCTATAACAAGTGGTTGAAATGTAGAGTCACTCTCCAAAAGTTTTTTCCGCAGTGTAGTCTGGGACACTCAATACTGCGGCAAAAACTTTTGAAGAGTGACTGTATGTAGGAATGCGCTGGGCTTGGTAGTTGAAATGTTTCATGAAAGCAATTTGTTGAAGAGTGAAGAGTCTGACACAATCTATCAAGAAGAGATCAGAAGTTAGGGCAGTAAGGCCAAAGTCAAGTTTGGAAGAGGTTGAGAGGAGGTCCCTTAGGGGTTCCAAGCAAATATACCAGCAGGTGGCAGAAAAGCAGAGGGCAAAGTGCAGCAGAGGATGAGAAAGAGAGTGGACAAGGTCAGGTGGGCAGAGTTCATTTCAAAGCATCATGAAGAGCATGGAAACCTTGATGAAAAACAAAAACTGGCTCAGTTAGCCCATCCAGGTGCACCACCAAATGTCTTCCTGGTCATAAGCCAGTGAAAAGGTTTTGGTGAGTTTGAGTGTAAGACAAATGTTTTGAATGGAAAATTCTACACTTGCTGGTGAGCTTGAAATTTAGGCCCTCATTGGAATAAAGGTTAAGCAGAAGGCGAGTGAAGGTAAGATTCAGAAGCCATTAGTCTGAAGTGGAAACAAGACATAGGGATAGGGAGAGAAACTTAGAGTGGGGTGGCAAAGCTGCCTTGGCCTCTAGTATATGGAATGAGGTGTTTCACATTTGAAGAAAAGTGAACCAAAATCTCAGTTTTTTATCTCAAAATTCTTTAAAAAAAGCATTGGTAGCATTTTTGCAAGGTCCTTTGACAGTATTGCAGCAGTGCCATTACAAAGGGGGTCTCCAAGTAATACCACTGGATGGCACTTGTGGCAACTATCCACTTGATTTTTGGCATGTTCATTGCACTTGGTGTATGCTGGGTATTTGGGGGATGGTCCTCCACAATGTGGGCATGTGGTGTAGATTTTCACAATGAACTTGACTTTGCATCCTGGCTCATTGCATTACCCTCCAGCCAGTTGGATTTCTAAATTGCCATCCCTTCTCTTGCAACCTCCAATGTGAGTTATGTCATCCCAAGTGATTTGTGATGACATAACAAAGGGGATGAGAAGCACAAGGTAGCAAAGTTGGGGTAGCATGTCTGACGATTTGGAAATTGTGACAACGTGGGGGGTTGAAAAATTGATGATGGAAATGTGCGCAATTTGCGAAGTAGAGCAAGCTGAGTGGATTTTTGCTGCAGTTAGGCCACCGGGCTGGGTAGCAGGAGAGCTACTTGTGTGGATTTATTGGAAAACCAGGCTTCAAGGGCTTTGGCTCCGCCCGCAAGAACCAGTCACTTTGATTTGCAATCCCTCCAACCGCAGTTTTTTGATACAATCTAAAACCTCAGGGATCGAATAACCCACATCTCAAAGCTGATGCAGGTGGGACAGGATTGATTATCCAAAATTGCAATGAGCATCATTTTGCACACTCCTTGCAAGTTGTTTACTTGTTGTGAGCGTCCAATGTCTCTTAGTATTGATCCCTGGTAGTATGCTTTCAAGTTATGCTTGATATTCCATCAATTACATTGGGTTGTTGTCAGCCCCCAAGATATTACCTAATAAGACGTGATACTTGGGTCTGCAAGTTTGAATAATGTTAAGCTTATATTTTGTATTCTTACATACATTCTACAACTTGTCTTTAGTCTAATGGTGAAGAATCAGTCTCACCCAAAGTCTGGAGCAAGAGACATTGGGTTCAAACCTTACCATTGGTATAAGATGTAACATACCCTTTTCTGTCTATTTTTATAACCTCATATTTAATTATGGAAAATCTTTGGAAAATCCATTTTCATAAATATGTCTTATGGATTAAGAAGCCTTTATTTTGATAGTTTTTCATTGGAAAATCCTGGAAGTTCCAACATTTACTAGTATAACTTTACTGTTCTATTACATACTTGATATTCTATAAAGAACAATGAAGCTATACAATAATTATAGAGTTTTTCAGCTTCATTATGAAAACCTTCACTTTTAGGCGCCCTCATGTGCTGAATAAACCTAAGGAAGATATTTTGTGATTCACTAAACTCTTTTTAGAGTTAAATCACTCTCTATATTCACATTTTCTCTGTATTTACCTTATACCCTAGGATTAAAATACTTGTGATAATGTTTTGAGGCTTTGGCCACGAAATGCTCCCTCTTAACTTGGTGAGCTTGGTGCAAAACACCTCCATTTTAATTCTGTAGTGAAATACTTAGAATAAATTCTATGTTTATTTCACACTTATTTGGCCATAATAAATTAAAATGGCATCATCTTTCACAAATATGATGTCATAACTTGTTTTCTCACGCCCAAAGAGACATTTCTGGCGTAAGGAAATGCCACTTAGTGCTTGGTACCTCTATTCCCACTACTTGTACACTTGTAGTAGAAAAAAAAGGTATTTAAGGAGGTGTTTCTCATTCATTTTGAGGAACACCTTCCCCCAGCTTTTAAAATACATAGATAAATCATTATAAGATACAAAGGCGTCCACCTTCTCTAGTAAGTATTAGAGGACTGGCCTTATTTCTTTATCATATCTATAATCTACTTAAAAACTCCTCCCTAGCCAAAATAACACTTTTAAAGTATTATTTGGTTGGAAGAACTGTGTTTAAATCTAGTTGGCCCTTCTTATTGCTTATTTAAGCATCATAAGAGGTTTTGGCAGCAGGGTAGTAACTTGTTTATTCATATTCTGAATAACAAGTACCAGTGCTGTTTTTGAATTGTCTTTAAATATTATACTTATAATATTTAAAGATCCACTTTTTCTTCATTATTCCTATCTGTACACGCCACTTTTGTGGAATAGAGTACAGATAGTTGACAGTTGTTGATTTGCTCAGCCAACAAGGTGACAGCGGTTACTGATTTTGCCAGCTTGAAATTTGAAGCAAGTTGTTTAAAGATGAGAAATGGCCTCAAGAGAGGAACTTACATGATTTTATTTACACTTTGTGAAGCCATCTAACCTCCTCTAACTATTACCCAAGAGAAGAGAAAAAACTTTATATGCCAAAACATCCATATTCTGAATCTCAAGCAATAAATCTAACATACTTCTGAAGAACAATACTATGTTGAATAGTAATCCTAGGCCAGTTTGACTTGGAGAAAGTGGGTTAGGTTGTCACAGTCAATATGGCACAATATGCACACAAGAATTTTCTCCCGTATGCGTCCCCAAATTCAGACTAGGGGGGTTCACAATAGCATTTTTGGCTTCCAATCACCCTTAATTTTTTTCTCACCAACCTGGTTTCCAATGTAAAAGTTTTATCAAATTTTACACCTTACATTGTACATACCACTAGCAATCAACAAGCTAGCCACGCTAGTCCACCAGCAGGCACTAACAGATGAGATACAAACAGTGAAAATTTGAATTCTTTCTTGGATTTACTTGAGAGAGCTTGACTTTCAGTGCGCAGCATGCGCGCAGCATCACTAACAATTTCCTATTGGAGATATAAAAAAATTCCGATGAAATGCTATTGTGAACCCCTCTACTATATAGTACTCAGATCCCGCTGAAGATTCTCACTTCAACCACCCACTCTATTTTGTCAACCATTTACCATTTTTACCTTCAATCCACTGTCAATTTTCAAAGCATGTCCTATATTCATATCTCACGTTCAATTCTGAACTCACCAACTTGATTTGAATCATGAAACTCAGGAGGAGCTAGGCAATAACACAAGTTGAGGTAAAGTCTGGTCTCCATTTTCTTTTCTAATCTCACTCACTTGTCTTTTTATTTCCATTATTTGATGTTGTGCTTGGTTTTTCTTCCCTTTCAGGCTTGTCAGTTATTTTACCATTCCCTGCCCACTCCTTTCATTTTCTTTATATTATTACAAGTTGTTGCCAAGAAGGTATTTCTCAGATTTGCACTTGGTTTTTTTTATCAACTCTTTATCTTTTTTACTCATCTATTATTTTTTCTTTTCAAGTTACTACTGTTAGCATTTATGGATTAGCTGGAATAAATTGATCTATCTCAAATTCCTACATATTGGTTGTGTTGAAGTAAATCTTTAGGCTACTATCAAAAGAATATAAGAGTCCCTGCAATTCTGCTCCATGAATGCAATTTGAAACTCATATGAAGCTTTGGAAGGCTCACATAGGTGGATTATGAATGTGCAATCAGGATCCTGGGTCAGAAGGTTAGCTTTGAAGCTCAGGTTGAATACAAATTACAATGAAGCAGACTCAAAAACTCAAAAGGCTAGATTTGTACGCCATTTTTTGATGTAGAGCTCAGTTTTTCTCATTCTTTTATTTCTCTCGCGCAGGCCTCTTTGAATTGAGGGTTGAAGAGAATCTTTTAATTTGAAACAAGCGATCAAAGACAATATTAAATTAATAACATATATGCTACATAAATATGTAGGGATAACGGTAAGGATCCGTTAGTCAATCAAATCTTAAGGCTTTGAAAGAACCATCATGACTTGGTTTTCCACGGGCTGGGGTTGACTCGAGGAAGTCTTCTGGCCCTGTGCGCAATTTTTTAAGATGCTTTCCAGAGCGTTATTTATTGTTTGTTCCGGGCTGCATTGAAATGGTCACACAAAGCCGTTAGTTTTCGAATCCTGATCGTCGTTAGATTAGATACTAAGATGAGCGGCTCACAGGTCTTTGGCGTATACTTTGTTTTGGGTAGTGACAAGAGACAACTGAGACAGGAAAGAAATGAGCGCAAGATGGGAATAATTAGGGCTTTATCCATTCCCATACCGTGTGCAATCAGAATGCTACTTACTTGGCAGCTTCCGCTGTGAGCCGTATGAAAGTTCTGACTATGCAATATCTGAGCCGCCCTAGATAATAAGAAAGTTTTATTAGTTGACGATAACAAGTCACAATTCACGGTGATGTTGGCGTACGCGGCACAATCCGCGGTGTAGAATTGTTGCGGAGATCCCTTCTCGTCATAGCAGGTGACAGTCTGAGGGAGTTCTCGACGGAAGAGTGGCTCATGATCATCAAGACTGATAGTACGTCGGCTGACACTATGAGCCTCGTCGACGGCCTTGGCGAAAAACATGCTGAAGGTGGACGGAAAAAGCGTTCCTCCAAAGAAGCTGTTGAAGCCGAAGGGCCACACAGTGTACCATGACCAATTCCAGGTGGTGAACGGAACGAAGGCACTTACGCCCATATAAAACCATTTGGCATTGATATCTCCTTTGGCGGAGGTCACATCTTTGCCGCGAGAAACAGCGACCAGGATAAAAAGTGTAGTGATGAGGTAGGCCAAGGAAACCATTGTTATGGGCTATAAATATTCGAATGGAAAGATTTATTGAGAGTAGTCAATTCACAGATATACAAGTGGGTGATGATCAGCGGCGGTTGTTCTGGGGGATGGGTTTAGCAATTGGGGCTGCGAGCAGGCTCCTTTTATATCTGCAACAGGCGTCTGTTTTCCGAATCGTATGAGTGCTCCGTGGCCACTTCTGTCTGCTCCATCAGCTCTAGGATGGAGTGCGGCAGAAGGCACGTGTCGTCCGGGGGCAGCTGGGTAACAGCGCGCATTTTCCGGACTGAGTAACTAACAAGACCAGCAACCGATGGAAAATCAGTTCTGGACGGTACACATTTGGAACAGTTCAAATTTCATGCGCCAGTTTTATCGAAAAGAAGACCACTTCAAGCTGCTCAATTTCCTCGACCAAGTTCTCACCAACGGGAGAGGCCCGGTCCAACGGGATGAGGATTCCCTGGGGTGTGGGTCCTTACCAGGCCCATGGTAGGCCGAACAACCCGCGACCTGATAACGATCCAACGTGGGGGTCCGACCGATGAACGAAACCCCCCCGTTCAGATCCCATGGAGAAGTACAGGATGGAAAAGTCGTCGCAAGGTAGTCTTGTGCCTTCTCACCGATTCCGATATGGAACACAGGCCACCTGGGGTTGAACAGTGAGCCCGAGTACTCCTCCCTTCGGATCTATAGTGACCGCAAGTTTGAAGGGCACGACCGATCAATTGTCACCGATCGGGCGTTTCGAACACCGATGCGATTTCTACAGGGTTCCTATATACTTGCCCGGGGGAAGAAATGCGTCGCCGGTCTCCAATCTCGGTAAGGAAGGATTCGAGCTACATAGCTCACATTCTCATCGTTCCGGAGCCATGGAAGCAACCACACGCTCCGCGACCCTGTGAAAGCGGGGCTTGCAAAAAAAAAGTTGCAAGTCTTGTGAGGAGTCGCAGGGACGCTTCGGCACATGTCCTGCGTCAGGAACATTGTCCTTTGAACTGATTATCATACGCAAACCCAGGGAAAGTTTTGCTTGGAGCCACTCCAGGATACGAATTTTTCAAATTAATATATTGTACCGTGCTTTGGGCAGGATAACATTCAGAGTGAAAACAAATATTCCGAGGAGGAAGAGGGAGTCGACATGGATCGAGTGACCTGTGCTGGAGTGACCGTCGACAAAGAATGTGATTTGATGTCCTTTTCGCGTAAAGTTAGACTTCTCGAGATCAACCATTATCTCTTTCTTCATACTAGAAAATCCTTTTGCCACATGGGCACGTAAGTTTGACCATAAACCTCCCACTAAGACTATGATCTCCTTCTCAGTCAGTTAGAAGATTGATTCAATAATGGGGTGAAATTACAAGTCTGTTTCTTCTTCCTTCCACTACCAACGTCGAAATACAATCTTGGTTATGAATTCCAGAGTCCGGCGGCAAGCGAGCGGGTTTCCCGTCTTGCAGGTGGCCTCAGAGAAGCCTGATAGCGAACTGGATGATGGCATTGGAATTAGCTTCCAAACTCATAGCACAGTCAGTATTGTAATCACACGGAATAAAGAATCCGGTACTGGAGTGGATTAATGCCTACCCTATGTCCATCATGTGATTACACGTTCAGCTCATTGGAATCAGGGAATTCAGTCTGCCCCCTCAAGTTCAAGGTGTGGTTAAGAGGAATATGTATCCAAAGGGAATATTTTTATGATAAATCATCCAACCGCTGACCACCTCAAAGGTCTCAGCTCATGACATTCTGACTTTTTACACGCTTTCATGGGATTATCTTGTATGTAAACTCTTACAAAAAATCCAAACCACCAGTTGCTGTTGGTCCGAAAACATGACACGGCATTACATCTGCTCACAAGAAGCTTGGCGCCTCTATACAATGATAAGAAAGTCGGCATGTAAGCCTTTTGAGGCATCTGATTAAACGACCCTCATGAAATAAATAAATAGATATACAACGATGCTTGCTTTGTGGAAGAAGTAAATATATGTGAGAACCACATTAATATAATAAGAAATACACGTCAAATTGATAGGAAATACATAACATGCTGATAAGCATGATAACTCATGGTTGATTTGTCAATAGGTACGTATGCAGTATGTTGGAAACAACAAAAGGAGCTAGGTATACAAATGCAAGATCACTTCAAGTGAAGAGATGCCGATGAATATGACAAGGACGACGGCTGATGGCCCTTGACTAGACCGTAAGAACGAGCAAAAAAAAAGAAAAGAAAAGAAAAACAGCCTTGCGTTATCAGAGTTGAGACTCGAGAGACGAGATGGGCCGGCGTAAGCGCTGACACCACACGGACCGAAACGCATTAGATTTCTTCATTGTATTCCTCATTGAAAGAGCGGCCGATCAGCATCCGACGCTACGGTAAACAAGATCACACGAATTGATCAGATGGCTTCTGAGAGGAAAAGAAGAAAGACAGAAATCGATTACAATTTCTTGTGTTCCAGCACCAACTCGGTACAATTGGGCGTCTCGAAAAATCCGACCAGTAGGGTAATCATTGATGTAACCATTTCCGCCTAGCATCTGCATTGCATCTGATGAACACGGATGGAAATTCGGGAAGGAAAATCAGTAACATACCGGCAAACTGCATGCCTCATAAGAGATTGCCCTACCAGTGGCAACTTCCAAAGCACGATCTGAGGCATACAAGATAGCCCCAGCGCAATCGCGCCTGCTGATTTTACCGAGATCACAGGCTCTGCCAACCGCGTACACGTAGGATCTTGAAGCATTCAGCTTAGTGTACATGTCTAGTGAGAAGGTCCTAGTGAGCATCTAGCAGACTGTCCAAACAAGCAGCAATCCGCACCAGCAATTTTTCCTTGCAGTAATTGGAAGGTTCCAATAGGCTTTCCAAACTGCTTTCTTTCGTGAACATAGGGCAAGGCAACCTAAACACGGGGCATGGAATCAAAACAGGTTAAATTGATGAGGTTCACGCTGCCCTGAGAACATTGATCCAATACTCAACATCAAATGCAGCCTGCATCAAGCCCAAGGGGCCGCCGCTAAGCACCAGCCGTTCTAAGTCAAGTCCACTCATCAAAACCTGCACGCCTTTGTCAACTTCACCAAGAACATTTTCCTCGGGCACCTCGCAGTTCTCGAACACAAGTTCGCATGTATTGGAACCTCTCATTCCCAGCTTATCCAGCTTTTGATGAGTTGAAAACCCAGGAAAACTGGACTCTATGATGAATGCAGTGATTCCACGATGAGCTTTTTCAGGCGAAGTCTTAGCATATACTACAAGCGTCGATGCGTCAGGCCCGTTCGTGATCCTGGGGAGATAAGTTTCGATTGTCAGCAAGAGAGTGCGTATTATTATCATTAGGCAGCCGTCCAGAAAGCGCACCAAAACTTGGTCCCATTGAGAACATATCTTCCCTCTTTTTTGGCTGCAGTCAATCGCATAGACACGACATCTGAGCCCGAGCCCGCTTCACTCATCGCCAAGGATCCAACTTTTTGACCACTGATCAGATCAGGAAGATACTTGTTTTTCTGAGCCTCGGTACCATGCCGATTGATTTGGTTGATACAAAGGTTGGAGCTGATAGGAAATTTGTTCAATTAGACTATTGGATGATTTGCCGCATTTCGGAGCAAGATCCTCACTGGGCTCCATATGACAGGCCTATCGATCCTGAACCGCGCGATATCTCTTCCATTACCAGTGTGTGTTCAAGGTAAGATCGGTCCAGGCCCCCATACTTCCCGGGCACGGTGATTCCTAGCTATATCAGGATCGTGTGTGGATAGGGAGTTAGTACAATGAGACATGAGTCAAAGTAGTAGTCCGGGCTTAACTATACCCATTTCACCGAATTTAGCCCAGAGGTGCTGCGATGTTCGAAAATGACAGGTGGCCTCAATATGACTTGCTTTCAAAGTCGGAGTCCAAAGTATAGGGTAAGAGACAGACACTAGGGAAGGCATTCTCCTGATCAACCTTCTGAGCGATGGGGGCTATTTCCCGGCGCGTGAAGCTTCGAACTGCATCCTGAAGCTACTAACAAAAAAATAATCAAGACAATCATAAGTGAGATACTCTTTGTCAGCATGGCCAATAGATAGACTGGGGTTTTATCTGATAGATTAGTTCTGTTGACGGACTTCGAGTTGCTGCTCATTCAATCCAGCTAGGTCGACCGACTCGTTGTACGCTTGAGTTGCAAATGTTCCAGTTTGAAATGCGGAGAAAAAAGCTGGGAAACGAGTCGACCTCGATAATGATCGGGATACGTGGGTAGGAACCTGGGAAAGAAGCTTGAAGGTCGCCATGATAATGTTGAGGAGTTGCAGTACAATATCTCTGGCTCAACCTCTCCCTTGAGGAAGCCATATATACATTATATACTGGGCAGTCAAGGATCCGATCCGGCGGACCGATTTACTGCAGCTTCAATGAAGCCTGTCCTGACAGATCCGGCGATTACCTGATCCTCGGATAGTGAGAGTGCGAGAGGCTTCCAGCCTCGAAGTCGGACTCGCGTTGGTGTACGGATCGCCGATGAACGACCACGCCTCACAAACACTGCAATGCGAGTTCGAACAGAAGGGCATCGTGCACGTAGCCAGGTATAACCATGGCGCTCAGTATGTGCTCACGGGCGGACAGGACCGAACGATTCGACTGTGGAACGCCAAGACGGGCAAGTTCGTCAAAGACTACAGTGGCCACGGCTATGAGATCTTAGGAATTGCAGTGTGTGTCAACAATCGTGCTCCCCGCCTTGGTGCAGGTTCTTGTTGCTGAGAACTCTAGAGGTCTGTCTTGTAGATAGCTCACCAAATAACTCATTTCTTGGAAGCGTTGGAGGGGATCGGTCGGTGTTCTACTGGGACGTATCAACGGGTGCAATACTGAGACGGTTTAGTGGACACACCGGAGTGATCAATGCATGTTCATTCAACTTTGATGGCAATTTGCTGATTAGTGGTTAGCCTCAGAATTCTCTAGATTGCATTCTGTTGTTAGACTGGATAAAGCAAGTGTTGGGTCGACGCTGATTTAAAAGTGCTGCATTCATAGGAAGTTTCGATACCTCTGTACGGGTTTGGGACATCAAATCTCAACAGCGCCACCCCATCCAAATTTTCCAAGATGCAAAAGACTCAATCACTTCGATCCTTGTGTCTGGCAGCGAATTCATTACCGGATCGGTTGATGGCTATGTTCGCTCATACGACATCAGAATGGGACAACTGGTGGAAGATTACTTCGAAGGTAATTCTCTTTTTCTTAGTGTCAACAAACTGGATCAATTACTGACTTTTATTTATTTATTTCTTTTTACTTTGAGTGAAGACCCGGTAACATCGATTCACTTGCTTAAGGACTCAAAAACAATGGCTGTTTCCACGTTGAACTCAACCATCCGTCTTATGGATCGTGAACGAGGTGAAATGCTCCAAAAGTTCACGGGCCATCGAGCGTCAAGTTATCGCAGTCACATTAGTATGAGCTATGATGAAGCACATGTATTTGCTGGAGATGAGGATGGACTTCTGTGGGCATGGGACCTTGAAAGTGTCAGTTCAGCTCTTTCTCTTTTAATTCCTTGTTTATCTTGCCGCAAGATAAGAATTTGATCTGATGGATTGTATCCCCTCAAAACCTACCTTCTTCAGGGAAAGAGGAACGAAGGAATGTGCATTGACGCCCATAAGAAACACGTGACTTGGGTAGAATGCCACCCCAAAGCCAACTGCTTGATTACAGCAGGTGCCGATGGCTTCACAAGGCTATGGAATCTCGGAAAATAATTTGCTCTTTTCCCTTCTTATCTTTAGTTGATGTTCAGTAATAACTGCCCACAGTTTCTGACCATGAAGTCACGGTATGCGAGGGATGCAAATCTTGTTTGGCTGCATCGACATAGATCCAGGCCAGAGAGTCATTACTCTGATGTGCATCCTAGCTGTGTAGTACCAAGTTACGCAGCGTTTGAGTCCCTTGAATAGATACAGGAAGAGTGGATAAGGATTATATAGCATTGGAACTACGTACAACTCAAGTCATGTGATGTCACTTGGTAACCAGTGTTGGTGATAGTTGTTTTTTCATTTGCCAAAAAGATCATAAGAATTGTTTTTTGCATACATATCTATCCGTGAAACGTGACAATTCAGTCCCACCCGTACTGTTCATGGCATGATTCTGGTGATCCAGAAAGACTCTTGTATTTTTATTTCCTTCCTCTTTACTTTGTTTGCAAAAAATTGCCAAAAAAAATAAGACTTTCTCCATTAGATTTGCAGCACCCAGGAACACATTCAGTTATGCAATATTATCAATGTGTTTTCTTTTGTGGCAAGACCACATGCACTAGCCAAGATATTTCAAATAAAAGATGTTCAATATAATTCTCCCCAAGTAATTTGAAGCTGGATTCATTTTGTTCATGTTCAGACAGATGATTGATTGCTTTATCAATTGATTAGTTTTTTTTGTCAAAATAAGTTCAACTATCATTCTGGTTCTATGTAAATACCTGGAAGGCCACATCAACATCTGTGTACACTGTAAACCAATATGAATAGTTGATTCAATCTAGAACGTGAGATGGGTATAAAAAGGAGAAAGCCAAGCACAAAGATTTCAGCCTGACCATCAACTTTTGAGATAGGCCTTATCATCAATCCATCAGGGGCCGTGTTGTCCTCACGCAGCATGTTTGAGCTTGTTTTTTTTGTTGTGCAAATGCTCAGACAATCTCTTTTTACAAATATTCAGTCCAACTCCAGTTTTGCCTACTATGACTACACAACTAGCTATTTCCCAATCATCTTAATAATGACAGTTGCTTGGTGATCAACATGCTTGAGTCAGAAGAACAGGCTGTAATCCAGACTTGAAGTTGTAGTCAGCCAATCAATCACTCATTCTGGCGTAATAAACAATACATTATATTTCAGAAGAATCTCCACAGCTGTACCGATCAAATAACAAGCCAAGAATGCACAAAAGCCAGGGCCAAAAAAAAAGAGGACGATAGAGAAGCAGTTTTTAGTCAGCAAAGAATCCTCGACTCGAAAAGAAGAAGAAGAAGAAGAAAGACAAGATGAGCGACATAAAAAGGGGGGAGAGACTTAAACTGATTGGGGAGATTTGCAATCCTTGAAGATGACCCAGGCTTCACACGCGAGCCACAGGACGGGCAAGCTGCTCAAGGAGACGACCGAGATCCAGAACAGATTCAGGTGCATCGGCCAGTCGACGATGGCGAGCACGGAGGGCAACACGTAATGGAAAGAAAGCAACTGCGGTTACATGATAGCACTACTTGGTCAGTCCCGTGTCCCGCAAAAAAAAACCCTTTCGCGTGGGGGAACCATACAAAAGGAGCAGCAGAATGTATGCGAAAACAAAGAGACTCAACTTGTATCGAGTAGAAGAAGATCGGCGAGCGGCCAAACAGGAGTAACGGATTCAGGTTCAGCAGGGCTTGCGGCAACAAGTCCAGCAAGGCCAATAGCAGAAAGATGAGCGTGCTGGACAGCGAGAGGTGGCCAAGGTCGGGAGGATAGGCGGTCGTATAAAACGCCATCTCCCACGAGCCGCTCAGCCACCGAAACAGATGGCCCGGCACCGCCCGCGCTGGCCCTTCATCCGCAATATATGGAACCGCCAGGTTCCCCACATCCACGGCCCGCGTCAGCGCAAAAACTGTTACTGATACAATTGCGAGTTTCTGTGAGGCCATGGTACCGTGGTAGACGCGCGCGATTGTTTAAAATAGGTTCATGCCTTCTTCAAGGGGGTTTTTTTTTTGACATAAGTGAGCGCGGGATACGCACTAAATGTTGATGAAAAGTCATCTTTCTTTCCTGAGGCTTGCGGATCAAACTTCGCCCGTAGAAAGCGCCGAGCAACACAAAAGGAAGCCACCTTGGTACAATAAAAAAGAAGACACCACCCGATTATTTCTTATATTTTTTTGTGTGTGTGGGGGGGGGGGGGGGGGGGGGGGACTGCCGTGAAAGATTAGAAGACTGACCCAACTGGAGCAAAGTTCGTCACCATTCCAAACCTAGGATAGGCAGACATTTTAGGGGCTTCGGGGGAAGGGAGTCACAGCAATGATGAGAGGGTCAGATCCACTGCCCCCAACAAAAAAAAAACAGAAGCGAGATGTACATGAAAATGAGACGGACTAGGAGCCAAGAAGAACCAAAACCAGTACGAGCGGGTGAGGGAGGACTCGATCCACCAATCCGGGTCCGGATCTTCCCGATCGCCCGGGAGCATGTACCCAATGACGAGTGGTAGAAAAACGGTACTGGTCACGAGGAAGGCGTCGATAGCGACTCGGATCCGGTCTGCGCAGCGCCGCATCCATCTCGTTTCTAGGTCTTCATCCCCATCATCATCACCATGCAGACTGGTAGTCTTTAATAAACACCCGCTGGTCTTCGAGTACAAATAGTTCAATATCGTTCGCTCGGCTAAGAATAACGCGATCAGGATCGCCGTGATAAAGATCAAGTTCCATCCCAGTGACCATATAGGTAAGGTTGTCAAGATCACTAGGATGGTTTGCAAGACAAAGCATTTCTTCAGTGGAGGAGGTTCATGGGTTGCTGGGGTTGAATGATTCTTGTTGAGTCAGATGTCATACCTTTCCCCCGGGTTTGGAAGATGGTCTGAGACATCAATAACTGGTTCAATAGCTACCAAAAAGAATCCGGCCAGAGAATTAAATCCGCAAGTTGTTAGTATATTTTCATGAGGGGATGGAAATACAGACAAAAAAGGATTTTTTTTCTTCTTGGAAAGCCGTTGATAATGGCGCGAAAGATTAGTAAACAAACCAGTAAACTCAAGCCAAGCTTCAAGGACCTGAAGAATAGCTCATGAGATCTCCAGCCCAGGCATCTTCTCGTATGGATAGCCAAGACGGTTGAGCAGCCCAATACGAAGTGCAAAGCCGGCGCGCAAATGAGCTAGTTTTTTTTAATATATTGATTTGTTTCGGACAAAAAAAAAAACCCAATATCAATTTCTTTGAGTCCGCTACCCCCTTAAAGGAAGATTGGGGTTTACTCAACGGTCAACAGGTGGATTCTGTACTGCGAAGGACAGTCTAGCGGGAAGACGACATGCTTGTGCCAGTAGGGTGTAAATGGTTGATCGGAATACGAGTATGGCCCTATAAACTGATTGGCCGTGTAAATAGTTTCTGTTGTGTTGAAATTGAAAGATCATTAGTCTTTTGAGTTCAAGTTGGAGATAGAGGGCATGTAGATACGTAGAGACAGGACGATAGCCTTGAAGATGTCGAGTGTCAATAAGAATCTCGACTTCCTGAACCGGTATGGAGCGGGGGATCGGTCTGGCTGGAATGAATTTGACGGGGTGGATTGGAGGTCGAGATCTAGGCCGACAGGGTCGACCGAGAGGTCGTTCTCGTTGAGTGCCACCGAGGAGAGCAGCCCAGTGGGGGAGTGGGAGAAGTTGAGGATGAAGTGGGTGACGGCGGAGTGTGGCTGGGCGGGGATGAAGAAGCGCGCGGAGGGCGGTGTCTGGGTTAGATGTGCATGGCTCCGGCGGTGTCCCTCCTGGAGCAGATGGGTGAATTCGCTGCTGTTAGTGGCTGCTGGTTCCTGTTGGGCTTGGCTCATGGTCCATGGATGAGTTGTCGAGTGGTGGTTGCAACGGGATGACTTGGATGTATGCGACTCCGACTGGAGAGCGGAGTAACCGGACACCGCTCGCGCGAGGCCGGGGGTGGGGGGCGATCCGGCGTGCCGGATCAGACCAGATTGGTGGGAAGATCTCAGAAAATGCAGGAAAATGCTCATCCTACATAAATAAATGAATACATACTCAAGTCAGCTTCACTTCTTCATCGCTTCCCATCCCTTTCCTATACTTCTCTTCTCTTCCTCCAAAACTTTGGAAAGTGGAGTTTCCAATGTCTCACTGGTGGTTTACCAAGTCGAAGTGTGGCCGATGGTACGCAGGGAGTGGTATGACCAGCTGCCACGCATAGCGACCACCACCACCACTCCAGGACGACATGCATGCCTATCAATCAGATCAAACAACACTTGGATACCCTCGATCAACTGCCTGGGCATCCAACGTGAGTCGAGTGCTCCCCTTACTCGATCATTGTTTCGAAATAAAATAAAAAAAAAGAATACTGGATAGTTAATTTAGTCGGATGATAGAGCCAGGGTTCGAGGGCTCTATCAGGATCAGCAACTCCTCCCATTTATCCCAAGGGAAGCGGCTTCGGAGGTGATCACAAAAGAAATTCAAATCCCCAAGGGAAGCCACTTCATGTCACGTAAAACGTGAGTCTTAGGGCTCCATTGAAATGTGAGCACCTTTTATCGAGATCTTATTCCTCACACCTCATTTGCTTTCGAATTCAATCCCATTATTCACTTTCGACCTCTACACCAGGGCTCTTATTCCACTAAGACATGTTCTTCTTGGGATGTATTGATTGGAATCCCACCTGGCTTGAACGTTGAACGTTCTGCTGCACTTTTGGCCATCCACCCGTAAGTTATACACTCTTGTTAGCCAATTCAAAAAAAAATGTAAGAGGTATCCCGCTCAACATCATCCATGTGTTTTCGTATCGACCACATCTATAGGACTTGTTAACCTCCCCTTGATCAACCCAGCAAATTTGAAGAACGGAGAGTGGGGTTTAGTCCATGCAGCGGCTGGTGGCGTTGAAATTGCAGCGGCTCCAAAAGCAGAAGGTACAGTTCTCATTAATCAAAGGGGATGAAGAAGACAGGCGGCTTTTACAAGAAAACTGATGGGCGATTTTAATTGACGTGGATGGACGTATTCACTGGTTTCAGCCGTGGGGGCCACGGTGATCGTCACTGCCTCATCATAAGCAAAGCTACTAGAGTTCGGAGTATGGAAGATTATTCTGATCCAGATTTTATCTTAGTTTACGACCATACGACGGGTCCCAGTTCACGTGGCCCAGAGAAAAAATGCGAACATGTTGCAATGGCAAGCCCATGTATTGAAAATTACCCAAGGGAAAGGCATCGACGTGGTCTTGGACCCAGTCGGACTTTTCAATGTTAGGTTTTGCTTTTCGAGGCGCTTGTTTCAACCCCATTCGAAACTAACTAGCTTGTACTGTTGCATCGTCCATGTTCAGAAATCTCTAAAAGTGGCTGCATGGAATTGTAGACAAGAATGGCTGTTGGCCTGTCGTATAGGTGGCTGGGAGGTACCGGCTTCGACTACATAGAAAGCTCGCTCGTCTTCTCCAACCTGGTTGACTACCCACAGGATCCAATCAATCTGGACGGATTTCTTGCCGACGTGTTTAACATTCCGGTCAAGCGAGAGCGGTGTTATTGCCTCCAAGGTATGATCGGCTTCTAGATCCGAATCCGGTCGATCGGATCGTCTACGCAGGGCTTTATGAATCGGACGGGACCGGCAAGAACGTACAGCGAAGAACGTGCAGCGGAGACTCGAGAGAAAGGCCTGATGGGCCCTGATATTTGAATCGAGTCGTTCGACTTTCTTCGTGTCGCTCTCTATGATGGCTCATGTCAACACTCTAAAACGTCCACCTGGCTCAAAGGGACTGGGCGCGCAGTCATCGGCACCGGTTATATCGTCTTGAGTCAGTTCTGGTCTGGCCGATATCCGTCATGTTCAACGAGTTTCGCGTTTTAAAGTTCTATTCGTTTATTTAGCACAGTTTCAACAAAGCTTCCGTAATACGTTATGCATCGGGCACTTTTAAGAATCGGCTCACGCATCGCAGGAGTAGAAATGTCTACATATCTCGATCGCACGCCATCGGACCCGTCCACCCTTCGCAGGTGTGATCCATCTTCCCCGCTCTCACCCACCCACCCTCCTCCTCCTCCTCCCCCCACCCTCAATTTTTTTCTGCCGATTGACCTCGTCGCGTGGATATTGTGTTGATTGGTTGATATCCGTCCTGCTCATAGCATCATTGAAGCGACTCGTTTGTCGATCGTTTCTTGCTCTTAATCGCAGCTCTCCTATCTGCCCGTAGAGCCAAGGCGTCTTTGTAACATCTCGTAGCTTGCAAAGCTGAGAGTGGTAGATTGAAGCGATGTCCACAAGCACGTTGCAGGTTACGCGTCATGTTGGGGATGGTGTAAACAGGGAAGGGGGTCGGGACTCACGATCCATCAATCGGATCCATCAAACATACTCAATTTTCGACGGCCTGTTGATTGCTCCTGCGGGTCAAGGGGAGCACGAGGATCGCCAATACGCATCCGGTAAAGCCAGAAGGGTCATGGCTAGAATAAAGACTCTCGCGGCTGTTCAGGCAGGAACGCGACCAGCCGAGTCCCAAACGGCTAATGAGAATCTACCAGCCGAGTCCCAAACAGCTAATGAGAATGCAACCCGGGAGGAAAACAACGAAGACCGTCGTCCGAATCGACCGGTGCGACGTAATTCTACCGAGAGACTTAGCGATGTACGTGCCAGCACGGCTATCGATCCTGAGAGAACGAGGGGAAGAGTGAGGTTTGCAGACGATCGTGGTGGAAGAGAAAGTGGAAATTTGGTTGAACCCTCTCGTCAAAACGTCACCGACCACAATCGGCAACCACCGGGCACATTACCACGTCAGCCTGCTCCAACTCGGCCCACAGATCACGTGCGCCAAACATTCTATCGCCCCAGCGATCGCCCACCTCAGCCTTCCAATCAAGGAGGTCACCAGTCCAATCACTCGCAGGTATATAACGCGCGGCCCCGTCATACTGCATCCGCCCTTCACCCTCCCTCCCAACCCTCCTCATCCCCTAACCCACGTCATCATCCCTACGCTCCAAATCGCCCCCCGCCCAGTTATCATCGCTACTCTCACCCTCCTGCTCAAGGTGCCACGCTCCCACTCCGTTCTACTCACAAGCGCGAAAGTATGAACCACCCTATGGTTCCTCCAAACCGTCCTTCCGTCCCTCATCTGACTCCTCAGTACACCCCTTTCTCCCCCGCCTACCGCCCCTCATTTCCTCTGGCCCAAGCCGGGTGTGACCCGGCGATCCAAAGTAAGTTTTCTCCTCCCTTCAATTATCCATCATTCCAACTAACTCCAGCTTTTGACCAGATCGAGCTCACCACGCTCCTGGTCCGTCGACTCACGCCTTCCAACCACCCCAAACTTATCATCGGCCACCGGTCTTAGGACCGGTAAACCCCAATCGTGAAATGTATGCCCCCAACCAACCAACTTACATTCCACATGATGCGCTACATCAGAGCCGAACGGCTTCCCAGCCTGCCCCGGGGCAAGCAATCGAGCTGCCTCACCCCTCCCAAGCCGATCACCCAATGGTGAAAAATTGGCAAGTAGGCAATTCTCATGCCCGGCCCGCCCATCCTTCGATATTATCGCCTACCGCGAAAACGTTCCAATTAGGGCCCTTGCCGGCTCATCCGCAACCCGCCCCTTGGGTGAATCCGCAATCATATTTGCTCCACGATCGTCGAGAGATCCTTCCTACAGCTCCAGCCGCGCGTCTTGGCGGCATAGAAGCTGCACCGGTGCCGCATCTACACTTTGAACAAGCCCAACAGGGTCACCTCGTTGGCCAGCCGGCCAACACCAGCTACGTCCCGAATGAAGGCCGTCAGTCGTTTGAAAACTGCTCATATATTTGTCTATTTACAAAGCTGATGTTGCGATCCCTCCTTCCTATTCACTTGCATGTCATTTCCGTCTTCATTTTATTCGATTTCAATTTTTCACCCCTATTTAATTTGGTTTCTATTACTCCCGATGGATGACTTCTCTGTTCTCGATCTTACATATATTTTCTCTGCACAGACATGACTCCGGCCCGGCTCGACTCCCTTCGGGCCGCATTGATTGCCCAGCGAATCATCAATCAATGTAAGCTCAACTTTGGTTCTGTATCGTTTTCAACTACTCCACAGCTCGGGCCAAGTCCCTCACGCCTTCATATTCCCCACTTATAGGATACCATCACGTGCTGGACTCCCAGCTTCATCTCGGTCGCTAGCTCTCTTCACTTTCCGATCAATCAGTCATAGAATATAGAACATTCCATTAACCAGTCCATTTTTTTTCGAGATATCCGCGATATCAACTTTTTTACTCACGTTGCCAATCCCCCCCCCCAAAAAAAAAGAAGAAAAAAAAAAAAAAAAAAAGAAAAAAAAGAAAAAGAAAAAGAAAAAAAAATGCTTTCCGATTACTCTCAACTATGCTCAAGTTCTCAATTTCGTTATGACTCCATGCTCTTACTATCTATCTCATCATTACTCCAACCAAGTTCACGCTATCGTTATCAGTACTATAACAACGATCAGTCTATCATTAGTACTCTAACAACGATCAGTCTATCATTAGTACTCTAACAACAATCAATTTATCATTACTACTCTAACAACGCTTCAACTATTCATCATATCTGTATTACTCTAACAGCGCTACAACTATTTACAATATCATTATGATTCTTACAACGCTGCAACCATTGACAATATCATGATGACTCTGACAGAGCTCAAACTATGTACTTACAGCGTTATTACTCTGATATCATTCATCCTTGCATAATTCAACGTCCTGCAATCCCCCACGTGTGGGAACTACAATTTTTGCCCTTCCTCAAGTGTGTTGATCACGGCCGAGAAAAAAATAAACTTCAGTTAAAGTGGGTGGACTTCTGTCAGTCATTCTCATTTGCCTAGCAAGAGAATGCTTCAGAGGAGCCCAACATCAAGCCCTTGGTCACAGGCATTCACTACAGAAAATTCATACTTTTAAGAGGAGAGAATTGCGTTGTCCATAACAAACCTGGGGCATCAGAGGCTCTCTTTCAGATAGCCAGTGTTTGAGTTGTTGGAAACGTTGGGATATTCTCAGCCTGAAAACGAGGATAGGTAAGTGTCTATAGGTCTAAATTGACTGGCCACATTGCTCTGATGATTGGCAAGATTCCAAGGGCAAGCTAGCTGCTGAACAAAGTTGCAAAGGGCCCTTGTGGCATACACAATAATGGAAGAAAGGAACAGTCTACAGTGCCACTCACATGTTCTCAAACTACCCCCTTAAGGGGGTGTTCCAAATTTTGGAGATTTTTTTATGTGAAAAAATATCAAAATTTATAAGGGAAACCCCGGGAAATTGGCCTCTGAAAGGGGTCTAAATCGGCCAGAAAGTCATGAAATGTGCTAAAGTATGTACTTAGAGTAGTTTTTAACATGTTATGCATACCTTAAATGCATACTATGGATATACATAACTACATATCGTGGGGTATATGGGTGGGTGTTCCAAATGCATGACTTCAAAGATTTCAAACTTTTTATTGAGGCATGCCAGAAAGTCAAGGCATGTATTTTTGGATTCTACTTGGTCTGTAGAGTCCAAAAATGTATAGTTTGAAGAGTATGGGCACTCTTGCTCCCCGATCATTCCCCCCGCGCATCTTTTTTTTCTTTTGCAGAGAAGGGGTAGGCGAGAACACGTGAGTGGCACTGTATTTGGGACAGAAAGTTGTTCAAATGGAGATATTGGTCAACAGAGATATGGTCCCACTTTGAATGCAAGTAGGGGGAGGGGATGCCTTGAATGCAAGAATATGGGTCAGTGTGTGTTGCTCCCTGGAGGGTGAGAAGTCATGGGCATGGGCATAGGAAAAGATGAGTTTATGAATAACCTGAATAGGTCCATGTAATTATCTTGTGTCTATGAGACTTTTCCTCATGGTATATTTGAAGCCTGTGGTATGCATTGCTCACAGTAATAGTATTGTAGATTGATTGTTCAATGAAGAGGTGGCTGCAGTGCTGCCCAGGCTGTCAGGCATAATGAAAGTGGTTCAAGTATATTACAGTCAATGGTTTGCAAGGCAGTGTGGATGGTGAATCAAGGGGAGCTCAAATGACCTTGAATGTCAATGGTTTTGAAGGTGCCTTCCTCCAACAAAGGGACCATCTGAGTGAAAGTGGACAATTATCACAATAGTTCTTGAGATTCAAGTGATGTAACTGAATTTCACCTGACACCCATTGCCATCAGTTTTTTCCTGATGCAGATTGGTAATATATGCATGGCAAAGTTTTATAATCAGATGGAGCACACATAAATAGGATTAAGGACAAAACCCAAAAACTGTTTGCGGCAAATTGTCAACTTGAGATTCATCAGTCAAAAACAACCCAATGTGAACCCCCGTCAATAAGTTTCAACCCCCGCTGCTATGTTTGGGGTTTGGTGGCTTTCAATGAGAAACCATAATGATCCATTTATTGATTGATATTTTTTCCAAAAATTGTTTTGGAAGTCACAAACTGTGATATGATAGGAACTGATGCATAGGAAACCTCCCAGCCTTAATTATTGATGAGAATGGAAGGAAAACCGAATAGTTTTCATTCCATGATGCACGGAAAACAGCTCTAAATACATGTTCTCTAGGGGGCTAAGGTGAGACCCATATGTAACCCAGTAGGGGTTACAACAATGATTAGTTCTTGGAATGATCAACCAGGATCTACCGGGGCATTGCCAACCTTTGTCAACTCACACTCCATGTCCTAGTACATACACATGTCAACTTGGTGATCATTGAAAGTTTCACCTCGATAAGAATAAATCGAGTAATTGATCACATTGAGTATAGTGTGTGTACATAAAAGGATTAGGATCTACAATATGTACATCGGGATACAAATCCGCATAAGCCGTTCTGCGTATGTATCTGTTCCTTCAAGGCGCTTCGCTATGTAAACATGTGTAGATCTATAGGTGCCGAGAAAGATGATAGGGCCGGACTCTGTCAAGCTGAGCCCATATAACTCGAAGCAGCATCTCTTGGACCGTCCCAGTCCCAATAAATAACGCAAGCAGTCCATTTGACCCAAGCAGCATTCCCCAACGCCATCAAAGCATACCCTCAATAGTGCATCCCGATTCCCAAAGGTCGAGCCTGAATTAGCACGTCTTGAAACTCACAAAATATAGAGCATCAACATAAGGACATGTTTTACAAGGATGGAGTGAGCCATGGAAGCTGGAGAAGATCCACGATGGATGCAGGGCCATTCAAGTTTAATTTATCCAGCCGCCTTCCACTCGGAATCTTAGTTTTCTGTTTCATATATCCTGCAATCTGTGGAAAAGCCTTTCCTGATTCGAGATTATACGAAAAAAGAGCTGGACAGCAGGTTGGAGTCAACGTGCAAAAGTATCAATCAAGTTCTTCATCTCTCCAGATTACTGCTACTCCGTCGGTCTGCTCGAGTGCTTCAGGTGAATCTGAAGGGACTGCTGGATACATCCATCTCGATCAATCCCGCGCCTTATTTTTTTGGTATCATGATGCCAGGTGGGCTATCCTCAAGAAATTCCCATGGCTACGTCTCCTACACTCATCAGTCATTTCACCTCTGTATAACCTGCTTCTTTCATTTTTCTTTGCCGTGTAGGAACAACCCCAATCAAGCTCCACTGATCCTATGGATTAACGGTGGACCAGGGAGTAGTTCAATGGTTGGTGAGTCAAGAGTATTTTACTACTCCACTTAGCCCTTCATGTGCAATCAATCGCAAAGGAGTCATTCCTTTTTCCATAAAACATCTATCAACGAACCTACTGGAGAATACACAGCGGCTAATTGAAGGGAGGTGTCGATTGGAATCACTTGTTTATAGGTCTATTCCGTGAAATTGGACCTTGCACCATCAAGTTGGACTCCACTGGGTTTGAAGCTAATCCACAATCATGGAATGAGAACGTAGGGTCAAAGACCCTTCACAAGTGTCATTCTCTGGGGATAACATAGCATATTCTGATTGACCCACCCATGTCGACCGGCCTTTCTCTATTCTTTTTCCAATTATTCGCTCACACCTCCACACTGCTCCGATCGCAATACGATTTAACGTGCCTGCAACCATCGGCACAGGCCAATATGTAAGTGACTTGATCGGACTGCTCTCTCATTATAAACACGTCCAGGGTTCAAAAATGAAGATGAATCTGATACTCATCCACGAAAATCCTTGCAATTTTACTATAGCTTATACATAGATCAGCCAATTGGAACAGGATATTCATACGGGGATAGAAGAATTGGAACAACAGCAGAAGCGATGGATGATTTATACAATGCGCTTCAGATTTTCCTTTCAAGTCCACAGTTTTCTAAATTTGTCGGTAGGCCCTTTGGCGTATGGACAGAATCTTATGGGGGTAAGTATTCGGTATTTCTTTCCAAAATGATCCATAAGCTCTATTGACCCGAAGGTTATTATATTACCATACTTATCTACTCTTACTTGATTAGGTCACTATGCACCGGTCCTAGTTGATAAAATTCTCAAAATGAATGGCCAATTGGCTAAATCCAATCCCGATGGGCTGGCAATGATTCCAATCCATTCTCTAGGAATAGGAAATGGCCTGACGAACCCCTTGGTACAATATCCCGCATACATCACGTTCGCGAAATCTAATCCCGTTGAGTGACTCTCCGCTTTTCCTTCCTTTCGAGCAATCATTGCCTATAACATCGAACATATCCTATATCTCGTTTTTTTTTTATGCGTTTGCCTGATTTCAACCTTTTGACCATCGCCTTAACTGATTTGTTTCAATACCTCACGGGAGAACAATCATAACAGTATAATAATCAGACATTATTTCCAGAAGCTTCAATCGGAATGGCTACCACTAATCTCAATAAGCCGAACGGATGTTACGCTTCGATTCAAGCTTGTCAATCAAGCCTTGACCCCTACAAATGCAGACATGCATATGCCTATTGCAAAAATAAAGTCTTTGGGGTTCTAGCTGGTGATCGGAGTTGGTATGATGCTAGGTAAGAGATTTGAGAATTATAGAAGATAAGCACCAAACCTGAGGTTGTACTGAAAATAATATTCGTATCTAATGACTATTATAGACAAAATGAGTCCAATCCGTTTCCGCCGGACTTAACGCCGTTGTTGAATGACACCAGATTCAAAGCTTCCATCGGCGTGCCATCGAACGTGAACTGGTACGATTGCAATGATGACGTTCACATGGACTTTGAGGGAGGGTAAGAAACACGGCACTTGCATTCAATGTTCGATCCGACCCAATTCGAGTCTGATCCCACTTGTGCTTTCGCTTTACTGGAACCAAAAAAAGAGGGGATTGGATGCGTGATTACTCTAAACCTTTGGAAAGAATTATCAACGCGGGTATCAGAACATTGTGAGTAGATTATCCGCATGATTTGGGTCTACTTATAGCTAACTAGTGAATTGAGCATTTCCTTTCCGAAATTTCAGAATGTATGCTGGGGATGCCGACTTCATCGTAAATTAGTAAGAAAAATTCAAATCCCCGCTGGGTACTCACGTATGTACCCTTGGTGCTGACCATCATCTTTGTATCCCCGTGCGAACAAACACAATCTTATTTTCTCTAAAACAAAACGAACATCATAGCCAAGGAGTTGAGGCATTAATAGATTCTTTGAATCTGACAGCCTCCAAATCACTCGCTAACCGAACTTTTGAGAATTGGGTAGTAGACGGAGAGCTAGCAGGATTCCTCAAGACGTCTGATACATTCAGCTATATAAGAATTCTTGAAGCAGTGAGATTTTTTTTCCCCCCTCTAAATATATCAAGCTTGTGTTGAATAACCAGAAACATCTCTGATTCAGTGATTCTCATCTTTCTTTCCAAAACTTTATATCTTTAGGGACACGAGGTTCCTGCTTACTCCAAAGGCAAGCTTCCAAGGGGTAGAGCAGCCAAAGTTTTCTTCGATCAATCCATAACGGGCCATTCCCCGACATCGGTCACTGGTTAGAAAGGAACAAGCGGCGCTTCTAGAGAATATCCCGGCTTCCCCGTTCCTCTTTTTTTCCCTTCACTTGACGTGTAGCTTTCCCCCCAAATCACACGTTCTAAAATTAAAATCATCGCTCTTTCACTTCTTACTCAATTACCGCCTTTCATGGATGTGCGGATGCTTCTTTTTCTTGCATAACTTGAGGTTGATTGTGTTTTTTTATCTTCTTGCAGTCCCTCCTTTTTTCTCATGTGCTATGTTATTCAGAATCCTCCAAAAAGAGGAAAAGACTCACAAGATCACCCTTGCGGAGCTTCAAAGGACGGGAAATCGGAGAGGATGCTTTGCATAGAGAGCGAGAGAGAGAAGACTAATTCGATGAGAAAATATCTATACATGTATGGATGAGTAGATGGCCATCAAGCTACATAATTTGTTTCCCCATTAAAAACAGAACCACTCCCATTCTCCCTCACATCAAGCGGCCCAAAATATCTACACACTTTTTTTTTTTTGAAAAAATGTATTTAACTTACTTTCTTCAGTATAAACTTGATACAAGCCATGGCTTTCGTTATTTGAATTGGTTTGTATGTAAGAAAGAAAACAAGAGGTTTATTAGGTCGCTCAAATATTTTTGAAGTTATATTTTAAAAAAAATCATGTCATGTACAGGGAGAAAGCCAAATAAACTCAGCATACAACAACACGAAAAAAGTATTCCTCTTTCTTCCTCTGAACCCCACAAATGGGGTTTTTTTTTTCTTCTCTAGTGTATGCAAGCTTTTTTATGCCGTTTTGAGTGTGAATGATTTGGAGCTACAATCATACATGACGAACATGGCACCAGGTGCTTTGAAGAGAAGACCACAGATCTGAGCGAGGGATTTCAGAAGATCAGTAGAAGGATTGGGATTAGTAAGGTTGAAGAAAGTGTATAGAGGGACGACGCATTGAGAAGTAACATTTTTAGATTGATCAAGTGCTCACTGATCTGTGTGGTAGAGAGGGCCACGCAGAAATATTACCCGATTCAACCAATAAGCCAAATAAAAAAAAGTGTGTTGATCTACTTCTTCTTTTTCCGTAATGTAGGCTTCTGGGCCGGACGAGAAGATGAAGGATTCTGAGTATCACCCGACCCCGAATGCGCCGCTTTTCGTGACCCGGCTCTTGGTTGTTTGGATGTCCTGTGGGGCGATTTGAAATGCACTCTTGACTTGGAGGACGCCTTCTTGGAAGAACGGGCAGCCTCATCTTCGTCCTTTGATGTCCCGCATGAACTCCTTTCTTCTTCTTCTTCTCCTGATGCTGCTTCCTCTGCTTCCTCCTCCTTCTCCTCTTCTTCCACTTGTTTCTTTTTCTTCTTCTGCCTCCAATTCTGGACGATCTTCTGTAAGCGTTGACTCGAAAATCCGCCATCAATCCTTTTCACATCAAACCCGTCATCCCACGCAGTAATAAAAATAGTCAGGATGCCGGGATCAACTTGTAGTGTGTTGATGCCATACCAAAAAATCGAGTCAGCACCTGCGACTTACCGAGATGTTGCAAGCCGAGAGGCTTTGTTAGTCTCGATCGAATATTCGAAATATCCGTCCAGGACGCCCTGCGTTTGCACCGTCCCATTCATCCGTTGAGTTTGTCTTTTAATCAGAGGTACAATCACTTCGTCGGTCTTGACAGACGTCCAATCAAGATGATCGTACAAAAACCTTCAACATTAAAAAATGATCTCAATGTTTTTATATATACTTCCGCAAATTACTATACTAGTTCTCCTTTCTTCGAAGATCATTTGGGAACCCACTCTCTGATCCCTTCCAGATCGGGCAATCCCCACACAAACTTCTCCGTGGAATGATCGACGATCGGATTCAGATACGCGTCTGCGACTTCCGGATTGGGCCACATATGATCGATCCAAATCTTATCCTTCTTTTTACGCTACATGAACATATACAATCTCCTCTCAGTAGTCAGTCCCCACGCCACATTTACCCTTCTTATTTTTTTTTTCCTCTTTCCAGAAAGGTGCTAGATATCTAACTTACAAACTTCTTCTTGAACGCGCTTCCTGATTCCCGTTCAGTATCCTTGCCCACCTGCACTTTCTCCCACCACTTTTTGAAGTTGACCAGCCCGGCCAGATCCGGTTGTTGTGGAGAAGTGTTTGAGGGGGTAGTAAAAGAGAAGGAGGCGTCGAACTCGGCCAGGATTTCCATCGCGGTGACGGGGCCGACGCCGTTGAGGCCGACGGTGTAATCGGAGCCGAGCAAGAAGGCCAGTTGGATAAGCTTGTGCTGGTCCAGGCCGAGCTCCTGGTTGAGATCACTTCGCAGATAACACTCGACGAACTTGTTCTGGTTGAACAGGTTCTTGTAAATCCGGTCCCCGCCAAACAGGAACACGTCCGAATCATCCGTGATGATCCCGTCCACTAGCCCCAGCTTGAGAAGCTCGGCACATTGAGCCTCGGCTTCCATCGGAGACACGACAAACGGGATTCCGAACAGCTTCAGCAAGTTCTGGATGTCGACCGACATCTGAATATTCACGTCGTCCGCATCTCTTCGATCTTTCACTTTCTGTGCTTTCAACCGCGCAACCTCCAAGTCCACCTCCTGTCTGATCCCCTCCAGCTTTTCCTGCTCCTCCAAGCCCGACAAAAACTTGTCCCATTCCGTTGACTCCAGTGCCAGATTCGCTTCCAGCGCCTGTTCTTCAGCTTCGATCACTCTGTCAAACTCTTCTTCATCCGATCCCGCATCTTTTTCCATCGACCGCTCCGGGGTCGGCGTGCGCGACCATGGAATGGGATTTTCGAGCGATCCTGATCGCGCCCTCTTGGTTCCTACGTCTGCCTCACTCGCCGGTACATCTTCTGGTTCAATCACTATTTCCACACCTAAAGTATTATCCCCATTGCGTTCAGGAGAAGCCTTCTTCAACCGTTCAGCGGTCGTCGAAAAATCGACGGCTCCTTGTTGACTCGACGCGTCTTTGGGATTATCCAGATCAATCGGGGGGATCAGACTTTTGCAATGTTCTTTGGGTCCAGGCATCTTAGAAGGGCTAATCGGGTGATCATTGACAGATTTTTCTGAAGGAAGTGGCACCTGAGGCGAAGAGATGTTCCGTAAATTGGAAGAGGTACTTGGGTCCATAGATAAAGTGATCTGGCTTGTAGAACACAGTTCCTGGGGAGTTTCTTCTGGGTGTTCTGGAGCCGTTTTATTGGTGTCGGAGGTGGATTGGATTCTGCTTGAATCCAAGACAGACGACTTTTCTGGATCGGGACCATGAGCCATGCCACTCACTTCACTTGGCGGCGTTATTGTTGAAGCAACTGGAGGAAGAGCGACTTGAGTTAATGTATTATCACTCAACACTTGCAGATCTGATTCTGGACGAATTTCCCGGTTGTTTGATGCAACATTGTCAGCCTCGGGAAGAGAGTTCTTTTCTGGATAGGGTAGGATGTGTTGAATGGAGTCAGGTTTTGAGGCTACTTGCGGAATTCTCGGCGGGGTATTCGATGAGAAAAGAAAATCATCGTCCACTTCAAGTTCAACCGAATCCAGTATTTCATTGATGACCTCCTGAGAAAGGAGATTTGGTTGTGGCTCTGTTTGAGCGGGAAGAAGGTGAGATGATGTACTAAAGTGGCGCTTTGGTATCTCGTTCGGCTTGTTCGACGTAGTCATGGAGGCAGTTCCCTTGCTTGATCCCTCGCCCAAATCATGGGCCGGTCCAGAGTGACCGGAAGATTCATGAGCCACAAGTTCGGATATGATGTCTCTCATCACGTCGTCCTCTTCTTCTTCGTCCGGTTGTCGAAATAAGCTCGTGCCATTTTTGGGGCACGGGGCGTGACTCTCCTCCACTGCGACCACCGAATCAGAGTCCTTCGTTCCATAGTGGAAGCGGATAGCCTCCCTCCAGTCGGCTTCTTGCTGTTGCCGGGTTGGCTGCTTAAGCTTGCTAGAGGAGGGTGGTAGACTGACTTTCTCGAATTCCACTTCATCTTCTGAGTCCGAGGATCTCTGCTTACCTGTTAGTAAACGACCGGCAGGCTCGTCAATTTTAACCTCCTCAAACTCGACATCTTCATCCTCAGATTCCTCATCGACTTGTACTGGATTCTTGGCACTTCCAGTGTCTTTCTTCTCATTATCATTTTCGATACCCAAGATCCAACCCTCTGATGCTTTGACAAGAACGTATTCCTTATTTCGTTGAGCGGCGATTTTAATAGGAATGGTCAGGTTCGCTTTAGCTACCATATCGGTGACAGTGAGAAGCTTCTGGGTGAGATCGTTGCGTTTCTTGAGGTTCAATATCTGCGTTTGACTGAACTCATGGTCATTCGTCTTGCGCATCGCTTCCACGCGCGTCCTATTAGGTTGGCGAGACTTGATGCGAAGGTCGCCAATGATTTCGTATTTGAGTTCTGTGGATAGTGATTGGAAATGAGGCGAGTTGATGTCCAAGTCTTCCGGAGTAAATTCATGGATGAATTGTTTCAGTTCCATCTCCGTGGCCAATCGGTGATCCGCTCCACTCTCCGTCACTGAAGGAATATTGTCGATCGGCGGGAGCTGATACTGATCCTTAGGTACAAATCTTGGTTTCTTGGTTGGCGAAGGCTCGGGGATCGTGGTTGGCTCGGTTGGATCTGAGCGGCGCTTCTTGCGAATAGTGTTCTTCTCAGAAAAGTCTTGCGCGACTTGATCATCGAAGTACACGGTATCTTTGGTGATGAGATCGCCTGTCGATTTGACTTCTGAGCGTCTGTAATCACGTTAATAACAGAAAGTCAAATTAAGAAACAGTATGATCGCATCCGTAAAAAAGAAAAGTTAATTACTTTTGGGCCTCCATCACGGCTACCTGTCTAAGTTGAGCTGCGAGCAATTTCTCCGCGGTCTTTGCCAAGTTATCCTGCACGCCACGTTTTCGTCTCTTCCGTTCATTCTAGACGAAACAAAAGAGTGAACGGGCGATCGTCAGTCTGGAAAGAATAGAGAATGGGCTTTTTTTTTTTTGGATCTTGGTTTATTGAATTTTGGACGCGTACGATGGTTTGTCTCTTCAACGTTGGAACGCCGCCATCGAAAACGAAGACAGGCTTGATGCCGTAGTATAACAACTTTGAAATCCTTCGGAGGAAGCCCAAGATATGAGAGTTAACGATTGCTTTTCCTTCCCGGTCCCTCATGGCTTTTTGGAACTATATGTGCATTTGTAATGTGAATGTATATGGTTAGTATTCCCAAGGTGAAAGACAGATATTGTGAAGCCATCAACATCAGCTTTAATCAATATATAATGGAGCTGGTTGACATACCTGATACAACCAGATTGAAGAATCGATGGCCAGTTTCTTGCTGCCCATCGTCTCGAGGTTGATTGGACGAGCGACGGGAGAGATGAGCGTCCACAGACCTAAGCATATCCAGAAAGTGTTCGAGAAGAGTAAGCAGGTCTCTTCTGGTAGGGAGAGAAAGAGGAAGGTGTTGACATACATACCCTGGACACCCATCCTTGCTTGGCCCTACACACTGCAACTAGCTCCCGATTGGAGGAATTCGATTGGCTTGTTTTTGTTTTTGTTGTTTTGTTGGTTGCTGGAAGTAATTAATTGAGAGTTCGAATTGGAAGTGAACACTGAAAAGGTACCACACTGCTCCCTCTCTTTGGACTAATTTCAAGTTGGCACTTTCCATATGCGATCCGCTCCAATGTCCCACAAACTTGCTCTTCTTGCTCTCCATGATTCAAAGATAAAGTTTTTTTTATATATTATAAAGATTTACAGTATCAGCAACAACAGCAACAGTACCCTCCTCCTCATCCTCACCAGCACCAGAAAAATATACAACCACCAAAAGTCGCAAAAGAAAAAAAGAAAAAAGAACGAGCAAAAAGGAAGAAAGGAAAAAAAAAGCAAGTATACGCAAGAAGGGATAGGATAGAGTATGAAAAAAGGGTATGTATAAAAACATCTCAGAGACAAGAAAATGATGAAAAGGGGAGGAAAAAACGACACAAGTAAAGTGGAAAGATATGGGTAACCGGTGGTGGGAAAAAAGACGCGAGATGCAGAGGAAGAAAGGAAATCTAAGAACTACAGGGAATAAGGAGAGAGGAAAAACAGACCGATCTACATATCTCAGTCAAGCTGGTTTTTTTTTTTTTTTTTTTTGGTAAAGAGAGAGAGAGAGAGGGGGTGGAGGGGAAGGATTGGAGGATGATTCATATATGTTCGAAGGCTTCTGAGCCGAGGTCGGACCAGTTCTCGTCGAGGGAGGGGGAGGCAGAGAGAGATTGGAGGGGCTCGTCAGCGACGGACCAGTCGTCGGAGTGGTCAGGAGAAGACGACGAGTTTGTGAGAGGAAGATGGGGGACGATGAGCGCGTGTTGCAGATTGTCGTGTGTGTGGTGAGAGGATTGGGAGTCTTGGCGGTCAGAGGAGGTAAATACCGCTGAGGCAAGGAGCGACTCATGAGAGCTCTCAGAACTCTCGAAGAACTCCGTCTGTTCTAGTTCGTCCAGATTGTTGGACGGTGGCGAGGAGGTGAGGTGGAGGCCGAACAGATGGGCCAGGGTGGTGCTGTCTTCCTGCGGCTTCCAGTCGAGCAAGTCTCTCTCCTGAGTCTCACCATTCGAGCCGTCCTGATCCTCTACCGGAACCCTGTCCTCCACCTCCTCCTTCTCCTCCACCTCTTCCTTTTCATGATGATGACTGCGAGTACTCTTGTCAAACTCCACAGACTGCTTCATCTCCGGCGCAATGAAGATTACCGAATTGGGGATAGGGATGTCTAGGATGGGGCTGAACGAGTAGTGTGGCTTTGTGTGGGATTGGGATGCGCTAGCTGAGGGTGACTGTGGGGGTGGTATGGGAGGGTAGACTTGTTGGGTCAGGTCGATGAGAGGATAATCCTGTGATAAATATTTAGATATACAAGTCAGTCAATGATCAGAACGGAATTTCCTTTTGATAGCCAAGATAGCATTCAATTTTGTGCTTACCATCTGTTTGTGGCGGTGTCTGAGTTCACTCTGGTGGTCGTTTTGGAGCTTGACGGAGCTAGAATGAGATGCTTGCTGGTTGGTGTGGTTGATCTGGAGCGCGCTGAGGCGTTTGTTGCGGGCCTCCTTCTCTGCGCGGATGGTTGCACAGTAGGTGTGGTATGCCTCTTCCTCGTCTGACTTTTTGTTGAGCTCGTGGTAGATCACATATCCTGTGCCCACGATGATAGCCATTCCGGCCGCGATCAGGATGGGATGCGGCATGATGTGCTGGTGGAGTATGTAGTGGGTAGTGGGTAGTGTACTGATGATGGGTTGGCTGTTGTGGTTCTTTGTAATTGGGGTGGATGGAAAGAAACAAGCGTGGACACGCTGGAAGTAGGCTTATTTTGTAATGTAGCACTGGATTTGATTTCTTATGTACATACAAACTTTTAGTTTTGACAAGGGAAGCGAAGCTGGGGGAGTGGAGTAGAGTGGAGACTGGAGAGTGGAGAGTGGAGTGGCCGATGGGTAATGGCGACAGTCGACGCATGCCACGGAGTGATTAAAAGCACGACGATGGTGGTCGTCTGCTCGTTGGCATCAGCTTGGCTCTGGAGCCAGTACTCAAGAGATGCATGCTCAGATCAAATACATACATAAATATATTTTAATACGAGCACACCAAACAACATCCATTCTCAGCTGCATCCATAGAACTACCGATACAAGATGCATCGCCTGGACAACCCCCCCCCCGTAGCAGTTTGCACGGGGGAACTACTCTCAAGATGATCATGGCATCTGGCGACACCGCTGGTTGGACTCTGAACGGAAGACACAGGGACACAGCTTGCTTGCTGAGGTAGTGGGAGCAGTAGAATACAGGTTTTTTTCATCATCTTTCTTTGGCTTGGGTTTGGGTCCCGGTACTTCATTTCTTGTCACCACCTCCGCCCGTGATCCAGGCTAGCAAGTTGTCCTTCTGCTTGAGTTGCTCCTCCGACTGCTTTCGAAGCTCCTGGATCGTGTTCGAGTTGGGCGAGGAGAGATTATCCCATGCCACGTATCCAGAGAAGGCGATCAACGCTAGTCCGAAGCCTGGAAACATGTTCCTAACTCTATTTACATATGTTCACCCCAAGGAATCCATCCCGTTAGCCATCCACATCATGACATCCTCCAAATGAATACATTATCACTCAACTGCGTCCGTCTTGAGAACACTGGATGCTGCAATGTGACAACAGGAACGTAAATCATCAAGACACCAAAAAAAAAACGCGATCTGAATGATCATGCTTGTGCTTGGGAATCGGAAGGAAGGAAAGGAGAGAAGCATGGAACTCAACTTGACGCCAGGCTTCCCTCTTGGCCCAGGGATCTCGATACACCGTTTGGTTGGGAACACCCATTGTGGATTCACGACAACAACCGATCAAAAAAAAAAAAGGAACTCAAGCAGGAATAGCCTTTTCTGGGTTGAAATTGAGACGATTTATATTTCCCTGTTCCTCCCCCACAAGGAAACGAACACGATGTATCAACTCTGGGTTTATCTGTGGTTAACTATCGAGAAGCGGAACTTACTTGGGCGTGGCTATTAATCAGTTGATGGCAAATCGGCTGAGATCGCTTGCACTTTCCTCGGGACAGGTCATACTACCCTGTTTGCCACACCCCAGAGATGAGATGTCACAGGGATATACCCCCACAGCCGCCGCGGGCGCACCGCCGCAAATCGCGGCTGCTGGGAGTCCGCGCAGAGCACGCAAATTGAATATGCAACACAGAAAAAAATGATGACATCATCACCAACGACACAATACATATCCCTCAGATCCAACCAAGCCCAAAACACACTTTAACCCACTTCGAGCGTACCTTCACACGGGGAACGCTGGGGACTGTCTTGAGAGTAAGTAAACTCATTTTTGTTGATCGCGGCGAAAGAGAGTCCGAGATCTTTAAACAAAGGTGCTGAGCACGAAATTAGGGTGTCTTGCATATCTCTCCAAGTTTAGCATGAACATAACGATAGGAAACTAGCATTGCATGAAGGAGAAGAAATCAGCATCGAAGACTCGATACTCAAGGCGTCAGATTAACTCAACATGACGTCGAATCAGGATTCGGAAAGAGGGGCGCAGGATAATACATCGTCGAATCAATTCGTGGAACTCACCCCGGATAATCTGGAGGGATTCGAAACATCGCTCAAAAGTCAGTCCTTTCATCTCAGCTCATCGCAGTCAAAAGTGATTCCAACTTGTTTCTCTTGCCTGGAAAAAAAAAAATGACGTTGACCCGGGTTCACACATTTTTTTTTTTTTTTTCGTACGAAAAATACAGACTTGGAAAAAGACTTGAATCAAATCAAATCACATCATAAATTGGAATCTGTGGATCGCGACCGCGTGAAGGAGCTGTTCGGTCGTAAGCTGGATCTGATGCACCAGTTCAACCTGTTCATCAATCAACAGACTCCCAGATACCACCACGGCTCCAGCTTCATCTCTAGCTTCGACCAGCAAAGGTTGTTGAATGTTGAGTGTTGATCTTACTTGAGATCTCACCATCTTAATGCCATCCACTCATCGTGTGGGTTTTTTTTTTTTTTTTTTTTTTTTGAGGGGATCGCAGAAACTCAAGGAGATTGAAACGGAGATATCTAAATTACAAGCCGAGGATGGGCTTGATCAAGGACAGAACTCTGCCCCATCCAAGCGCAAGAAATTCAGCTTCAAGAAAACGCCGCTTTCTCAACCAGCACTACCCATCCCCACTGTATCCACCGCTCCAGAAGCTCAACCCACTCCCTCTGCTGTGTCAATACCACCACTACATGAGAGTCAAGGATCCAATCCATTGGGTCTGACAGCGGACTCCCAAAACCTCTTTATTCAGCCCTCCTGTCCCGTTCAGCCTCTTCACATCCTCGCCCTCTCCGACCTTTCGAACGTCGTGCTCGATCTACGCAACCTTGCTCCTCACCTTTCCACCCTCCAACTCTCTAGGATCCACCATGCTGCTGTCCTGGCACCTCCACTCTCCGGAAGCGCATTCCTTACCCACGTCTCGCATAGTATTCTCCTCTTGATTTCGCAGCAAGTACGCGGGTTTTCTCTCGTCTGATGAACTTTCGTCGGCTCATTTTCTCATCACCCGCTTCCCCCTTTTTTTTTATCCAGGTTCGAAGTTACGGATGCGAAGATGTGGTGTTATTACTACATACCCATACAGGCCCGGTCATCGAGAGTTGCAAAGGGATCAGGATTGCACCTTATCCAAAAGACCTTTTCCCACCATCACCATCCGATGCATTTGATCCTGCACGATCGTCTTCCCAGCATCATTTACCACACGACTTTGATCACCCGGAAGCTTCATCCACGAGCTCGCCCAACTTCTCCATCCTTGATTCTCTCCCAATCCCCCGCGATGATCTGTGTACTCTCTTCCAGCCCGGCCACCCGCTTGTTCCATCCGTGCACTCGCTGCCTACGGGTGGATCGTACTTCCTCTTGCCTGAATCTTGTAAAGATCTGTTGGCGCAATTATAACGAAGAAACTGAAGGCATTCGAGATTCGTATGTAACATTCATATCATCCTCCTCCCAACCTCCCCCTTTTTTTACATATGTCTCATTGCATGGCCACACAAGATAGGCAATAGCCACTACAGTCAACTCTCTCTTAATTCATACCCCTTGGTGGACCCATTTTGCCATGGGTTACAGGAGAGTATGGGTTAACAATTCCATTTTACCAGCCACTTGCTAATTTTGGTGGACCATTTTTCTATGGGTAGTGAGGGACTATGGGTTAATAGGTATATGGGTTAAGAGAGAGAGTTGACTGTATAAGGAACTCTTGCTCAATTGTTGCCAGTTGGCATGCTGGATACTCTGATGTAACTTACGTTTTATGTATGTAACTCAAATTAACTTCAAGATACAAATGGTGCACAGTGACTGTGCAACTTGTAGAGTGTGTTGGCAGGGATAGTGGGGTTCTTTCTTTCATGCATTAGGCCTCCAACAAAAAAACACTAGCACTTATCTCTGATGAAGATATGGAAAGAGAGGGTTATGATGAGGTGCACGTCTGGCTTGCATCACAACCAATCAATGATCACACAATTGCAAGTGACATATCAAAGTACCAAGGCGCCTTTCTACTTTGAGATGTCACTTGCAATTGCGTGATCATTGATTGGTCGTGGTGTTGCATGCTTGCATGTTCCTGGATTGTTTTTGTCACTAGAGAGACCTTGCTGTGAAGCCAACATCCTCTTGAATTAATGTCACCTGAAAATTGGTATTGTAAAAGTAATAAGACACTTGTCCCCGAGTAGGGAAAACATTATCTGTTATATGGCACATGGTGCCTAGCCCATTCCTGAGATCTCATCAATAATTTATGACCAAAGTAAATTTGTACAATATAAATCCCACCAATGTTCTCTCTAGATCAGTCTCGCATCCTTTCCCAAAGCTAAATATATAGAGCTGCTGCTGGGAAATAATTAGTCATTGAAACAGATTTATTAAAAAGGTTCTTCTGTGTTTGACGTAAAGAAAAAGAACGAGTTGCTAAAAGAATTTTCATGATGTTACAACGAAGCCAATTTATACACAATGTCGGTTGAAATACTTGCGGGGTGATATAGTTTATGATTATGATTAGCAACTTCAGTCATGCTCGGAGGATAGAGATGGAATGAACATGCGAAGTGGGGCAAACAAAAAAGACGGGAGTTTTGTTTGAATCCGTTGTAAAAATCTGCTCAGACTGAACACGCTATGTACCTCTCATGCAAACACAAAGGCCGGTCACATTGGGATAGGCATTGAAGCGGGAGGGGCTGCATCGATTGCATGAGACTGTTGCTATGAGACTGGATAAACGTTCCTGAATGCAACGAATATTTCGATCCATCATCCGCGAGTTTTCTTGTATATTAGTTTGCTGTGTGGTGGCTATTTTTTGTTTGAAGACGTTTGGATGGATGGTGATTGAGAGCAGTAGGGAATTCAGAGGTTTGTTCGAGCGTTATTCTTCTGATGTCCACTGTTCTGCTATAGGGCCAACGATCGGGAGTAGGTCTCGGTCTAGCGTTTCAGCTGAGCAGTACGCATGATACCTATTATGTAGTCATCAAAAATATGTCAGTCAAAACACTAGGAGTGGTTTGAACAATGAATTGATAGCTTACCCTAGCCAGCCATAAAGAGCTAGATCTATGAGCAATAGAAGCACTTGAAAGAAGTGGCTCCAGAGGAATAGGAAATGCAGGAAGCCGAGCGGGATTGCAGTGAGAAGGGACTGGTAGGCGTGTATTCGTATATAGTCATTCTTGGTTTCAAAGACGAGCATGATGAATCCCATGAAAGGGGTGCAATAGGCCAGCGCAGCAAGGAGATCCACCCTCCATCTGGCAAACAATTGAACTAACAACTATCAGCAAGGATTAGCAGGAATCGAAATGGATAAATTTTTCTCGGGCATGCTTACTCACCCCAGCCTTGTTTCGTAGGCCTCGGCGTTGAGGTAGCTCCGGGTGGTAGCAGTCCGACTAGGCTCCGAGTTGTATAGTGCGTCTTGGCCGAGACTGCGAGTGTACGAGCCTGGGCCAGCACTCGGTCCCTGTTGGGTATAGGATGTTTTCGGCTCGTAGGGAGAGGAGTAAGCGGCCACTCGGCTCGGATCGACGACCACGCCACCCTGTTGGTATGAGCTCCATGGATTGCTTGGGTACGGTTTTGGCTGCCGATTGGAGACGCTGTCCGGCTTGGAACTCTCGCCGCTCATGTTCGTCTGGCGACGTTCGTCGGGTGGCGGGGCGTACGGAGCAAAGTTCATTTCAGTCTTCAGATGATAGTTTGTGGTCGTTGTTGGATCGTCAATCTGTTGCATTCCTTCCACTCGTGGCGCACTTTTTTGGCGTTGACCGGACTCTTGGAGGCTAATTGGGACGTCCAAATGTTCATGAGACCAGTGTTGGACGTACAACCTCATCTACATAATCACAAGAAAAGATCAACACCTTTCCACAATCATCATTTCCTTCCTCAGCATCAACACTCATCAACATCAATATCATCATGCATGAGCTTCACTTTCCAGTTTGAACACTTTGCACTGAATATGGGATTTCTACAGATATTTACATGTATTGACCATGAAACATAGAGGATTAAAGTTCAATACTCATATGCAAGCCTAGGCTAACAAACAGTCACTGCCAGAATAATCAGCTGAGTTGAGAGGATCCTTGTTAACTAGGATACGCTCAATCAAGTTAAAGCTTCACCAGCATAACATCACCACAGCTAATACTAATGCTGGCAGTGTTGTCCTCTTCCTGGAACTGGAGCTATCACCAACTGGACCCTTGATGTATGTACAAAGAAGAATTTGAGGAAAATATATTGGAGTTGACTTGAGAGTGATTCCACCAAAGTTCTGGAACTACCTGGCTACAACAAAGTGGACGATTTTCACCATAACTGTAGAGTTTCAAGGGAGGTTTATGAATGCCACCTGATACGTCCACTACCATCAGTGGTGGTGGATATTTGGCTTTGAGCTGCTGTGACCTGTCTTCCAGTGATCATTGATTTTTCCTGTTGGCTGCTGTACTAGTACCGTTATCAAGACAGGATTTGGCACCTGGGGAGGAAAGAGTGATGAGATAAAACAAGGGGAAATGAAGAGGATTTGAACTAATAATTTTATTTAGGGCATTGATCAAAAAAAACCCGGTTAATCCGCAATTTCTCCGCAGTGCCAGGGTTTTTTATATATATATATCATTTGTTTATCTTTATGCAATATGAATAAAAACTGAATAAAAAGCTCAGTGGGCTCAGAATATTTTCCATAGCAAATGTGGTTCACCCAAAGCAGTTGATTATAAAAGATTTGGCCAAAATCTGCACCTGCTGAAATGTTATATCTCCTGTTTCACATTTCCAAATGGTCTCAAAATTGGCTCAGAAATTAGGTAATGATTCTAGTTATTTAATTTATGAATATTTGACATATCCCATGAATGGTTTACACACAGTAGCCAATTAAAGATTTGGCCAAAATCTGCTCCTACTGAGAACTTGTATCTCCTGTTTCACAAGTCCACATGGGCTCAAAATTGGCTCAGGATTTAAGGAATGGTTATAGTTCTTTACTGTATGAATACTTTCCATATACCATGAATGGTTCATGCACAGTAGCCAATTAAAGATTTGGCCAAAATCTGCCCCTACTGAAAGCTTGTATCTCTGTTTGACATGTCCAAATGGGCTCAAAAGTGGATCATACATTAATTAATGGCTATATTTCTCTAAGGTATGAAAATTTTTCATAGCCCATGGACGGTTTACACACAGAAGCCATTTGAAGATTAGGCCCATTTTGCCTGGTTTGCCCAGATCAGAAACATGTCAAGGGGACATTTTTATGGAAAATTGGTATTTTCATCGTTTTCCCCACCCTTGAAAGTGTAGAAAAATGATTTGGAACCTTGAAGAATCTTTGAATATGAGGGGTAGGAAAATAGTTGAAAACAACCGGGTTTCCCCCCAAAAAACTGGCAAGCAATTTTTTTCATCAAAATGGTTACCATAAGATTCTACACCCTTGAAAGAGTGGGAAACAATCTGTAAATCTTGTACAGCTGTTTCAGGAATGGTTGCGAAAATCCGCAGTTTTTTTTTTGCCCCCAAAAATTTTTCACCCTCGAAGTTTGCCTGCCAAAACCCCCGGTCTATACACTGCTCAAATCAGCCCATTGACTCAACGGCACCCAACCTCACATCCAACATTTGCCAGTTGATTTTGCTAAGCACATTGGCTGGTTGTTATGGGTAAGTGAATTTTTATCTTCATCTGTGTGATCACGCAATTTCCAAGATTCAAGACTGATTTCATTGTGTCCAGACAACTTTTCAGGTCATATCAAGAACTGCACAAGTCTCAGCCAGCTTGATGATTGGCTGAAAGATTTCATGCCAGAGCCTTGTACCAACGCTGCTTCAATCAGCGCGACCCCTGTTGTGCAAATTGCATCATCTGACTCTGATTCTTGAGCCGCCAGCCCAGCAAATACCAGAGATTGATCCAAGTCCGCCCCCGCTGAGAAAATCAAGATCAATGTCAAGTATTGGTTCTACTTCTGGCAGGTTAACAAACCTGGGCCATCCAACACGCGAGTGGCATTAAAAAAGGGGCCACTGGGGATCCAAAGGGAAAATACAAGAAGCTCATATTGGATGCGGGGAGAATTTTTTTTGATTGGGATGTTTCAAACCAGAGCCTCACGGATTTCAAATTGGCTGCGATTGATGTGATCCGCCAACTTGATGATAAGCAGTTTGCAACTCATGCTCAAGCTAAGGACAAAGAAGAGAAGCTCAGGTGACTTGCTGTTGTACCCCATGGTGGTATCTTTGCAGATAAGAACAAGACAACGCTCAATGACAAAAATTTTCCAGATTTTCTAGATCTGATTGAGGGGCCACAGGATGGGCGCATCAAGTACACCGTAACTCTAGTGGAAACTGATCCTAGATTGATTGCGCAGGTAAGTCTTCATTCTTTTTTGAAATGTTCATGATATTGACAGCCCATTTGTCCAAAAAAAAAAGAAAAAGGAAGCGTTAAAGTTCTTACAGGCTCAACACGGCGGTGAGCCAGCTGAAAACAATGAAGACAAACCATCACCCAAAGCTTTTGTGTTGGCAAAAATCATGAAGAACATAGCCGCATTGAAGACCGCTCACTGTCCGGTTGAAAAATTGACTGGCTCATTGGATCTGAATGTTTACCTCCACCCCTCCAATGAAGATCGCTTTATCACACTCAACATGGATTGCATAGCGCTCTGGGCTCGCACTATGGTATGTTTTTTGTTGTTTTTTGCATGTGGTCCACTTGTATGAACGCTAATTGAACATTCTTTTCAGATTGAAAACCCAGAGGTCACGGTGGAGACTCCTCCAGTGTCCCCCTCATTCCCAGTGGTCACAAAAGCCGAGTATTCACTACCAGAAAATTTGCTTCAACTGCCACCAGTTGACATGCAGTTACTTTGATTTAACTTGTGTGATACTTGAATCTTACTCAAAGAATAATTCAACCTAACTTCAATGCACAGTCACTGTGCATTGTGCACAGTGACTGTGCCTGAAAAGTTGTTTTGGATTAACTTTGAAGTAAAGGGGAGCATCTGGTAGTGATTACAGGTGTGTCAAGGGGAGGAGCCTCAAAGACAATGATATTCCTCCCCGCCGTAACCGCCACCGTCTTTCATCTGATTCTTCCACACCCACTGGTATGCCATCCAGCTTCACTCCCAAAAACGTGATTTCCTCTTCTTTGCCAAATGTCAGCATGAACAACAACTCTCCGGTCTTCACGATGAATATGCCCTGACCAAATCCCGCAGCAATGTTGTCTTTCATCAACCCAATGATGGCTGGTGGTTATATGGGCCATCCAAATCCAATGACTTGGTTGGCCCCCTGGGCTTATGGTCATCATCCAATTATGTATCCAGGACCCACCAACCTGCTTACCAAAACAAGAATACTGCGCTGGCCTTTGTGACGCCATTTGCCTGTGTGCCTCCGGCCTTTGGGACGCCTACTGCCCCTGCCCCTCCGGCCTTTGTGACGCCTGCTGCCGCCGCTGCGCCGAATTCTTCACCTGTCCCATACGACATGGCCTTGGATCTGAATGATTATCTCAAATTTGTTGACGTTGAACCAACCAAGCAGTTATCTGCGGTGATGCACAATTTTGGCATCACCTGCTACACTGGGTTTGCTCTAGTCAAACCAGACAAGCTTGAGAAAGCTGGCAGTAAGTTGGTCCCAGAGAGGCTCCTGGTCTCCAGGGTGAAGGAATACAAGTAACACTTGAAGGCTAGTCGCACTCATGCAGAGTAGATCTTCTATTGTTTCCTTTAATTGTTATCCAACCTGTCACTATTGTTTCCTTCAATCGTTATCCAACTGCTTGTTCCCAACGGCTTGTCCATTAAGTCCAAATGATGTTGTCAATTTTCCATGTTGTCAAGTTTACAAGTCAGATCATTGATCATGATTTCAAGCAAGTTTTCTATCCCTGAATCCTCAAGTCCCACTGATTGCCCCAATGATCAAATCATTGCCATGTTTCTCTGTTTGCACCTTAATTAAATGACATAAAACAATCACTTCTCACATTTTATTGAATCAATCATTCTGCCAAGTTAGGTTGGATTTCATTGCCAAGAAAGAAACAAGCAAAAAAAAAGAGAAGAGAGAAGAAGCTCAAGAAAAAAAACAAGGCAAGACCAAAGTGAAATGACTAAGTAGCCAAAGCAAAGTGGTTATTCAACCAAGTAGCCAGATCCCTGGAATAGCTCGCGTGTTATTTCCCCTGTAAATACCAAGGGAATGAACCCATCTATGACATCATAGGCGTCCTCCCCACCCATAAGCAAGTCTTTGTATTGTTGTAAGTTGGACTTGTACAGACTGAACCCCTTCTCAATGGGGTTCAGATTGGGGGAATAGGGTGAAAGATACTGGATCAGCGCTCCCTTTTCCTCAACAATCAATGCAATCTGTCCATTGTGATGAATCTGAGTGTTATCCAAGACAAGGACACTGTTTGGTTCTGGGGAGCAATTCATTTAACCCGGCCATTGATATGGCAGGGATAACATTGAACTGGTGGGTTCTTTGCTCGCGTGGGACACGTGGTGTGCGTTGCCCAATTGGTGCCCAGACCCTGGTTCTGGATATAGCTTCAAGCAAATCACCTGATTCATCTGATTGATTAAGAGCAAACCACAATCAGTCAGCACAACTCAGCTTGAAAAGAAAAGGCCAGTTACTTACCGGTGAAGAAAATGCAGGTTGATGGGATATTGGCAATTAACGATATGTAGCTAGCCCTTGCCAGTTCATCTTGCAGGGGATGGACAGTGCGTATTGTTTTTTTTTGACATTGATAATTGATCGTGGAGCGTCCCATGAATTGTAGCCAAGCTCACTGTGACCCCAAGCTGATTAGTCAACACCTTCTGAATTTTGTCAAGTTAGACTGTTGGCTTATTGGTTACCATTTCCTTAATGAAGCTAAGATCCTCATTGTCCAAATCCAATGGCCGACCCCAAGTATGGTAAGTTGAAGGGTTACAAACAACTGCATGTGTTTGCTTGTACATTTTGATCCATTGCATAAGAGAGTCGGCGCTGATGGAAGAAGCAAGCTGTGTGTTGATTTCACCAAGGGTAATCCCTTTGTTTGCCGCTAGGACCACCTTAAACTTCAGCTCGGCCGTGTACTTGCGGAAAACCATTGATGACGCAACAAGATCCTGACGCAGGAAAGCCATATGTTTCATTAGATTTGATGGATGAATCTAGGGGTGGTAATCAGGCGGGTTTGGGCTGCCCGCGGGCCAGCCCGGCCTGGCCCGCTCTGTTAGTGGACAGGCCAGGCCGGGCAGAAACTACTGATTTTGCTGTCCGGCCCAAACCCGTGCCCGCAATCAGGCAGGCACGGGCTGTCCAGCGGTGCCCCGCCGGGCAGGCAGGCCAGTGGCCTTTGCGGGCAGCCAGCGGGAAGCCTGAGGGCAGCCCAACGGGTAGGCCATAATCAAAGCATAAATTTCAATTTTTGTTTTCTTTCTTGGCAGTCATTTTTTTCATTTCTAGCAAGCAATGTGTACAAATGAGCAAATTTCTAATAATACATACTAAATACTCATAGATGTTGTAGATAAAAAGGAAATACAATACTCATAATGATGACTGAAAAAAGAATCAACTGAGCATCCAGTCTTGAGCGCATACAAGTGCCTCAACAGTTGCTTCATTCAAATTACTTCGGTAGTTGTCCAGGACACGGCCGCCAGTGGAGAACGCTGACTCAGACGCGACCGATGATGCCGGGGCCATCAAGACAATCTTTTCAAGCTTGGAGAGTGATGGGAATCGAGTTTCATTCATTTTCCACCAAGTGAGTAGATCAAAGGATTTGCTGTGGGTGATTCCAATGATTTGTTCCTCCAGGTACATATCAAGCTCGGCACTTGGTACATTGGTCTGATTGGTATCCGCCGATCCACTCATATATTGGAGGAACCGTTCCGTGTCTGCATCAACTGTCTTGGATGTACTTTTATTGTTTGCGGCTGGTAACTAGGAGGAAGCAGTTGGCAGAGTGTACATCTCCCAGAGAGCCAATATCGACTTTCTGACCTCCTCTACAAACTTGCTCGCGTCTTCATTAGTCCGAGTCTCCTGGAGGCTAAATTTCAGATATTGGATTTTGTAGCGAGGATCAAGAATAAGTCCAATTGCTGATAGTTGCTGCATTGAATGCCAGTACTTGTTAAATTTATCTTTCATGGGCTCAATAATAGCCTGGAGGTGACTATTGTTGGCCTTTGATTCTTTGACAAGTTGATTTTTGATTTTGTGCATTGCACGGTAAACATGGTTAATTGTAGGGTACTGAGTACCACTTAACTCCTTGGTTGCTATGAAACATAATCAAATTATGTTAGTCATCACCTCGTTCCGCAAACATTGATGCGCTTGAATTGAAAGAAGCAAGCTTACCCTGGTAGAAAGGTTCTAAGAACCCCTTCATGACAGCCAACTTGTCCCAGTCAAGCAACAAAGGACATGCCTCAAATTTCTCATCATCAAGATCGAGCTGCTGGAAAGCCAGTTTGAGAGGGACAGATGACTCAATCATCAAAAAAGTAGAATTCCAGCAAGTTGGAACGTCCTTTGAAGGATGCTTCTTCTTTGTATCAAAATGAGCAGCTATCATTGCTCAATCAAACACTTCCATCCTGGCTGACAAGCCATGGATGTACTTGACAGCATCTCAGAGTTGCTCAACCGGACCACTGAGTTGCTTGAGACCGTCTTTAACGACAAGATTGATCACGTGTGCCAAACATCGGATATGAAAGTGGACAGATATTGCTTGTTGGCCTGGTGTTTGAGATTGATCAGTAATGAACCGCTGGAGCCGACTGATTGCCAGATTGTTTGAGCTCGCATTATAGAGAGTGAGAAATGCCACCTTGTCAAGTGCATTCCATTTAATCAAGACTTGGCTGATACGGTTGGCAATGGCTTGACCAGTGTGAGGCAACGAAAGGGGCCAAAAGCTGATGATTGATTTTTTTAATTCCCATTGGTTGTTGATGTAGTGCGCCGTAGTAATAACACCTATCCAGTTAGATCGCTTGAGGTCCACAAGTCAGTAGTCAAAGCAATGCGATTGACTTTTTCAAGCTTGATCATCTCGATTTTCTTGAGGTGCTTGAAGAGCTTCACGCAGTCTTTCCTCACGGTCATTTGTCCTGGTATGGAAAATTTTGGCTGAGCTACTTGCATGAAATCGATAAAGCCCTTGTGCTCGACCATGCTGAAGGGATATTCATGTTTAATGATCATCCTGACGAGTGCTTTGCGGGTGGCATCTTGGGAAAAAATCCACACAGTATTTGAATGACCAGCAAATGCTAACACGGATTGGTTTTGAGAGGTTACCCCGCTGTGATCAGCAAAACACTTCTTTGTGTGCCTTTGAAGATGGTTGGTCCCCGGTGCAGATGATGCCGAGAGTTTACTCTTGCAGTAATTGCATATAGCTTTGACGACGCCCTCTTAATAGAAAAAGAGAAAGAGGAAAATTTAATAATGAATCTTTGAAAAAATCAATCAATTAAACATAATACAAGAGGAATCTGGATAATACTGACTTTCAACTACTCTTTCAAAATGTTCCCATACCTTACTCGTGAGCTTACGCTTCTTGGCTTGAGTAACAGCTTCTGTGGGTGCAGTATCTTGTTGATCGGTTCCACTGGTGGTGGCACTGGAACTCAGAGTCACATCAGGTGTTGATAGCGCAGAGGTTTCTTCAACTTCAATGTCGGAGTAGCTGTCTTGTGAGCTCATGTTACAGTGAACTGTTGCTGTACTACTCTTGATAGGGATGACAATCTTATTTGAGATCTAGAGGAGAATCAATGCTAAGTCCCATGAAGAAGGGCTTTTTGGAGTAACAAAACACATGCTTTTATAATAGACCACAAGATAGAGAATCGAGCTGATGAAAGTAAGGAAACATTGGTTTGTCTTGGAGGATTCCATGAACGTCTAAGATCTGGGTTAAATTTCTCAATAATAACATTGTTGTAAGGTAGATGAGCTGTTGTTGAAATTGAACTTGCCGAACATTGTGATCGTGTTTGAATTTCTCTTAGCCTGGAGACAGTGATGTCAAAGTCGGGAGCCACAAAATGCCCGACATCAGTAGAAATTTAAGTTCAAAAGCCCGCAGGCGCCCGATGGGCCGCCCACGGCGACCCGCGCCGTTTAGCTGTCTTAATGGGCCGGGCCAATATCAAAAAAAAAACCCCAAAATTGGTGTCCGCACCCGGCCCAAACCCGCGCGGGTTCGGGTGGCCTGTTGGACACCCGGCCCAATTACCATCCTGAGATGAATCAATAGAGAAAGAAAGAAAAATGATGTTACCTGATTTCGAAGCCAATGTGCGTAGCAAAATCAATCAGCAAATGTTGGATGTGAGGTTGGGTGCCGTTGAGTCAATGGGCTGATTTGAGCGGTGTATAGACCGGGGGTTTTGGCAGGCAAAGTTCGGGGGTGAAAAAATTTTTGGGGGCGAAAAAAAAGAAAAAAAAAAAAACTTTGGATTTCCACAACCATTCCTGAAACAGCTGTAAAAAGTTTAATGCTGCAGGCCAATGGAATTTACGCCAAAATCCTGACGAAATTGAATTTTACATGTGAAGAATGCATATTCAGGCTCCAAAAGTATTTTTACAAATTTTGATAAATGTAGAAGTATTGGAAAAAAAATTGAAATCATGAAAAAAAGGTTGAGTAATGACCTCAAAAAAAATATTTGAAAAAACCGGGTGTGTGCGCGGAAAACCGTGTGCGCGCCATTGTTGGCCAACCGTCCGCTCGCCGTCGAGATGACGTAAAGCCGCGTGTCAGCGCGGATTACCCAGGTTTTTTTATCAATGCCCTTTTATTTAATTCTTATTAAAAAGAAGAAATATCATTAATCAAATAGACAGAAATCCACACAAGGTAATTGGTTACATTCTTCATGTATGCACAAGGTGGAAACTGATCCTACAAGCTCCTACATAGTTTAAATGAAGATCTACATAGGAAGTCTTTAAAATGGTAAATGTGCCAGGATGAAATTTGCATCGACCCAGATCGGAAGCAGTTTAATCCTAGTCCATGTGTTTCTGGTCCCTTCTTTCAATTTGATTGTTTGATTGAAATGGTTTGGCTTTTCTGACTTGGCAGAGAAGAGGAATGATGGGCTAATCAAAGGTTAACAAGTTCCGGGGGAAATGAATCATTTTCATGTGAGCATCAGGTGTATCAAGCGCGGTTGGGCACCCGCCAAAGTGATTTGAGCCCGCTTGACCGCGGGGGGACTGCGCCAAGCGGGACTTGGGCATGTGTCCAGACCAGCTTGATACACCATATATTTGTAATGACGTCACTCGAGATCAACTCAGGGCCCAGAGTACAGAAGGTGAAGAAGTCAAGGATTAGAGGAACTTGGTTTGGAGTGATTTCCTTCCGACGAAACCACGCAATAAACTTATATTCCACCCTCATCTCGCTATCTCTTCCTCCGCGTGATACGAATCACTACTCTAGGATCGGTTGACCACTTCCCAAGATGAGGTATGCCGATTTCTGTTTCTTGTCCTTTGAGATCTTGCCTGTTGACTTAAATAAGTTCTCTCGTTCAGTTACGCCTCTGTCCTAGCCGATAATGCACCTCCAACCGAGCAGCAGCCCAAGCCTGATCAGAATCTGTTGGAGGGCCAGGGGAATAATAATCATGAACATAACAACGAACATGAAAATGATGAGACACGAAATGGAGACCACGATGGTCAGTTTGATTGGAAAAATGTCTCTGGACTTTCTTGACCAGTTGTTGGTCACGCCGAACGTAGCGACTGCTTCCGTTATACTTATGTCCATCACCTTGCTTTTTTTTTTGATTATTAGGCAAACACGGTGATGACTCCAGTCATTCGAATAAAGAAGCCGTGAAAGAAATCAAGAAACAAGTCGGCAATCCCAACAATCAAGCGGGGGCTATCAGTCTTATTAATGTTATAACTCTCAGTGCCACCGCCCTGGTTGCCCTCAAGTATTGGAATAAACCGCACTGGGATAAACGGGTCGTCAGTGCGGTCATCGTTGGAGTTAGCGCTATTATGGGTGGCCAAGGGTAATGCCATTCTCTCATCCCAGTCAAATTGCTAATTATACTTAGATCATCACTGATGCTGCTGTCTTGTGTTCGTTCTCTCATGAAAGATACGTGGTCAAATTATTCACTAACCCCCAAAACAAACATTAAGGTGAGCTTTCAAGTCTCCGACAAAAACTGCGCTGGAATATATTTATCTTTATCCAACACGCTTCTGTTTCACTTATTTCTTATAGATAGCGACTTATTTCAGCAAAAACTCGTCGCAATATTTCAATTCTGCAATGTTACAATTGGCCTATATCTCAACTGATAAGAAAAATATTTCACTGGCCTTCTAAAACAGATGTAGATGAGCGTACATAGTTAAGCATGTTTGTAGGCACATAGTTTGAAGTATGATTAAATCCAATTGACCAGCATATATATTCACCTACCCGGAGTGATGGATTGTTAGAATAAAGGTTTTTTTAAGAATATATCTATCTTTAGTGTTTCTTGGGGTTTTGTGTTCCTGCCTACTATTGCCCAAAACCATTTTTGCTTCAATTCTACTTTTTTTTTCAAGAAATCCAAATTACTGAGGTGAAGTCAAAAGAGTCCTAAGGCAGAAGTTTTTTCATCAACAAATCTCATTATCCCACATCAAACTTGCTCTTTTGTTCTGCACTTTTATGATTTGTCTTTTTTGTTAAATATTCACTTGATGTCAACCAGACCTGCACTTCAATCTACCTGTTGTCCAACATACTAACAATTAACTGAATCAACTAGTTGCAGAAATGATCAACTCCTTTCCCCCTTTTCTCCATGCTCAATACTTAGTCCTTTCAATTTATTTCATAGTAACAATGTTGGAAAAAAAAGGTTTCATCTTATCAAATTGGTCAAACTTTACCAAGATGACTACAAAGGGTAAATAATCAACAGCCACTTCTAGTAGCAGCATGATGCAAGCCATTCTTTCTTTCTGTGGGTATTCATGCCATTGAAGCATAGTAGTACACCAAGAAAATGTTCCAAGTTATGCATATCATGCTAGCTCATCTATTAGTGTGGTATTGCTGAAAGAAGAAGAAGAAACATGTTCGAGGAAAATTTTGGAGTGGAAGGATCCAATTCATATTCCAAAGGGAATTCCTCAAGTTGGAACACTGGCTCCAGCCACGATAATTCAGAAGCTCTACTGATGAAAAAAAACTACTTCCTTTTCTTTTCTTTTCTATATCCTTTTCACATTCAATCATATGCTTCATGAACACAATGAGAAGGTAAAAACGATGAAATGATGCTTCATCAATGGCAACTCTTTGCACAGGCAGATTGCACTCAATTAGTTTTTGACTTGGGGCCCTTGCGACTTTTGGTTTGCCGAGGTTGTGAAGATTCAGACGATTCAGGGTTGAAGGAGGCTTGGTTATTTTTGACTTCTATTTCTGCTCCATCATGGTGCTTCGAGGTGCCGGCTGCAGCAGAAGTGCTGCTGACAGGAGACACACCAAGTACCCGGTAAATCGTTGCAGGGATGAAAGTTCGTTGGAACGAAGGCTTGGTAGCCGCTGACTCGACGAGCGGCAATTCTAACATCGACCGGGTGGAATGAGGGGTTAGCTGCATTCCGAGAAACATATGATCTGGTCACCTACCAGAACCATCATCGGCCACGATCCAGACATCGTCACCTTCGACGACCATGTCAATCCAGCCCGGTTGACTGGGCTTCTCGACCTTGGATCCAGTGACTTGCTGCATTCTCCTGCGCTCCTGACGACTCTTAGGGGCGGGTACATCTGATTCGCCTCCATTGACTTCCTGGTCGTGACCTTGGGTAAGTGAAATCTTGACTTTCTTGCGTCCTTGTGACTTCCCCGCGCTTGACTTTTCACCCTTTCTGTGCGCGGCTTGTCGAGCAGCAGTTTGAAACCTGTCGACCGATTGTTCAATGAGTTCGAAATGTTGTGATTATTTCAAGATGATGGAAGTGATCAAGTGGTGAAATGGAGCTAACTCACTTTCGAATTCTTGTGATTTCCAAACGATATGTTACGTGTTGGGCACCGTATTGTACTAGAGTTGCTACCAATAACACAAATGAAACAGCAAATCCAAGTCCGGGTTGCCATCTGGAGTACATATCTGGAAAACCGGCAAGAAATAGTTGGCTTGTTTGCAATTTCTTTGCTGTACCTCGCCGCAAGGGAAAGACTCACATCCTGTCCCTTTCCACCTAGGCACACCATTGTCATGGAAGAAGTTGTATCGTTTCCGCTTTTCCGAGTCCCTCAAAATCGCAGTGATTAAACCCAAGCGAGAGAACTTGGCTTCTATGGTTTTATTTCCCGGGTGCTTGTCTGGACTAGAGAATTCGTGTTAAGGGAAGTGCGACGAAATCAATTCAATCAATCATGTAAGATAAGACAAAGAGTGAACCTGAGTTGACTGACTGTATGGTCAAAGCTAGTTTTCGGGCTGCTTTGTTAATTTCCTCGAGGGTCGCACTCTTGGTTAAATTTAGAAATTTGTCTGAAGCACCCGCTTTGTCAGCTCGATATGCGTGACAGTGAATGCGTTTGGCCAGTACTCACAGAAGGTCATGCCCTTCCCTTCCTCAGACTCGAGTGCGCTTACTAGGTCGAAAATTTCACTACCCAAGGTGACACGTCAACATTTCAATGACCTGGCGAAATGGTATTTTGGCCGCGTGATTTTATATGAAGCGGGAATGTTGTACTGACTGATCTTCTACCTCCCATCCATAAACCCTGTATCAAAGATTGGACACTTGTCAGTCATCTGAATGTTTGTTGCAATCGCCTTCAAGACACAAAATTTCAACCAACAGACAGACCTTAGAGCAAATAAACCTAGGACGAGGTAGAATGATAGCATGTGAGAGACCATCGTGAACTAAGAAAACTGTCGCTAGCTACCCCAGCGGGTCCGTGAAGCCTGGCCTTTCGAAAGTGTGAATTAATGCAGTTGGCTGTTAAAACTGATTCGGTTGCTGCGTCGACCGGGCAATCGAGTCGGAGTGAAGCCTCGTGTCAGTGTGACAGGCAGTCTGGTGACATCTCGCTTGGCGGGACCCGATCAGCTGTCACCCAAGATGTCACCATGCTCGGTATGCGCATTGGGAACTCAAGAGTCATTATTACAACTCAACTGGGTAGCAATTGAGCATGCTAGCAAAAACAGATATGAATACATAACATGCCAAAAGCATCAGTTCTTGCTCATTCAGGAGAAAACGTAGCTTAAGCAGTGTTGGAGGAGACCTGGCTCCAGATATAATTGCTTCTTGAAGTTAGTGAGAACCACATGTAAGAACATCTTCTCTGTTGACAAGAGACATAACACTGTGCAGGGAGATTGAATTGGCTGGCTTTAGAGACTCAGCTGGTTCATGATGTGAGAAATAAAAAGCCAGTACTTCTGAAGAGTGACTTAGACCTTTATTGAGAACTGGAAATCAAAATCCCTCCAATAAAAGAGGAGGGTGCCCATCCACTAGCCAGGCCGTCAAATGTTTTAAACTCAATTGTGTAGGTATTTGAATCATTAATTTTGCAGGGGGGCTGCCGTGGTTACCTGGGTGCCATTATCCATCTTCAATCTGAGGACGAAGAGGAAAGGAGTTGATGATTTGGTTTCTTCTTGTATTTTTGGGGAGCACAGAAATGTACAGGATAAAACTTATGAAGATAGGAGGAAGGAAGTGAATTGGTTTCCAGAGAGCTACAAAACATCTTTTCATATAACTTATCCCAATGAATTGAGAAATACCATTTTAATTATTGCTTAGAGTAATGAGGCTTGAACCATAGGGTGTCTCCTCGGGGGAGTGCTCTTGGGTGTTAATGTTAGAATGCTGAATTTCTATCAGAACTCAATAATTTGAAATGTAAGAATTGAAATGGAAAGAACTTGGGATTTCTATACTTCATATGAATATTTTGCTGAACTACCCACTTCATATTTTGAATCTGGATTGATGTCAAAGATACCAGCTGACAACTGTAAGAAATAAAAGAAATTTAGGGCAAATGAAGGATTCCTGTTTGAACATTTTTTAGCAAGGAAAATAAGTCTTGTTTTTATTGGTTTAGAAAAAAAAAGGTAAATTGGTGAATAGAGAAAATTTGGAAGGAATTTAAAATGTCTTTTATCTCACCCAATTTTTTCCCTGATTTCATGGTGGGAGGGTTTTCTGAATTAGCAGTGGAACCAGAGGTTGAATTTTAAAACAAGGTTTGAATTGAGGCTTGATTTTTTTAGGTCTTGGGCTGTACCATTTTTTGGGAGATTTGAAAACTTTTTGCTCATGCTTTTCAAAAAGTGTAAGTCCAGAAGTTGAGAATTGCAATTCCTGCAGAGTTGCACATAGCCATATCAGTGTGGCAAGGTTCAGACCTGTTTTCTTGGATGGAGGGAGGGCAACAAAAAAGAAGTTTATTCAAGAAATACAGACCTATTCATCCCAGGATTGAACATGTGCTAGGGAGAATCAATCCTCTGTTTTCTCCAGAAACTGGTGCCCATGCTAAGGGTTTCTGATACAAATCAATTCTCACAGAAAAAATTTACCTAGAAATAATTTCAAGTGGGCTTTGGTACACATGTCCCTTAATAACATGTGGTGGGGAGGTGAGTGAAACTCAACAAAGCACAACCCCTGAAATTGCAGAGGCAGATCCTCCTAGAGCCAAAGGTGCAACAAATACAATATGGGTATTTGTATTGGGCATGTATTGTCTTTTTTGTATTGCATATACATTGTATTTGTATTGTATCTATTGACCAATACAATACAGTATATTTTTTGCATAATTTATTGCCCTCCCCAACTGTAATATCTTCCCATGGGTATGGTCAATACCTTTTCCTTCCTGGAATGTATTGTATTGTATTGGGTGCTCAATACAGTAAAAATTTGTATTTGAAGATAAATACAATACAATGTATATGCCTATACAATACATGTATTGCCTTTTTTGAACTGTTGCTAGAGCTGTGGTACATATTGAACATAGACAAGCTATTTATACTAATCATTTTGCTTGATGATTCAAACTTCTGAACATTACTGTGAGTAGCAGTATGAATAAAATTAATGATTCCAGTATGAATGAATTCAATTCATCAATTCAAACCCTGGCTTTTAGGGAAGACTTTTTCTCACCTTACCCTACTTATCTTTTTAGTTAAGGTTGGGAACAAAGTCTATAAGTAAGTGCTTCTAACAACACAAAGCATATGCTTAGGCATTTGTAAAGAAAAACAATCCTTTGATTTACACAGTTTCAGCTGAATGTGGGACTAGCTGTGAATATCTCTGACCACCAAATAGCACCAATATATTTGTGTTTCTCTTTTAAACCTCTCCACATAGATGTAATTGAGAATTTCTGTTGCACATTGTATTGTATATCACCAGGGGAGAATTTATGGCACTGGCATGCCAGTGCCACTCCATGTGTTTTTACTGGAACCTGGTGCCAATGATACTATGTGTCAGTTCCATATGAACCTGAAATGATGTTGATGTGGGTTAAGATAATTGGACAACATCTTCTGAAGTGAACCACAAAGCAGGCTGATGTTGAAATGATCAAAATTGTATCTTTATGATGAATGAATCCACAAATTATGTAGAACTCAGGCAGAACTTGGGTCAATCTTCTGACTTTCTGAATTTTCATATGGTCCAATAATCATTGGGTCATATCAAAAAGGGTCAGGCTGAATGCACTGCAAACTTTTACTACATGCACTCCAACATTTTGGAGTGGGAAAGTGTCCACTCCAAAAAAAATGGAGTGAACAGCTGTCCACTCCAAAAAAAATGGAGTGGGCGGTTGTTCACTCCAAAAATTTGACATTTTTGGAGTGGAATTTTGTGCACTCCAATTTTTTTGGAGTGGACTTTGAGTGCACTCCAAATTTTTTGGAGCGGACTTGAAGTGCACTCCAAAAAGTTTGGAGTGGACTTGAGGTGCACTCCAAAACTTTTGGAGTGGACTTCAGGTGCACTCCAAATTTTTGGAGTGAAATTTGAGTGCATGATTGTTTACTCCAAGGTAGTGAAAAATTTTGGAGTGGAAAGTTGTCCACTCCAAATATATTGGAGTGGACAGCTTCCTACTCCAAAAAAATTGGAGACCACACTTTTCCACTCCAAATTGGAGTACATGAAGTAAAAAGTTGGAGTTCGTTTAGCCTGACCCTATCAAAAAAACATCTTGAATAACCATAAAAAAGACTGTCCATTCATTGTGTACAAAGAAATAAGCTGATGAACAAGTCCATACCAACCATCATGAATAATTTCATGGATTTTTCAAGGCAATTTCCATGTAAAACTCTTAGAAATATCTTCTGTACCCCTAGATGATCAAAAAAAAAATGTACTTCAAGCATTCTAATTATATATAGCACATGTAGAGCTGAATTTGAGCTCAAATTTCCTTCAGAAGCTAAATTTTCATAATTTTATATGCAAATTAAATGTTCCTTGGTCTGTAGATTTTATGAAGTCCTGATGTTTACAAAAAAAAATGAATGTAAATTTCAAACATTGTGACATCCAATTTTTTTCTCATGACAACTGAATTTCAAAACTTGTCAAAAAAAATGAGCAGGATTCCTGCTTACTGTTGTCCTCCAGGATGCTCCAACATTAATTCAATTTTGACTTGGATTTTTTTCCAGATAATTTTGCGCAGTCACTGTGCATTTTGCACAGTGACTGTGTATTGAACGTGTGTCATGCATATTTGCTTTTTTTTTTGAAGTTGGGTCAATTAAAGTTGTGCCAGAGTTGCCAAAGACCAACTCTCATTGGACACTTTTTTGTTTTTTTTTGGGGGGTGCTTGGTGTATGCTCATTACATTTTTGTGACATTTGAATTTGTACTCTGGTGCACAATCGTGCAGCAGAGTACCAATTCAGATTTCACAATGGTTTACAGGTTTGTGAAAGGTTTCAAAGGCTGTCTTTGCCATTTTGACCGGACACAGGTTAAAATGGGACAACATGGTTGAAAATCCAAACAATCCTTTGCTGGAAAGTTTGATCCAAGTCATAACATGTGCATATGGGGGTAGGTAAAGAGCCAAAGATCAAGATTTTAAAATTCCTAAAAAATGCAGGACCAACTACAATGGAGGACTTCCCTTTGCTTGGGATTTACAAATTTGACCTTTCTGGAATGAGATTTCAAACCTTATTTGGTGGTGGGAACTTAAATGTCAATGATTTTCACCACCAAATAAGGTTTGAAATCTGGAATGAGACCGTGTAAATTTGGAATTCCAAGTGGAGGGAAGTCCTCCAATGAATTGTGGCATCTCAAAAACAGAAGATGGTGAATTCATTCCTTTCAAAAAAACAAATTGTATTTAAGTTTTTTTGGCTCAGAAAAAAGAAAAAAATAGGAATTTTTTTGAAATGAAATGATCAAAAAGGAAGTATATTTTTAAAATAATGATTAATTCAGAACCCTGGTTTTTTTAGTATCAGTTCAGGTTTGCGTGCATCAAGTTTTCCACTTGAGCTCAACATAACATCACTACATATCAAGCAACACATGCTATGAAATTACCCATGAGTTCAAACTGAATTCCAGTTAAACATGCAGTTTACATGTGACTACCTGCAAACACACTGCAAAACACCAGAGGGTAAAGAGTTGTGCAATGGCACCCGTCAACGGGTGCCATGAAATCTCCCCTGGTGTATAGATGAGACATACACATATACCAAGCTCTGCAATTCAAGCCAGGCAACTGATTGGTTTTAATTCTCTTATCAGACACACTGGAGACATTTCTTTGTAAGGAAAGAGTTGATTTCACAATGTGAAAACTAGGATGATTGGTTTTTTCAGATTTTTGTCTGGCACATGTTTGAGAATTAGTTTGGATATGGTTTTGTGATTTCCTTTCAGGATCACTCCTCATCCAAACTTTCAGCTTCCCCATCTGAATTTTCAGATTCCTCATCCAAAATTGCAGCTTGCTGCCGAGCCAATTGTCTTGCGTGGGTGAGGCAATACATATTTTTTTTGTCATGCACCCAGCTTGTTCTATTGAGCAGGCGTTTCATTTTCCAGTTTCTTGTTACACTTGCACTTTTGTACTCTCTGCAGCAATCTCAAACCTAGTTGTGAACTCATGATGAATAGTCTTTTGCCACGTTGTACCGCTTCTCTTTTCCTCATTCATTAACATCTTCAGTTTTAGTTTGCACATCACTGACACACTATTGTGTCTCAGGTCTGTTATTTCTTTCACCACCTTTCTATCTTGTTCCTCATCTCACCCTCGTCTCTTTTCATTTTCCTTAGGTTGGTTTTTGGTGTTCTTGCTTCTTGTGTGCCCTATCCTTAGCTCACACAGTCTGCTCGTCTAAAAGGTGCAAATAAACATTCATTCACATCTTCAGTTTTAGTTTGCACATCACTGACACACTATTGTGTCTCAGGTTGGTTTTTGGTTGTCTTGCTTCTTGTGTGCCCTATCCTTAGCTCACACAGTCTGCTTGTCCAAAAGGTTGGTTTTTGGTTGTCTCGCTTCTTGTGTGCCCTATCCTTAGCTCACACAGTCTGCTTGTCTGAAACGTTCCTGCGCCGCATCCCTCACACTTTTCACAGTACCAGAAGTGTGGGATGGTCTCCATGCACATGAACCACTGGCACTGGCCTGGATTGGTGGTGGGGAACATGTTGACACCTGTGCAATGGCTCTTTTGATGGCATGTGAGATGAGGGAACCGGTGGGAGTCAGGTGCGGGGACCCGTGTGACAAGGAGGCAAACCAATGGGGCAAAGATGCCAAGGGTGAGGAGTTTTATGGTCAGGTGGCAGGAGCTTCAAGGAGAGGGGCTCAAACAGTCAACAGTGAGTTCCAGGAAGAGCTTAACTAAGCCTCGCCAAGAACTTTGCAGGCGAGACCTTGTGCAAAGCGCAGGGGAGGCTTATGCATTAGGAATCAAAGCTTGCGTGAGGGTTTCTCAGATTTTAGGCTGTTTTTGCCATATCTGTACTTCCAGCCTTCATCATCATCTCCAAAGTTTAAGGAAAGTGCCCTGGATCTGTGCAAGATGCAAGCGCAAGGACCCTGGAGACCCCCTATATAGGTGGGTAACAAAAATGTATGAAATTTTGGCCAAAAATCACAAATGGTACTCACCAAAAATGTATGAATGGCCATTTTTTTCATGTAGCATACTCACCTGGATGTATGAATGTTGGGTCAAGAATTTTTTGACCTTTTGTCATGGTGTTCTGTGCTTTTTCAGGGCCTTAGTGGCATCAAACATCCAAGATGAATAATTCATTGCAGTATTTGGCTGACAAAATGAAATAAATTAACTTCATTGGCTCTGGAATAAGCAATCTACCCCCAAACCCCCATAAACCCAAAATTCCCCTCCCCCAAACCCGCCCCTCAGTGGAAAAGTTACTCACAAAAAAGGTATGAATGAGCTCTGAAAATGTATGAATTTTTGCACTATCTGGGATTTTTGGTTACCCACCTTTATAGGGGGTCTCCGGGGCCCTCAAGCGCATCTTTCTATGCATTCCAATTCTCAATATAGATTGCTGTTTTCTATTTTACAGGATTTTTTGAAGTGGAACAAGATTCCCAAGCATTGTTTTTTGTGTTCTTTTTTTGTCTCTGTCATTGTTTTTAATTAGTTATCACATAGTCCAAAATCCTTCAAAGAAAAAAAGACAGATTGCCAGCAAAAAGAAAGGAGCATGTAAATGGTTGCAAAAACTATTCATTTGGGAATAACGGTCAGTTACCAATGCACATCTGGAATCTCAAGTTTCCAGTTTGTATTAGCCTGTAAGTCTCAAAGTTGAGGCAGAATAGATTATCTGAATCAGTGGGATGAACAGGATGATGCAGGCGTGTCAGGCAAAAAAAACATGGATCTACTGCTCCACGGGAGCGATGCTGCAGATGGGTTTGAAAATTGGCTACACCAAGAGTGTGAGATACCCTCATGTGAGATTCTCCCATAATTGATAAGCCCCTTGCCCGGCGGGCAAGGTCACAACCAACCTTGCCCAGGCTACAAGTGCTCACGCCGCAAAGCACGGGCGCGGGACTTTGTTAAGTTTGGGTCCAGGATGTGTGGTTCCATTGTAGAGGGAGAGGGGAAGAGGTGTCAATGACAATTGGGCCACCAGTCGGGTATCAGCAAATGCACTGACAACCAGAAATAAGCAGATCACTTTGTGACAGCACCAAAATTCTTTCTGTCCAGCTTGGCTTTTGGCCCAACTGCTTCATTGCCATTGCTAGCTCTAGTTGAGATCTTGTAAAGAATCAGTCATTGATCCAATCTTATCCTTTTACTCTGCCTTCAAGCTCAGTCAACGCCACTGACAAGCAATTTATAAATAAAGACCTCTTTATCTTTTGCAGACAAAGCTCCATCCTGACCATGGTCTTTGACCCCGTTTTGTTGGCTTGGACAGCTAGAAATAGAATGTGTAACCGAGGGGAGGCAATGTGCAATTTTATAAATTTGGCAATCAAAAAAGTAGGCAGGATTTGCTGCTTCGGAATTGCATGTTGCGCCATGTAATTCATGAATGCCTGGGGGTTACCTGCTCTGGAATGGGGGTAGTGCAAAAAGGATTTGTAAAACAGACACAATCTAGCAACTTGGAAGGAGAAAAATCCTATTTGGTCTTGGGGTAGCCAGATTCAATTCAGTTTCCCGTTCCCTAAGTTATTCAGACTGAAGAATCCCAGAATCCTGAATGGGATGCTATTCACTCCCTTCCTCCCGTGACTTGGCAAAGTCAGATTTCTAGTTATGTTCCATTTGCTATCAAAAAGAATTTCCATCAATGGTTTGGTAGCAGAAACAATGTGGGGTTGAACGCCATTTGGTTATTTTGGACTGGTGAAAACGTGGTTATCAGAAAGGAGTCAGGTGTACCAGTCCCAGCGCATATTTTTTTCTTTTTTGGCTGTTTCAATTGAGAAATTCGCCAGATCTTCCTGCAAAAGAAAATTGGTTTAAGCGTCTTCACAACCATAGCATGAGAGGTCTAGGTGCCACTAATAAGATAGGTTAGGAAATTGATATTGACATCAAGGATATATAAGGAAGAGCAAACCTGCAGTGCCTGAGGCGGCAATGTTACCCAGTTCAACATTGAAGCAATGTCCTGTCTGTTTGTAATGTCAAATGATGAGGAGCATGTCCGTTTCCGCGCAAGGGATGTAGCACCACCGTATTGAGGGCGACCACATCCTAGATAGCCACACATTGGAGACATAACCAATGATTGAAGGATAAGTCACAAGTGTTACAGGTCATGACTGAAGCTGAGCAGATAATCCCAATAGGGATGGATGCCTGATAGGTATGGCTGGTCTTTACATGCAAGTTGGTTGCTATTTATGCAATAGGTTAATGAAAAAAGGGACTTGACCTTGCTTGGCAGGGGCTGCGTTTGAGTCTTATTCAGGTTAAAGAGGTGGCAACAAGCTTTGATTTCTTCTTCCACACCTCAACTTGGCAATTTTGTGCAGAAGATGTCCTTTGGAGAGTCCTGGTAGATTAAAGCGGGTTTAGAATTGTATTGATCTTGAGGCTGTTTGGAGATTTCTGTTTTTTTGAAGTGAAAGTTGAGTGGCAGGCCTGCGTTGGTGTTGGGAGTCTGGTTTCCGCGCACGTTGCACGTTCATGGCGAGTCAATGGCGGGTCTTTCTACACAAAATCCGGGCACAAAAGGGTTTTGCATAGGGCGTCAGTAGGTGTTTATTCCATGTGGGCTACTATCTGTAAGGGAGTGGATGGTGCTGACTGTTGGGAATGCACGCATCCACCGTTGAAGCACACATCTATTCCTGAAGGACTATCTTGAGAGTCTGTTCCAAAGCGGGATGGAGAAAAATTAAATCAAATCAAAGCGGTCAACACAACTGCAAAGACGACTGCAGAGAATATGAGGACAGACCAAAGCATTCGGTGCATTCTAATGAACTCAAAGACTTTTGGTTTAACCAAGAGATGGTCAGACTTGACCAGTGAGCAGACAATGATGAGAAGACACGCAAACCTGAGGCAAAAAGAGGAAACAGTGAGGATCCGAATGAGACTATGAAGAAGCTGAGAAATTGGATGGTGATTCATTTCTCTAACTTTTTGGTTTAACCAAGAGATGGTCAGACTTGACCAGTGAGCAGACGACAATGAGAAGACACGCAAACCTGAGAAACAAAGAGATGTGAGAAATGATAAGGAGGCAATAGAAGATGGGATGAAACAGACCTGAGGCAAAAAGAGGAAACAGTGAGGATCTGAATGAGACTATGAAGAAGCTGAGAAATCGGATGAAGAAAAGAACAACAAGGTTATGAAGTACTAAACTATATACATCCAATACCAGCTATTTAGGTTTCAAACCTTGAGCGTCTCACTACTCTCAATCATCCCTCCCTGTGCCACAGCGGGGTGAAAATGTAACCCCAAACCCTGAGTTCAATGCCCCCCCTCATTTCCAACCCGTCAGGTTGATGCCTTCAATACATTGCCGATGCTTGACTTTTTGAAGGGATTTGGTTAAAAAATTGGCATGGTTAGAGTGAGTCGAGATATAGATAGGATTGACCTGGCCAGATTGGACTACCTTGCGTATCCAATGCAGATGGACACAAAAGTGTTTGATGCGGTCGTGAAAAGCCTCTGTTTTGGCTAGATTAATTGCGGCCTGATTGTTGCACATGATTGAAACCAATCCTTTATGAGGAATATCAAGATATTGAGAAGTCAAACCAACCACACTGCTTCGCGACCTGCTTCCTAGAGACCGTTATACTCTGCCTGGGTTGTTGAGGACGAGACAGAAGGATATTTCTTAGATTTCCATGAGATAAGACTGTCCCCAAGCATGGAGATATAGCCGTAGTAGGAGTAAGAGGTGAGGATATTGTTGGCGTAGTCAGCATCCGTGTAAAGCTTGAGTGGGGAGATCAAAGAGCCCAGAGTTAGCCCTAGATTTCAGGTGCCCGCAAGATAACGCAGAAGATGAATTGCTGCATCCCAATGATTGGAGCCCGGTTTTTCTAAATACTGCAAGAGTTGAGACATGGCAAATGAAAGATCCGGACGAGTAGAAACAGCGAGATAGTTGAGGAGGCCAATGAGACGACGGTAGTTTATCCCTTTTGATTGGAAGTCGTCCATCTGCTTCTCAGTAGCCAGAAGCAATCGTGTATTTGGGACAAAGGGAGTAGAGGCCGTGCGCGCCTGATCCATGCCATAAGATGCCAGAACTTTCTCCGCGTAGACACCTTGTGAGATGTGGAGCACGGATCCCACCACTTCAATCTTCATCCCAAGCAGGTGACGCAAGGGGCCAAGGTCCTCCATTAGATAATTGGCCGAGACAAGTTTCTTGAAGCGATCCACATCCTTGCTGACAATAACCAAGTCATCGACGCAGACATGAACCCAACACTTCCAGCCAGGGACGTTGGAAACAAACAGACACGAGTCTGCATTTGATGCCAAGAAGTTGATAGACAAAAAGAAGGAAGACAGCTCATGATGCCAGATACGTGGAGCCTGCTTTAGTCTGTAGATGGACTTGATTAGCAGGAGGCACTTTCCTCTTGGAACGAAGAGGCCAGCAGGAGGACGAAGATAGATTGTCTCATCCAGATTGCCATTTAAAAAGGCATTCTTCACTTCCATTTGATGAATCAGAAGACCCTCCGACACCCCTTTTGACAGAAGTGCCCGCAGAGCAGTCGGCCGGCCGGTGGGAGCATAGGTCTCTGAGTAGTTGATTCCCTCCACCTGAAAATTGCCCGCTGAACATAGCCGCGCTTTGTACTTGGTGAGCGTACCGTTTTTGTCAAACTTCCGTCTGAAGATCCAGACAGTGTTGAGAAGTTTGGCGCCGGCTGGTATGTCCACTACTTTCCACACAGATAGCCGATCCATGGCGAAGAGTTTGGCTTCAACCGCTTCCTTCCAGCTGGCTGAGTCGGGTGTCTTCATGGCCTTGGAATAAGACTTCGGGGCTTCCCAGGTTTGATGGAAGAACTGAGCGCCAGCGGCAAAACATTGAACGTGAAAATCCATGTCCTCGTTGGCCATAGACAAATGAGCTCTACGCTTGTGAGAGATGATGTTGTCTTCATCAATCAAGGAGGAGATATCTTGCGGGGTCTTTTGATTGATGGGTTGGAGAACAATGTTGTATCCCGGACGTGGCGGACGCGCTTGATTGGAGGCCACTTGCTGATCGTACTCGTCGATGCCGGATGGCTCTGGTTGAGGAGAAGAAGAGAAAACCAGCTGTTGCTCCACAAAGAGACCGGAGTCATCATTGTCGTGGCCATCTGCAGGAGCTTTGTCAATCAGGACTTCATGGATAGACTCATCCTCCAAGGAGAATTCCTCCAAGAGGATTTTGGGCGGAGATTTTAGGCCAGTGGGATCAAGAGTGGAGATTCCTGGATAATGAGTCTCGTCAAAAGTGACATCATGACTCAACTCCACTGTCTCGTCCTCTCTCAGGATGTGCCAGTTATGCATCCCTAGCTGAAACCCAATCATAATCCCCTTCCGCGCGGTGCTCAAAAACTTGGACAACCTCTTGGGTTTAGGAAGATTGACATAAGCCTGACAACCAAAGGGGCAGAGACGAGATTGATCAAAAGGACGCCGGAACCAAAGCTCATATGATGATACCCAATTGTGCTTCTTCGTTGGAGTGATATTCTCAAGGAACATAGCAGTCTCGACTGCATGGCCCCACATACGAAGGGGAAGGTTTGCCTGCCAAAGCATGGTTCGCGCCTTTTCCGTGGTAGTACGGTTGCCCCTTTCAGCAACTGGGTTCTGCTGTGGGGTATAGAGTGCCGTGATGTTGGACACGATTCCGTTTGACTCAAGAAATTGCTTGAACTCAAAGGAGTTGAACTCGCCACCACCATCGGTGGTGATACTTTTGATTGAACGGGAGTGAAGAGTGGTGACAGATGCATGAAATTTCTTAAAACAGTCAAATTCCTCAGATTTTTGCTTCAATAGGTAGACAAATTTATAGGAGGAATAATGATTGGTCAATTTGAAATAGTATTCATGACCGTCACGAGTTGGAGGACTGATACGACCCGACAAATCAAAATGTACATGTTCAAGACAGTGAGTGGATTTGGGGAGGGTGCTCTGATAGGGGAGACAATGAGACTTCAACATCGAGCAAGCTTCACAATTGAGAGTGAAGTCAGGGAGATTATACATCCGCTTCAAGGAGTCGTTGCTTGGATGCCCGGCCCGCCTGTGGAGTTGCTCTATGTCAGATTGAGACCTAACCAAAAGCTTGACCAAGGAAGACGACTTGCCTTTGACAAGCTTGATCTTGATGAGCAAAATGTTTTGTTTGCTGAGTTTGACGTTGAACATGGGAACCCCTTCGCACACAAGATTCGAGGTGGTCTCTCCAGTTGGAACCATTACACAGCCCTTTTGCATAAAACGACCTAGAGAGATGAGGTTGGTTACAAGATCTGAGACATGGAGACACTTGAGTTTGAGAGAGTCTCCTGACAGAGTTTTGACGTAGACAAAACCTTTGCCGGGACTAGTGATTGACTTGCCATCTGCTAGCTCAATTTTACACTTTGAGTCGGTTGAGTAGGTCAAGAAAGCGTCGTGATTTTAGATCATGTGGTGAGTTGCACAGCTGTCGAGGTATGCCGTGTAAGGGCCGATCTCTTTTGACTGAAAGGCCTTCATGGCAAAAGCCGGCCAAGCGCTGGAGGATGATGAATCAACTTTGGTGGCTGAGGTCTTGTTCGCTTTGCCTTTGGCTCAAGACTTGGCTTGTCTCTTCTCTATAAGTGCCTGCTGCTTGGGATAGAGTTTGAAACAGTGTTCTTCAAGGTGAGAGGTCACAAGAGGATTGTGATGGCTGTTCTCGCACTTAACAGATGATTGAGATATTGCCTTCATCGCTGACTCTTCGCTTTTGATGTGAATGGTAGTGTTGTCTTGGCTCCTGTTTTCCAAGAGTTTGGTTAATAACTCAACGGTGAGAGGCCAGTTTTGGATGAGAACCTCACAAGTATGGATCAAGCTAGAGGGGATCTTGTCTACTATGGACTTGCAAAAGAGATTTTTGTAGAGTTGAAAATCTTTAGGGATTCCTATCTTGAGGCCGACGGCGTTTAGATTGGAAATGTGGCCGGTGAAATCAGCAATGAACTGATCCATGTTGGTCCCCTTGAACTTTAGACTGATAATGTCCTTCTAGCTTGAGCCACATTGCTCTTGGTTCGTCTCTAGTCTTGTCACTTTTGAACTTCTGATAGTTGGTCATACCCATATATTGTTGGAGTATGCCTGACGCCTTGGTTTTACGGGATTCAAAGGTTTTAGCTTCGGCGGCGTTGCCTGGGACAGGAACTGTTGAAGTGATGAACGAGTAAAGGTCGTGCTGCTTCAAGTAGCCTTGTATCGAAATCCTCCATAACACCCAATTGAGGTTGGTGAGAATGGGGATATTTGGATGCGGTGTATGTTTGGTCATGTTGGTATGTCTTGTTTGATTAAGCTGAGGGCAGTTAGAGCTGCGCTGGGCTCATAACCTAATGAACTCAAAGACTTTTAGTTTAACCAAGAGATGGTCAGACTTGACCAGTGAGCAGACAACAATGAGAAGACACACAAACCTTTTGGTTTAACCAAGAGATGGTCAGACTTGACCAGTGAGCAGACAACAATGAGAAGACACACAAACCTTTTGGTTTAACCAAGAGATGGTCAGACTTGACCAGTGAGCAGACGACGATGAGAAGACACGCAAACCTGAGGCAAAAAGATGAAACAGTGAGGATCCGAATGAGACTATGAAGAAGCTGAGAAATTGGATGGTGATTCATTTCTCTAACCTTTTGGTTTAACCAAGAGATGGTCAGACTTGACCAGTGAGCAGACGACAATGAGAAGACACGCAAACCTGAGAAACAAAGAGATGTGAGAAATGATAAGGAGGCAATAGAAGATGGGATGAAACAGACCTGAGGCAAAAAGAGGAAACAGTGATGATCCGAATGAGACTATGAAGAAGCTGAGAAATCGGATGAAGAAAAGAACAACAAGGTTACAAAGTGCTAAACTATATACATCCAATACCAGCTATTTAGAGCATCCACCCTTGTCTCTGTAAACCCACTCTTTAGCTCCAGAAAAAAGGTTTTACAGACATCTTTCAACCCTCACTACAAACATTTGTAATTTCACCTAAAGAAAAAACTACTGTTTGGGTTAAGCAAAATGTTAACTTTTTTCAACAAAATGGCTCAGTAATAAAAATTGAGCAAAACTGAGCATGCTCAGCAAAATCCCCCAAAGTTGCTATAATGAATAAAAATCATTTCTGCTCAGTTTCTAAAAAAAAAAAAATTGCTGAGCATGCTCAGTAAAGCTTATTTTTCACTTCTGACCATTTTCTGTAAAATTGGGTATATGTTTTGCCCATCCCAATTTTACATTTTCTTTCTGGGCAGAGTTGCAAATGTTTGTAGTGCCTCCGGCCCTCTTTAGGGCTCTTTAACAAACCACTCGCTAAGATTCTCTCTAACTTTTTGTAACTTTACAATTGGTTACAGAGCCTCGCTAAGCTCATCTTATGGAGCGCTCATCACAACTCGGCTGTCGGCCTGTAAGTAAGCTAAATGTACCCTCTGTTGATTTAACATTTCATTTACTACACAGACTACACTTTCTATCCTCATTATTTACATATTCAACCTCAGTATTGTCATAAGTTATGCTTATATTAGAGCTAGTCATTTCTCTCTAATTATAGGTTGTACTTTCTCTTATTCCTATGTTCCCCAGAAATTCAAGAAGAGACATACTTCATTTAAATCACATTCCTCTTCATCTTCAGACATATCAACATATCACTGCCTCAAGATTGCCTTTCTCGATAAATCAACACATCACTGTCCAGAAACCCCGGCTTTGAATCTCTCACATCATCATCCTTCCTGTTTTAGACCTCCAAGCTCTGGGTTAACAGCTTGATTCTACTCAAAGGCTGACAATTGGCGACCACCCCATCTTACCTTTACACCTGGAATAGCCCATGCGGAAGGAACTCAGCTCTCACGTTTGGTTCAAAGAATTTTCTCTTGCTCAGTTTTGATCCACAACTCAGAAATCAGCTCGTTGTTTGTGGTCACCGGTGAAACCACTGATAAGTTGTTGGTCAGCTGCAAACCATCTGTTGTCGTTTCTTGGTCATCGAGTTCAAAAACCAATCCTCAAACATCCAAGTTGTTGGTCATCTGCAAACCATCACTGTCATCATTCAAGGTTCTCGGACATTCAGACGACATATCCTAGTTTCTGGTCATCTTAAACCAGCGAGTCGCTTACAATCTGCATTCTCTCCCTATCAACTCTTAAAATTTTCTATCGACCATGGTTTTAGATCGGCTGCTTGGGACGACAATTGGACACAGATTCAGTTCTTCAAACACCGTTATACTCCTTTTCTTTCCTACTTCTTTACACAATGTCTATTGAAAATGAGATTGCATCCATTCGCCAAGGGATCAGTCAACTCCAAGCAAAACTGGAAGTCCTCAAGACGAGATTATTGGATGATTGATGGTCTATAAAAAACTCCAGACATTCTTCTCCTAATACCATTTGGGTGTCTCAGTCCAGTGGTAGTCGATCTAAACAGAGAAAACCCAATTTGTCAGCTCATAATGGTGATGGCCGAACGCTTCAAAGTCAATCCTTCCAAGTAATGAGACACTTGATTCATGTTGTGGATACCTCTGTTGTCAATCGATTAAACCAACAACCGTGCAAGCCTGACGAGGGACAAAGACAATACTTGAGCAAATCAACTTCATCCCAAATAACAGTCCTAGCTAACGACTCCAGAAAGCAACCAACTGCTCCCATAACAACAACAACTAAACAACAACAATCAATAATTCAGATCCCAGATTTAAGTAAATCAATACCTGTCCAACGCGAAAGGAACGATATTGTCTCGGTCAAACCATTCAAAGCAATCCCACACTCAGCACAATTACACAAGGTTGTTAAAGCCGATTACCAAGGATTATGCCATCCATCAGACAAAGATCTTGGGACCGACTACATCTATGCAGACAAAAGGTGGAGGGTATCAGCAGATAAGATAGAATCTCGGGCAAAGAGACTAATTAGAAAAGGTGCAGCTGGAGTTTGGTTGTGGAACCCTGAGGTCAATGCAGCCGACTATAAATCTCTGAAGAAGAAGGCGGAATCCCAGTCATTTGTTGGTCGTTCTGTTGCTCAATACTCTGGATGGGCTACTCAAGGACCTCCAGGTCATTCTCCACCATCAAAAGAGAATCTACCCATCAGTTTAATCAACACAATCACAGCTTACAGATGGTGTTGTTATAAGGACCATTGGCTCTTGTTTTCCCTTCATAAGATATAATTTTTTCTTCTTCTTTTATAAAATTTATCTTTGTTTTCTGTTTTTTTAAGGGGTAGTGAATGTAAGCCTGTAAGTAAGCTAAATGTACCCTCTGTTGAGTTAACATTTCATTTACTATACAGACTACACTTGCTATCTTCATTATTTACATATTCAACCTCAGTATTGTCATAAGTTATGCTTATATTAGAGCTAGTCATTTCTCTCTGATTATAGGTTGTACTTTCTCTTATTCCTATGTTCCCCAGAAATTCAAGAAGAGACGTACTTCATTTAAATCACATTCCTCTTCATCTTCAGACATATCAACATATCACTGCCTCAAGATTGCCTTTCTCAATAAATCAACACATCACTGTCCAGAAACCCCAGCTTTGAATCTCTCACATCATCATCCTTCCTGTTTTAGACCTCCAAGCTCTGGGTTAACAGCTTGATTCTACTCGAAGGCTGACATCGGCAGCATCAGGCTCCACCAAAGCAAAAAAAAAGCAAACAGCCACCCACACCAACCCAACTCCATTCCTACCCCCCCAATCCAAAAGATAATCAACCTCACACACAACCCACCTACAAATGTGTAGTACTATGCCAACAAACAACACAAACACCACACACTCTCCCTTCCTGGGCCAATTGGTCCCGGAGGGAAGAGAGTGGGCATCATCACTCTCTCCCTTCCTGGACCAATTGGTCCCGGAGGGAGGAGAGTGAGATAGCACACTCTCTTGCTTCCGGGACTGATCGGTCCCAGAGGGAAGATAGTGGGCAGAGTGCACTCTCCCCCTTCCTGGACCAATTGGTCCGGGAGGGAGGGGAGTGAGAAAAGCACTCTCTCTCCCCTCCGGGACCAATCGGTCCGGGAGGGAAGAGAGTGGGCATCACCACTCTCTCCCTTCCTGAACCAATTGGTCCCGGAGGGAGGAGAGTGGGCATCGTCACTCTCTCCCCTCCGGGACCAATTGTCCGGAAGGGAAGAGAGTGAGAATAGTGCAAATAGTGCACCCTCTCCCTTCCTGGACCAATTGGTCCTGGAGGGAAGAGAGTGAGCAGAGTGCACTCTCTTCCTTCCTTGACCGATTGGTCTCGGAGGGAGGAGAGTGAGCAGATTGCATCCTCTCCCTTCCTGGACCAATCGGTCCCAGAAGGGAGTGAGTGAGTGATGTGTATATACATATGTTCTCTCTTTTCCTGGGCCAATTGGTCCTAGAGGGGAGAGTTTCCCTGGGTGTATCTTGATGTGCAGTTGATTGGTGGCCCAGGTGAGGCCGCGAGATACATACCTAGCGAGAATGCTAGATCTGTACGGTCGTGTGCGGGTCCTCTTTAGGTGTGTTGGTGTTGCCTAAAGAGCCGATACCACCCAACGAGGGTGGGATTTCTCCGTAAGTTAGCAACTGAGCCTTGCCGGGCTCGCTGCTTACCTACAGATTTACCCCAACGGGGGTGGATGCTCTTAGGTTTCAAACCTTGAGCGTCTCACTACTCTCCATCATCCCTCCCTGTGCCGCAGCGGGGTGAAAATGTACCCCCGAACCCTGAGTTCAATACATTCCTCCCGGTCGACGACGCTGCGTGCTGTGTTGCCGTGTTTCGGCACCTGTGTACTCACCTAAAAACCCACCTGAAGACCCTCTGACAGACGCCATCTCCCAGGGTCCTCAGGGGGTAAATAGCGGGGGTTTGGGAAATATCCGAATTTTTGAATATCTCAGATACCCCCGCCAAAGTATTTCGACCCATCCCCGCCAAAAAAAAACATATGTGTTAATGTACATACATAAATATGTAAATACAGTCGCCGAGGCCCGAGACCAACCAGACTGTCAAAGCCGACAGCTCCAGCCGCTGGAAGCATTGGCCTCGCTTGTTGAGACCAACGGCTCCATCAGCTGAGAGCATCGGTCTCACTTGCTGAGACCAACGGCTTCAGCCGCTGGAATCTGCATTGGTCTCAGTTTCTGAGACCAACGGCTCCAGCAGCTGGAACCATTGGTCTCACTTGCTGAGACCGACAGCTCCAGCTGTTGGGAGCATCAATCTCAGTTTGTGAGACCAACAGCTCCAGCAGCTGGAACTATTGGTCTCAGTTGCTGAGACCAACAGCTGCAGCTGTTGGGAGCATTGGCCTCAGTTGCTGAGACCGACAGCTCCAGATGAGGCCAAAGACTGCAGGCAGTTTCTGGAACCAAGACCAACAGCTCCAGCTGCTGGACCATTGGTCTTGGCTACTCGGGCCAATGGTCCCACCTGCTCAAACCAAGGTTCTCATCTGCTGAGATCAACATCTCCACCTAGGGAGGAGGTTTTACATGACTGTAAAGCAGGCTAAAAGATGTTAGAGTAGGAAAAACTGATTTCCTAATTATAACCTGTGATTGAATGCATATTACATTATCAAAATTAGGACTTATTTCTTGGGACACTATTAATAATTGATTTTGATTTTTAGCTTTATGGCACAAAGGGTTCAGGAGATATGTTAATGGCATAAATGATTCAGGAGATATGGCCACAAGGGGGTTTGAGCACAAGATGAAGTAGGAAAAATAGATCTTCTTACAGCTTTTTATTTTATGAATATTATCCAATGGAAATTGGAAGTACCCGTCACATGGAAATGGCTTGTGGTCAAGTTCAACAGTGGTTGAACAGTTGTTTCAGTATTGAACATAACCACATGCCACTTTAAATTCAATCACATCGCCATAAATGTGGCATATGTTCATATTTAATAGTGGTTGCACTATTGAACATGACCACATACATTAAAGTGAATCTGAAGAAATGATGTTGAAATTTCTAAGAAACAAAAACCAGACTAGAAAAGAGAACAGCATGAGAAACACAACAAGAGACAAAAAGATGGGAGAAAGGAAGATGAGGAAAGGAGCATACCACTGATATAGATGGAAAGGTTTTATCACGGGTGAGGACTTGAGAGGAGGATACTAGGACGAGCAGATATCTAAGAAAAGGAAAATGATAAGAAAAGCAGAAGAGGAACAGTGACAGATTTAGTTTTTGATCATCAAACAAGGGAAGAGAATCCAATGTGAAAAAGAAGAAAGACAAACATGATAGAAGGAGCAGATTTGATAGAAGAGCAGAAGAGTAGAGCGGATAAGGAACGAGCACCGGAGAAGACTTAAGAAATGAGAGATAGGAATTGATGAGCTAAACGGTGAGTTGAGGGGGAAGTGATGGTTAGAGACGATGGTAACTTTACACTGGATTAAGAACCAGTATCGGCGAGCGTAGAGCGGGATTTGAGGTAGTGTCGAGCACTGGTACCTTCGGACGGAGTGAATCAAGTCTTGAGAGTTCTTGACGAGATTGAGGGAGGAGTCACCGGTACATGGAGTGGCAGATCAAATGGAGTCTCAACCCTAACCGGTTGATCAAAGTGTCCGCGGACAGGTGCTGCAGACATGCGTTTTCACCGAGATTTCAACAGCCCTTGTTGGTTGATGAGCAAAAGATTGAGAAGCACTTTTCTTGAAGTTTTTTTATTGAGGCGTGTGGTGCTGCCTTTGTCAGAGCATCGGCAGTCATCTCAGCCGATGGTACAAGCTTGACGTCAATTTCCTTCTTCTTGAATTTATCGCGTAGGTATTTGATTTTGATATCTAAATGCTTAGTTTTAGAGTTGGATCCGAAGTGTTTCAGCTTCTTCAACAGGCCTTTGTTGTCGACATGAAACAGGGTCGGCGCTAGCTTCTTTGCCCATAGTTCCTCAACCAGGAATGTGAGCCACTGACTTTCCTGCTCGCCGTCGGACAAGGCGTTCATTTCGGACTCTGTCAAGGAGAGTGTTATGTTTTTTTGTTTTTTGCTGTTCCACAGGATTGGGCAGGCTTTCCAGAAGGCCAATGACCCACTCTGTGAGATTCTGGTCTCGTGATCTTCTGCCCAAGTGGCATCGGTGAAGAAGTTGAGTCGATCTATCAGCATATGTGGGTCAGGTTGAAGAAGAAGACCAAGATCTTGGGTGCCCTTCAAATATTTCCAGCAGTGCAGCACTTCTCTCCAGTGAGTGAGACCGGGCCGTTGATTGAATCAGGATAGGATTGACACGGCTGCAGCCAGGTCGGGTCGTGTTCGACACGCCAGATAGTTCAGCATACCGGTATAGGATCAATAATTGACATTGAGTTTCATGAAGTCCTTGTGGTCCTGGTCTGTGGCAGTCTTCAGTTGAACGGCCGGGGTCAGTGGGGTCTTGACGGGTCGACACTCCAACATATCCAACATCTCGAGTCCTTTCTTGATGAGTGCAGGCTGAGAGAGTGTAATCTATGAATCTGAAATTTGAAGATTCATCCCCAGCAGTGTATCAGGGTCATGAGCCGACGAGTTGGGGAATCGTTGCAGGAAAAGATCTTCAAATTCTTCAGTCCGTCCTACGACAATAAGGTCGTCCACATGAAAAAAGATGAAAGAATTACGCTCCTCATGGATGAACAGACAGGCATCCGATAACGACGGTAGGTAATTGATCTCTTTGAACCACCCTGTAAGGGTTTCGAACCAGTTTTTAGGGGCCTGCTTTAGGCCATAAAGTGACTTGACCAGTTTCAAGTATGTAGTCTTTTGATTTGATCCCTCTGGAGTCTTGATGAAGATTTCTTCTTCGAGAGGGGCAAACAGGAATGCACTCTTCACATCGAATTGCCGTATGGGCAACTTGAGGTCTATTGCTAAGATAAGCAGAGCCAACAGCGAGGGGAATTTTCCGGTTGGCGCGAAGGTTTCAAAAAAATCCTCTCCATATGTTTGAAGGAACCCACGAATGCACAATCTGGCCTTCAGCTTCTCTGGAGAAGAGTTAGTTGCTGGTTTTGTTTTGAAAACCCAGGTGCATTGTAGGGATTTAGACGGCTTGGTTGGACAGTCGGCCCAGACTTCATGACGTTCAATGTTGTCCAACTTGCTGTCAATTGCGTTCCTCCAACCCTCCCCGTTTGCACTTGTAATTGCCTTTTTGAAGGTTTTCGGATCCTCGGCGGTGAAGTATGTATATTTGATTGGTTTTACTTGAATAGTGCGATCTCTGAGAACTCGCCCCGCTCCAGAATCAGGAATTAAATCATCGGACACTTCTTGAGCATCAAGGGAGTCGTCCAAATCGTCTTCAGGATCAGTGTGGGTATTCTCTTCATCATTTCCTTCCAACTCATCGTCTTCTTCCTCTTTGATGTCAGTTCTCTTGACCTGGTTCATCCCTTCTTTCAGCTCGATTTTCTCTGGAGACTCCACCAACAATTCATCATGATTAGATATTTGGGATTCGGCCGGGTGGTAATCAAGAAATTCAACACTCTTTGAATCAACAATAATGCCATCATTCCGAAGTATCCTGTAAGATTTGAGTTCAGCATTGAATCCAATCAAACGGCCTAGCTCACCCCTAGGATCTAGCTTTGTTTTTTTTTTGTTAGTGGATATTACTGCGACTGGATTTCCTATAGGACGGAAGTAGTTAAGTGGAATGACTTGATGCTTGAAGAGTTCAAAGGGTGATTTTTTGCTTTTGTGCGTGGGTACTTGATTCATGGTCAGTACACTTGCGCTGAGAATCTCGTTCCACAGATTCTGTCGAAGTCCAGAGTCAAGGATGATGGTTCTCAAGGATTCTAGGATGGTTCGATTGAACCTTTCTGCAAGACCATTCTGTTGTGGTGTGTAAGCGTCAGAGAAACACTGACGAATGATGTGCTCATCGTATTACTTGCTCAGATTGGAGTTTGTGAATTCAGTACCCCGATCAGAATGAAGGATCGAGGGGTAGTATCCCAATCGTTTGGCCTCGACGTCAATAGCTCTGGTTAGACAGAAGAAGACTTCTGATTTGGTTGTAAGGGGTATAGCGGCGCAGAATCTGGTATTTGAATCCACGATTGTGAGTATGTATCGGTGTTTCTTGTGAGACATGGGATCGATGGGACCAATAAGGTCTAGATGAAGTTCTTCAAAGGGCCTTGATGCTGTCGAGTTCCTGTTATTGAAGGAGGCTTTTGTGATTTTTACCACAGCGCAGGACTTGCAGATTTCGGGTGTCTTAATTAGGATTCCCAGCTTGTTTCGGATCCTGCCATAGCTCACATGGCCCAAGGATTTGTGAAGCAACTCGGCAGTGCTCAAGTGCGCGTGTTGCTTAACGGGTTCTAGTTTGAGGACTGGTAGGTTGTCATGGTAGTGACCCTCCAGATATGGTTGCTCTAGTTTTGTGACACTAAATTTATTCACGGAGAAATTCACTTTGCATTGTTCAAGTAGTAGTTGACACAGAGATAGAAGATTAACAGAAAGGTGGGGAACATAGAGAACATTGTGAAGAGTTAGATTTTGATCCTTGAATTTCAGAGAGATTGATCCTTTTCCTTCAATGGCTAGGGTGCTGCCGTCACAACTTGTATTGATTAGTCCTTTTTCGTCTTCATCTAAAGTAATGAACATGTGTTTGTCAGAGACCATGTGTGAAGATGATCCGGAGTCGAGGACAAAAGACTCAGGGTGACTGAATGAGAAGGATGAAAAGCTTCTAACATTAGATTCCTTGTTTTTCTTCTCGAAGTGTGCGGTACGTTTCTCCGGGTATAACATCCAGCAATTATCTCTGGTATGAGTGACGGCGTGAGGATTATGGGCGCCAGGTCTGCAGCGTGGATCTTCTTTCGTGAACATGGTGGTTCCGATGGATTCACTAGTGTTGGCGGAGACCACCTTCTGCTCGTTGAGGTGGATTTCTAAGTGATCAATAAGAGTATCAGGTTTGATGTCCTCACCATCCTTGGAGTGGGTGATGCTCTGCTTGATGTTATCCAAGCTGCTCGGTAGACGGCGGAGTAAGTCGTAGGTGAGTATGTCGTCCGGAAGAACGACAACAACGTCTTCCATCTTGTTGAGGCTTGCTCTGACCTCTGTGATGAACTTGTTGATATTACTCGAGTCAAACGTGATATTCGTGAACTGATTGTATACTCGAGCACAATTGGATGGTTCCGATGAGCTGAAGCGTTTCATAATGCTTTTCCAAAGCTGAACGGCATCATCTTCGTTGGTTGAGTTGACCACGTTGTTGTGAGTGGATTGGGAGATTTTTGCGAGCAGTATGGCACATATGATGGTGTTGTCGGTATCCTCAAGAGCTGGTTCTCCATCTAGAATGTTTTCTTTCACACCACCCAATTTGAACAGGGCGGTGATCCGGGTCTTCCAGCTGGAGAAATTATCCTCGGTAAGAACCGGGATTGCCTCGATAGTTGTCTTCAGCATAGTAGGGTTTACGGCGTCCATCTCGACAACGATCAGTATCTGGTTTCGAACGGGTTGAGGTTGAGTTCGGTTTCTGTTTTTCTTTCGACTGTTAATCGTGAAGAAATGATGTTGAAATTTCTAAGAAACGAAAACCAGACTAGAAAAGAGAACAGCATGAGAAACACAACAAGAGACAAAAAGATGGGAGAAAGGAAGATGAGGAAAGGAGCATACCACTGATATAGATGGAAAGGTTTTATCACGGGTGAGGACTTGAGAGGAGGATACTAGGACGAGCAGATATCTAAGAAAAGGAAAATGATAAGAAAAGCAGAAGAGGAACAGTGACAGATTTAGTTTTTGATCATCAAACAAGGGAAGAGAATCCAATGTGAAAAAGAAGAAAGACAAACATGATAGAAGGAGCAGATTTGATAGAAGAGCAGAAGAGTAGAGCGGATAAGGAACGAGCACCGGAGAAGACTTAAGAAATGAGAGATAGGAATTGATGAGCTAAACAGTGAGTTGAGGGGGAAGTGATGGTTAGAGACGATGGTAACTTTACACTGGATTAAGAACCAGTATCGGCGAGCGTAGAGCGGGATTTGAGGTAGTGTCGAGCACTGGTACCTTCGGACGGAGTGGATCAAGTCTTGAGAGTTCTTGACGAGATTGAGGGAGGAGTCACCGGTACATGGAGTGGCAGATCAAATGGAGTCTCAACCCTAACCGGTTGATCAAAGTGTCCGCGGACAGGTGCTGCGGACATGCGTTTTCACCGAGATTTCAACAGAATCATTTTATGCAATTTATTCCAAAACATGGATTGTTTTTCAACAATGTTTGAAATGAATAATCCCTTCTTTGGAATCACTCATGTATGTAGCATCTTCAGCATGAAAGTGACACGTGTTTGTGTTGAATGGGGGTTGAACCACCAACACAACCACATATTACTTTCAAGTGCAACACAACCACATATTACTTTCAAGTGCAACACAACCATATATTACATTCAAGTGAAAGGTGCATGGGTATGCAAGGGTACTATGTGAGTGGTTCCAAATCATGGATTTTTCTTCGATAAATTTATGAATAGAAATACATGGCTTGGAATCACTTAAATAGCATCATTCACTTGAATGTGGTATGTGGCCATGCTGAGTAGTGAAACCACCATTGAACATGACCACATAGCACTTTCAATTGGACTGTGCTATATAATTCATTCCAAATAATGGAAAATTATTTACTAACATTATTGAAAAAGAAATTCTTGGGAATCAATCATTGCACTCTTCACTTGAAAGTGGTATGTGGTCATGTTCAGTACTATGACCATGACCAATTTTGTGATTACTATTGAACATGACCACATAACACTTTCAAGTGGAGGGTGCTATGTAAGTGATTCCAACAAATGGTTTTTTTTCTTTATAACAAAGTTTTGAAAATAATCCATCATTTTGTATTATTCAGATGAAACTCTTCACTTGAAAGTGGTATCTAATCATGTTCAATAGTGCAACCACTGGCAATTGTCACATTCATGTGAGGGATGCTACATGAGTAATTCCAAAGCATATATTATTTTTTCATGATGTTTTAATGAACAATCATACAAAATAATTCAATCATCTTCCTTTTGATCAAAAGTTTATGCCCAAATTCAGCCTTTCTCATTCTTTTTTTTTGCCCAGATTTACTCACAACCAAACCTTCCAGGTCACTTTTACAGAATTGCTAAGAATTTCCAATCAATCATGATGAGTATTGAAAGAATACTCTCTCATTTTTATCATATAATTAAATGATTTGATCAAAAAGCTATGAGCAAATCAATTCCTCCTACTCAAACAGTTGTTTGCCCAAAAGTAAACCAATCATGGCCATATCTCCCAATTCCTCTGTGAAATAAAGCTATGAATGGTAATTCACATATAAATGGTTTACCAAAAATTAATCTCCAATTTCCATTGGATAATATTCATAAAATAAAAAGCTGTAAGAAGATCTATTTTTCCTACTTCATCTTGTGCTCAAACCCCCTTGTGGCCATATCTCCTGAATCATTTATGCCATAAACATATCTCCTGAACCCTTTGTGCCATAAAACTAGAAATCAAAATCAATTATTAATAGTGTCCCAGGAAATAAGTTCTAATTTTGATCATGTAATATGTATTCAATCACAAGTTATAATTAGGAAATCATTTTTTCCTACTCCAACATCTTTTAGCCTGTTTTACAGTCATGTAAAACCTCCTCCCTAGGTGGAGATGTTGATCTCAGCAGATGAGAACCTTGGTTTGAGCAGGTGGGACCATTGGCCCGAGTAGCTAGGACCATTGGCGGCAGGAGCCAAGACCTATGGCCCAGCAGCTGGAGCTGTTGGTCTTGGTTCCAGCAACTGCCTGCAGTCTTTGGCCTCATCTGGAGCGGTTGGTCTCAGCAACTGATGCCGATGCTCCCAACAGCTGCAGCTGTTGGTCTCAGCAACTGAGACCAATAGTTCCAGCTGCTGGAGCTGTTGGTCTCACAAACTGAGACTGATGCTCCCAACAGCTGGAGCTGTTGGTCTCAGCAACTGAGACCGATAGTTCCAGCTGCTGGAGCTGTTGGTCTCACAAACTGAGACTGATGCTCCCAACAGCTGGAGCTGTTGGTCTCAGCAACTGAGACCGATAGTTCCAGCTGCTGGAGCTGTTGGTCTCACAAACTGAGATTGATGCTCCCAACAGCTGGAGCTGTCGGTCTCAGCAAGTGAGACCAATGGTTCCAGCTGCTGGAGCCGTTGGTCTCAGAAACTGAGACCGATGCTCCCAACAGCTGGAGCTGTCGGTCTCAGCAAGTGAGACCGATGGTTCCAGCTGCTGGAACCGTTGGTCTCGGAAACTGAGACCGATGCAGATTCCAGCGGCTGAAGCCGTCGGTCTCAGCAAGTGAGACCGATGCTCTCAGCTGCTGGAGCCGTTGGTCTCAACAAGCAAGGCCAATGCTTCCAGCGGCTGGAGCTGTCGGCTTTGACAGTCTGGTTGGTCTCGGGCCTCGGCGACTGTATTTACATAATTATGTATGTACATTAACACATATGAGCACATATGTTTTTTTTTGGCGGGGATGGGTCGAAATACTTTGGCGGGGGTATCTGAGATATTCAAAAATTCGAATATTTCCCAAACCCCCGCTATTTACCCCCTGAGGACCCTGGGAGATGGTGTCTGTCAGAGGGTCTTCAGGTGGGTTTTTAGGTGAAAACACAGGTGTGTTTCGGGAGGTCATCCAGGGGGAGAGCAGACTGGCCCATGCTGACGCCTGATGATGGCTCGAGAAGGGCAGTGCATGCGGAATATGTAGAGCTCTCCGGCGAGCGTGTTGACTTTCTGCAGTCCGCTCCAGCCTCCGAGTGTGCATCCTATCGCCCAAGCGGAAACTGCTTCCCCAAGTCCCACTTCCATTCATGACTCTCCACAGACTCATGCCTGCCTATGTTCACTCTCAGCTGTCCAATGGCAGCAATACACATTGCTGAGGAGTCAGGACTGCCTGTCTTACCAAGAAACCGAGCTTGCCCAGGCTGGTAACTTGTCGTTTCTCCTGCCGGAAAGTCACCGTGAATCCCCCCACTGCTGGGGCTGATCTTTTGTTTTTCTCGGTCTTAACATAGGCGTTCGCAAGACTTTCCGGGGTGCATGTTCTCACTTGCTTGTCACCACCGAAAATGAGCTTTGACTTCAGAGGTGGCCTGGCCGCCTGAGCACGGCGACTCCAAGTCGGCTTTGCGGCCGTCCAGAGAGCAGAGTACTGATCCAATCCGGGCATCAAGTCGGCCCTAGGCGGTGTTCCAGTGCGATATGATACAGCTCATCACCAAATCCCTTTTGTTGTTCATTGTATCCCGTGTGGCAATTTTGACCAGCTTTCATATGCATATATGAAGGGTTGTCCAGAGTTGCGCACAGAGCTCCCAGGCCATCTGCTTCATTTGTGCTGAAGTACATAATATTGATATCGCTGAGCTTTGACCCTCAGACTGCTTCACATTCAACGGTTTCCGCCATAAAGGATTGTCCATATATATCGCGCACACACACCCCAATCGTTTATCACCTTTGTCCTTCCCACTCTGACTCAACTTTCCTCCGTACGTTTTCCAACTACAACCAAGGGATCAAGCACGAAGCACCTGTTACCTGGCATCACCTCACCTGACACTACATCACAATGTCTATTCGTTCGTTCGCGAAGATCTCTCTCGCCGTTGCGTGCATTTTGATATCCGTATTGCCTGAAGCACGAGCTAGCACTTGCTCAATTTTAGAAGTTCATGGGGCTAATGGCAAAGTTGGAGCCGGTTTTGGAGTAGTAAGTTTTTTCATTGTTAATGACCGGACTGATGAATTCACTCTCATCTGTTCTCTGGTGAAACCCAATTTATTTGCTTCTTCATTAGCAATCAGCTGGCGTGGTTCCTCGCTCAGGAGGCGGTGATGTAGGTGCTGCACCTGCATAAGCAGTATCTGTTGGAGAAGCTGACTTCAACATTTCACGCCTGGATCACCTCTGTTTTGTACGACAGACCGGGGCTGACGGGGCCGAGTTTCAAGCAGGCACCAATCCCAATCCAGTCTGCGGTACAGTTGCCAAACTTCCCTCAAAGAAAGTCGATATCCCAACTTTCGTCAATAATGGTTAATCCCTTACCTGTACTCCTCCAGTCACGAGTCGGATGTTGATGTCTCTTGCAATGCTTTTTTTTTCAGCTGTTGAAGCTGGACTCCCTTCAGTTTATTCCAACGGATCTATTCCTTTGACCGTGTTTCAAGTCAATCGAATTGGAGGCGGCCCTATGACTTGTGAATATAGCGCCGTGCGTACGAAGATGTCGAGGTCTGCAAACAGGATGATAATTGAATGCCCGCTGGTTTTTCTGATAGGATGCAACCGGTAACTCGTGGCAACCGATGGATATGACATTGAACATGTTAGGGAACTTCGGGATCGAATCGCAACAGAATACTAAAATGAGTATTGTAACCACTCTACGAGCGTAAGTCCAAATTTTGTATGTATACAATTGAACATGATAATTAAGCAGCTCGTGAATTTTGTAGTGGAAGCAGATTCACTGGAGGGACCACCCACGACGTGGGGCTTATTCGATGTCGTGCCGGTAAGATTAAATCCACATTTAATTTGATAGCCTATATCCAAGCCTAAAATTGCGTTCGATTGTATGTCCACGTCTTCAGGAACCGATGGGATTTGCGGTGGCTGCTTTGCTGTCCAAATGAGTGGTCAAGTGATGGAGTCTTCCGCGCAAGGTGCCTCTGCTTCACCAGCAAGCTCAACTTTACGTGAGTTCGCCGCAACGCTGGATAAATGACAGTCATAAGCTGATTGACTCCGGTTGTTATAAATTGGCCAGAACTCACCTCACAACAAATGTCCACAGTTGTCTCAAAGGTGATTGACCTTGCTCAAGCGCAGCATTTAGTGGCAAGTGACCCATAAGCCGATGCTCACATCGTGTCGGCCTGTTTGATGTGTACCGCTGTTTTCGCTGTATTGTTGTGTCGGCTGTCTCCTTCATGACTTGTCATCGTTATGAACCTTTGTCACTCACTTATGACAAAGTGGTCTTCCTTCCTAACTTAACATTCACTTCATTTCATTTCTTCTGTACATAAGCTGAATATATATTGTCGGGATTTGTGATCACGATCTTTCTCCTTTGGTCTCAGCAGGGTCGCTTTACCCATGTGACTGTTGAGCACAAATGTGCTAACCGCGGTCGACCTTGAGGGTTAAAGCACTGCCGGCATTAACCGGTCAGACACGGCAGTTCAAGCGGTGCTCGAACAGCCGTGTTCGACCGGTGGTCGGACGGGCACTGTCCGCAAGAGCCAACTGGTTGGACAGATTTGTCCGACTGGTCCCGGCTGGTCCTGTGCGGCCGGTCCCAGGAACTGATCGGACAGGCCTGTCCGACCCGCCGGCAGGTGCTTCGGTCGGACAGTGCCTGTCCGACCACCGGTCGAACAGTGCCTGTCCGACCACCGGTCGAACAGTGCCTGTCCGACCACCGGTCGAACAGTGCCTGTCCGACCACCGGTTGAACAGTGCCTGTCCAACCACCGGTCAAACACGGCTGTTCGAGCACCGCTCAGACTGCCGTGTTTGACCGGTTAATGCTGGCAGTGTAGGTCTCAGTTCACGTTCATTTTCAATGATTCCTGCAAAATACCCCTGTATTGTGCTGCCTTCATGTCCTTTTTCCATCGTATGATGGTCTTGTTGCTTCAATGCGTGTGGGTTTTCTTTGTTCCCCTCTAGCTCTTGCAGCCATATTTGATAAGCTGAAGTGTGACAATATCTCAGCTCATGGAATATGGCCAAGACTAGTCATGATCATCAAATGTAAGACTCTTTCTTTGACTGAAAAATGGTCAATCCAGAAACAAAGAGAAGTGAAGTTTTGCCTGATCCCAGCGGTTTGTTGAAACTAACGGATTGAGAGGTGAGAGATGGGAACAAAATCTAAATATCTATATTCCAGAGAATTAATTTTGCAAGCTTTGTAGCAGAGGCAAGCTACGCAACATTCAGTACAGTGATGTCAAATTTGAAGCCTTGCTACTATTATTCATACATGGCTCCAGCTCTGTAGAGTTGGCGCTCATGATGTTGCAGGGTGTTGGCACAACAGGCTCAGTGGCTCTTCACGCTGCATTGATTACGAGCAACAGTGCTTTACACTCAGACAAGAGCGGTAGCTACTGGAAATGTTTAATATAAACAGTGAAGCTTAGGTCACAACAAATATTGCGCTAGTAAATGGGAGAAGATCAAGTAAAAAAAGTAGCATGTTATAGATGGATGGAGTCATTGGAACCTGCCGAAGAAAAAAAATAATGACCTTAGAAAGGGAAAGGAAAACTGTGTAACTATATCTATCGGTCACTACATGCTCACATGACACAAGTTTAACTGATATGGAGCTGCTGAGCCCCAAGAGATACCAAAACTCATCACCAAGCTATGCACCCAAGATAGAAAAAGAAAAACCGAACTATTATCAGAGCTACTATGTACTACTAAAACTAGGCATAACTGTCTTTGTGGGATTTAACCACCGCTTTGGCCTTCTGAACAACTAATGCCATATTGTTTTGTTTCATAAGCTGGATGACCTTGGCTGCAACGGCATCAACTTGAGAAGTGCTTAGATCTGCACGACGCTCCAGCTCCATAGATCGATGCTTGGATAATTTCTTAACAACAGGTGCAATGGCACCTTGTGAACGCAGATTATCAAAAACCCTAGCTGCCAAGGAATCCACACCTGGTAAGAATGAGACGAGTCAGTATGGGATGGTATGATAGCATCTCATCATCATCGAGTGGACGCTCACTGTTGGATGGTGGGCTTGAGGTTCCACCAAGCACTCGGAGCTGCAATGGTGGCGGACTTGACGGCGTCTTCATGACAAAACAGCCACCGAATCGGAGTTTCCAACCTAAGACAAATTCATTACAAGAATAAATTAAATCAATTTCGAACAGTTGTGGAGTTGTGATGGAAAATGCTTACCACATCGAATGCGCATCAGACACTTGTCCTTAAAAACACCACCTTGGCAAACCGTCGAGCTGACCATACATGAAGGATAGCAATGAAGCATGACAAGCGAGATTCAATGATACTGCTAATTATCGAAAGTAGGATTGAATGGGTACAAGTCCTTACCTCGGCATTTGAAACTTGGCAGTGTGATTGGTTCGGTCACTTTGCCACATTCCTTGTATTCCTGGCGGGTTGACCAGCGTTTTGCATCGATTCCAGGACTTGGCCGTGCCGGTCTGTATATGGCAACCGGATTCAACAAAGCTGACTCTTGGTAGAATATTCGATTCATCACTTACGGTATCGTATTCGCATGTGCATGAGCCTCCGCCATCACGATTGACCTGGAAAATCAGAGCCTCGAACGAGCCATCCGAAGCTGTCGTGGCGACGCCATTTGCCTCCGCTAAAGACCAGGGAACAACATTCAAGCTCAGCATCACCGCAATGATAATATAGCTTGAGATCCACCAACCTTGTGACATGGCCGACTGAATGTCGACACCCTTCGGCAAGGTAGCGAGTTGGCCACAGGCAAATCTCGGATTGGGCACCCATTCAACGTGAGGGGAGAAATAGACTGCATCTCCGCCGGCCTATGGTGGATTTCAATGAGAGGATTAGTAGGTATTGAGAGAGTGCGGTTTGATGGGGAAACGAGCAAACAACGAACATCACCGGATTCACCGACATGCCAGGGGTACTTCCCATGCAAGTCCTGGCGGTTGAGAGTGGAAGGTACGCGAAAATCAATATTCTTCCGAGGAAAGAGGCAGCAAAAAATTATAACATACCACAGCAAAGCCGTGGCTTCGAAGACCAGGGCCTCCAAGAGTTGCGGCTACAGTGACTATTTTGCAATGCCCGATTACTGGTCTGACTCCCAGGAATACGGCGAGACCAATGAGTGGAGCTAAAACTCGCGCAACAGACATCATGGCGAGTGTTCAGGAGGGAAAGAGGAGTTGAGCTGTTGGGACCAGGCGGATGGGCAATCAAAATGAAGGTGATTTCGAATGGTGATGTGTGGTTGTTCGAGTTAATGGAGTTGGGCTAATCCGTTAATGTTGGATGAATCGAGCTGAATACAAAAATGAAGTTGGTGTGGGCAAAAGTAGCGCAAGCGCCAACGGAGTGTAGGATGAGCTGATTATATTTATCTACAATATGTAGTGACAATCGTGGAGCCGTGGGGTGGGCGAAAAGGGCACACACTGACACAGACACGCACTCATTAAATTAAAAAAAGGCACCATTCATTTATATTTAACAGGCAGCGGATAACAGAATGTGTTGACCGCATCGAGTTCAACCCGGTGAGAGCAACAGCGGTGGGTGTCCGCGTGGGTGTGTTTGCAAACGTTGCCGATGACCCTCGATGACCTCAAAGATGAGGCCGATCACAATTTTCTCTCATGGTCGTTGGTTACGATCACAACAGCCTCAACAACGGGTTAGAGTCAAGATGTGCAGCGCATTGGTGGATGTGCTCCGTCAGTATACATACATAGAATGAAGGTCGTATACAACGCGGCTCCCCGTACTCATGTTGGTCGCATAGGGTTGAAAGGGGCCTTGGGTTTGGCTGGCACAGGCAGAGGAGGAGGACAACATCCGGATATGCCGTTTGGTATGAATCGATCACGCTGGCCGTTGCAGCTTGTAGCTCAGTCATGATCATACATACATATCATGAACACCTCCCTCGGAAGCCAATTCTTCCCCTGAACGGTTTCGTTGAGACAGAACATAAAGGACATCCGATCAGCAGTCCGTTTGGTGCACTCTTTCTGATGTTCCCACACGGGCTTGTTGTGAGACTGAAATGACGGGGGCCCCTACCACCCTGCGACATGTGAACGACATGAAAACCAACCCTGCTGTTTTAACTTTTCACACAGGAGTGTAATGAATATTCTGGCAAAACCGTATCCGGCAACGGTGCACGGATAGGGAGACGGAGGGAGAAAACGAAAAAGGTGAATTTCGCTAATAAGAGAATGTTTACAAAATAAATCCCATGAGGGGAACAAAGGGTACCAAACAACAGAGGTATTTATAGACAAATAATTTGAAATCTCGCTTCGCGACGCGCGGTGCGTGTCTGGAACGTGGTTTTGACAAAACGCGACAACGCGCGGCGTGACGCGGCTAAATGTGTCCATTCTACTCCTCTCAGGGACCCGGAGAAGGTTTGGACCTTGCAGGGGGTCCAACTCGGCCCCGAGGGGCTGGGTGCCTCCTTGGGAGGTTGTGCCTAGCTGCCGGGTCTCAGGCCCGCAGCTCACCTCTTGTAACAAACGGGAACCCCGAACCACCACGTTCACAAAATTTTCAGGGTCGACGGAAAGATCTTACCACATGGAATTATGAAGAAGGTTCCATAATATTCATGTTTTTCTTATTTTCGCTGACCTTACTATCAGACATTCTACTCTAACATAGGTTGTATTCTAGAATATTCTACTCAAATTTAAGACATAAATAGGAGCTTGTAGCCAACAGGAAAATCTTTTCTTGTATTATTGCCGTCTTCACCTTTTGAAATACAAAGTCCTTTAAGCCTCTGAAGCACTTCTCAAATCATCCTCACATCACTAGTATTGTTACCATTACTATCCCTTACAAATAGACCTAAATAACAGGTCCAGAAATTCTGATTAGCTAGTCTTTAGTTTTCCGTTCACCTGGGGGAAAACCCAAATCCCCTATACTTTGGCCTTACAATTATTTTGCCACCTAAATTTTTTGACGGCAACCACCATGTCCTCTCCTGGCTTTATTCCCGACTTGCCTTTCATTGGACCCATCGATACCCAAATACCTCTTGAACAACGGGTCGCTCAATTATCGGATCAACTTTCATCACTAAAAATCAATAATTCTAACCAACGCATCGACCTCGATTCCCTTTTTGATGAATTAAAGAAAATAAAATGTTTGTTTGACACACTCGCAGAAGATATAAAAGACATTAACAGCATGAAGACCTTGTATTCCGACTTTATCCAACACAAACTTGTTTACACTAGCGAGATTAATTGGCTCCAACATGTCATCAATGGTATAACCCAATCGATCAAAAATAATCGTGTCGCTATTCAACAGAACTCATCTCAACTTGTCGAACTGGCTTGCGCTCCAAATGGGACCAATCAAGAAGTTCCTGAACTCAACTATGCTCAATTCACCGGCAATCCTAGGGAGACTAAACGATTTGTTTATTTCATTCGCGAAAAGCTTCAAGAGAAGGGACACTGCTTCCCTTCTGAAAAAGAAAAAATCAACTGGATTGTTAGGCACTTCCGTCATCCCAATGGTAATCTCGGCGAAAACATACCATCCTATAATTGGTGGATGGCGCTCTTATTTGAAAACACTAGAATTCAATCACTCCCAACCAAATCCGCCTCAGCTGAAGACCCTTATGTTCTTGACTACCTGTTATCCGCCAAAGCCTTCTTATCTCACCTGGAAGAAGTTTTCAACAATAAGCATGACGTCGAAGAATCCAAAAAACGTCTTTTCTCCTTCAAGCAGGGCAACCGACCATTAGAAGAGTTTAATGCTCTTTTCAATTCATTAGCATATTCCGTTGACTTAACCAAAGAATCTTGTTGTGACATTTATGAACAAGCCTTGAATCAGAAAATCCTGAAGATAGCGGTGATGCGCAATGACTGGAAAGGGGCTAAGAAGGTCAGAAAAACAAACCCTGGCTATCTCTGCCGCCAAGGCGCAAGATAAAATTTCTTCTATTGATTCTGGCTCTCTCTCTTCTCTTCATTGCCGACCCCTCCAACAAAGACCAAACCCCCCCCCCCACTCCCTGCTCGCATCCCAGAGGGAGTGGTCCCCATGGATCTGGACGCCATCTCATCTGACACCTCTTTCACCTTCCCTAAATTTCGAGCCCTTTGCGTCCAACATGGCATTTGCCAACGTTGCGGCCAACAATTTGAGGAGTCACACAAAAAAGTTCGGGGCTGCGTTCTACCAGACAGCCAACACATGGACATCAAACAGAAAATTGAACTCTTTCAAAAATGGTCCGCAACGCGGGGACAATCGGTATCACAAATTGATACCCGTCACTCACCTCACGACTCTAATCTCTTTTCTCGGATTACTTCCGCCACTGCTTTACCTTCAAACCCTCCTGGGCCGACTACCTCGGACACGGCTTCTTCTTCAACCCCGGCTAGCCGAGTACTCTTGGATCAAATACCCCACAGCACTACTGCCTTGACCAGGCAATTGATGAGATGGAGGTCGAACCAAACACCTATTGTGCGTCTTTAGATTCTTACTTTTCTGTCCCATTTTCCTCCTCTTGTCCCATTCTAAAAGCTTTGTTAAGTCAACCGGGCTATACTCCCATCAAGGCTTCCATCCTATTTGACTCTGGTGCCTCTGCGTCCTTTATTGACTTCAAATTTGCCCGTAGGAATCATCTGCGTTTATCCCAACTCAATCAACCTATTCACTGCCGTGGGTTCGACGGCACTTTGGCCAAGTCTGGTGGTATCCGCTCATGCTGGCAAGGGCATATCCGTTTTCCAGCTGAGAAGTTTCCTCTTCAATCCTTTCCAGTCCTTCTTCTTGTCACCGATTTAGCCTCTGCAGATATTATTCTTGGTTTTCCCTGGCTATCTAAAAATCATATGTTTGTCGGAGGATCACCCCAAACCCTTCTTGTCCCTAAATCTTTGAGCCTGTTGAATATAACAATCTCAGACCTTCCCAGAGAGGTGATGCAATTTAAGGATGTGTTTGTTACTGATTCTTTGAGTTGTTTACCACCCCACCGAGAGGGATACGATTGTGAGATTAACCTGAAGCCTAATTCTAAGCCATCATTCATCGGGATGTATCATTTAAGCAAACAAGAGAACTCCCAACTTAAACGGTACGTCGATGAACTCTTAGCTATAGGTTTTATTCGTGAATCTTCCTCCCCCGCCGGCGCTCCCATTTTTTTGTGAAAAGTCCAGGAAAGGCCGATCGTCCTTGCGTCGATTATCAAAAACTCAATTCAATGACGATCAGGGATTCTTACCCCTTACCTGTAATTGCTAATCTTCTGAACAGTCTTTCAGGTTGTCAGTATTTATCAAAAATAGATCTCAAAGCCGCCTTTAATCTTTTGCGAGTGGCCCCCGGACACAAATGGAAGACTGCCTTTCGTACCCCATGGGGCCTGTTTGAATACTTTGTCATGCCATTTGGGCTGGCGAATGCTCCGACTATCTTTCAACGTTTTATTCAACATTGCTTACGTGAGTTTCTTGATGTATGCTGTTTTGTTTATATTGATGACATCCTTGTTTTTTCAAAAACTCGAGAACAACACGTACAAGATCTACATAATATTCTTAGTAAGTTACAACAATACAATCTGAAGGCATCCCTTTCCAAATGCCAGTTCTTTCAATCAGCGGTGAAGTTTTTAGGTTTTGAGATCTTGAGTGAGGGATTGAGGATGGAAGAGGGAAAGCTGTCTACTATCCTTGAGTGGCCACTTCCTTCTAGCCTAAAACAACTGCGCCGATTCCTAGGGTTTTGCAATTTTTATTGCAGATTCATCCCCAAATTCTCAGGTCTGGCGAGGCCTTTAACGGAATTGACCAAGGAAGGAAACTTTACTACAGAGAATATACAAAAGCCAGGACCTTGTGCTGCCTTCTCAGCACTAAAGAAATGCTTTTTGGTGGCCCCCCTTCTTCGACACTTCAATTTCCAGCTTCCTTGAGTAGTACATGTGGATAGCTCGGGCTATGCTATTGCAGCGGTGCTAAGCCAACCGGATCAATCCGGCAAACTTCATCCAGTAAGTTTTTATTCGCAAAAGCTGACCGACAGAGAGAGAGGATGGGCAATATTTGATTTGGAATTGTTGGCCATTGTCGAAGCTTTTGAACAGTGGAGGGCATGGCTCATGGGCACTGAGGACCCGGTACGCGTTTACTCTGATCATGCCAATTTACGATATTTCACTACCATAAAACATTTGACCCCTCAACAGGCTAGATGGGCCTCATTTTTAGACGGGTTCAATCTAGTAATACAACATATTACAGGTAAGGTTAATCCAGCTGACGCTCCAAGTTGACGACCAGATTTAGTCGGCGAAGGACCCCTTATCCCGGCACATTCTATCGCCCGCCGGATGATCAATGTCAACGACATTAACAACACCAACCAGCCTTTGAGTTTCAACTTCCATGATTTGCAATTCCAACGACCCAAGAAAGATGTTTTAGATTACTTCACCAGACACTACGACAAAGTAAGCGCAGGGGAACGACGCAAATTGGTGGAACATGATAATATATTATGGTTTCAAGATCGGATATTTATTCCGAGCAATCTCCGTACCCGCTTGATCCAATTTTTTCACAATTCGCCAACTGTAGGGCACCCTGGGACCGCACGGACTTTAGCCTTAATTACTCGCTCGTTCTCGTGGCCAGGAATCCGGAAGGAAATTATAGGATATGTGGGGTCTTGTGACTCCTGCCAGCGTGTCAAAGCTTGGAGACAAAATCCAGAAGGTACATTACAGCCTTCCCCGGTTCCTCAACGTCCTTGGAGTGTAATAGGTATGGATTTCATCACCAAGTTGCCTTTTTCTGGCGGATACGATTCCATCATGGTCGTCATAGACCTTCTCAGTAAGGTCACTCACTTTGTCCCTTGCAAAGAAACGTATACGGCTGAACAATTGTCTGCTTTGTTTAGAGTCAATATTTTCCGATTACATGGCATACCTGAGAAGATAATATCGGATAGAGGATCAACCTTTGTAAGTGAATTTTGGCAAGCGTTAATGCATTCATTACGCATAACTTCAGGTTTCTCCACAGCCTATCATCCTCAGACGGACAGACAGACAGAGCGGATGAACCAGGTGCTTGAGGACTACCTCAGACACTTTTGCTCATACTACCAAGATAACTGGGTGAAGATTTTAGATATCGCTGAATTCTCCATTAATAACTTAGATTCGGCATCTTTAGGGACATCACCATTTTTCTTCGCTCAAGGTTATCACCCTAAGTTCAGTGCATTAACTGAAACGTCAGGTATTTGCGCACTGGATGACTTTATTGAAGACTTAGAGGAGATTCAGGAGAAGGCGATAGAATGTTTAACACAGGCCAAACGTTGACAAGCTATGTACTATGATGCTCACAAACGCCTGGCCACTCAATACCAACAACGAGATCTTGTTTTACTCCTACAAAGGTTTATACAGAGCCGCCAAATCAACTCAAAGCTTGATTATCGCTACATAGGTCCCTTCAGGGTGATCGAAATGATAGGGACCAATGCAGTTCAATTGAATATTGCACGTGAGTACCCAAAGTTGCACCCAGTCTTTAATGTTTCTCTGCTCGCAAAATACAATCCTCCAAGCCAATTTTTGGGGCAAGGAGTGTTAGAGGGAATTAAAGACCATTATTATGAGACAGGACGAATAGTGGATTGGACGAAATTATCCCAGATACTGGACACCAGACCAGTAAAGGGTAAAGCAAGAAAGGGAAAATTTGAGCTTTTATTACGTTGGCGGAACGCTACCCCGGGAGAGGATACGTGGGTATTAGAGGACCATATCCCGGTTTAATTTCATACATACCTACAAAACTACCTCAAACAATTGCATCAAGCCACAAACAACAGGAAAAAGAAGACATAATAGATAAGGCATGTTTTGTAACAAACGGGAACCCCGAACTACCACGTTCACAAAATTCTCAGGGTCGACGGAAAGATCTTACCACATGGAATTATGAAGAAGGTTCCATAATATTCATGTTTTTCTTATTTTTGCTGACCTTACTATCAGACATTCTACTCTAACATAGGTTGTATTCTAGAATATTCTACTCAAATTTAAGACATAAATAGGAGCTTGTAGCCAACAGGAAAATCTTTCCTTGTGGCAAAATTCTTGTATTATTGCCGTCTTCACCTTTTGAAATACAAAGTCCTTTAAGCCTCTGAAGCACTTCTCAAATCATCCTCACATCACTAGTATTGTTACCATTACTATCCCTTACAAATAGACCTAAATAACAGGTCCGGAAATTCTGATTAGCTAGTCTTTAGTTTTCCGTTCACCCGGGGGAAAACCCGAATCCCCTATACTTTGGCCTTACACCTCTCCTCAAGGTGTGTGAACTTTTTTCGGCGCCTAGGACGGCCCGGAGGAGGCCCGTGAGGACCGCCTCCCAAGCCTTCCGGAGTGAGGGTTGCGGGGGGGAGAGCCATTCCCCCCGGCCTATGCTATCGGAATGCCGCAGACTCTCTCCCAAAGCTGAGGGGCCTGAAGTGCCGCTGAGCCTCGGTGCTCCGAGGCAGGCAAGATAGCGAGGTGGCCGGGACGGAAAGGACAGAGCCCTAGGCGAGCCCAAGATCCCCCCGGAGAGGGGTTCCTGTCTCATACCTCTTCTGTAGACTTCCGGTCTCGGCCTGAACAGGTAGCCCGAATCCCTCTTACTCCATTCCCCTCATCCCTTATCAGGGAGGTGGTAACTTGTTTCTAACAAGTTTGGTTTGCATTGCACCAGCAGGCCTCCAGTTGAGCCAAGAGTGCCTTGGTGTATTCCTGGATGTACAGTTTGTAGCAGTCCAAGACCCAACAGCCCAACTTCATGATTTCCTCTACCGGGATGTCTAGGGCAAATCTGAGGGAAGCGCCTCCAACCCGGAAGGAGTGCCCTGAGATCCCTTTGTAGTTTCCTTTCTTCCAGGCTCCTTGTAGGACGTGTCTGACCCAAGACTTCGTTAGGTTGTAGCGCGTCCCATCTTGCAAGTAGAAACCAAGCAGGGTATTGGTAGGGCTTCTCGCCTCAGATATCCTTCTCCGCACCGCCATGACGGGGCATAACAGGTTGTTTTGGTGTAACAGCCGTAACATTTGTTCTTCTCCCAGTTTGCTGGTTTTGGCCTCTCTTGGCGTTATTAGAGCTCTCGGGTCCCCTGATCTAGACAGTCGGAAAGCCACGTCTTGCACCAGGAGTTCCCCCTTCTCTTTTGGGGGGCCGGAGTTCTTCCAATAAGTGAGTTCCCCGAGACGGGCCATTGACCAGAAGGCGGTTAGCGCTAAGTCTAGTATTGCCTTCTCCTCGGGTGTCCCTCCCCAGAGACACTCTACCAGAAAGACCAGGTGGCCTATTTTCACGGCTCCCTTCTGTCCCTTTTGCGGTCTGTCGGCGTCTTCCTTTGCGGACAATCGTAGCATCACTTTCACTCGAGCCTCAGCTAGTATTGGGTACGCAGCCTTATGGTATAGGTGCCACGCCTTTATTCCATACAGGTATTTTTCTAGGGTCTTCAAGGTCACGTCTTGTTTAGCCTCGTTTCCTTCTTCCCGGCTGGCCCAGTAGCAAAATTGGTAGATGTCATCTGGCGTCAGTGGTAAGGTGAAATCTTTCTTCCCGGCTGCTTCCGTGCTCTTGCATAGCTTTTTTACTGCGGTGTTGTAACTAATAAGGGTGTTCTTCTGGTACCCTTTTAGTACATGTTGATCCATAGGGGTCGGTGTTCTTGGGTGAGTGCCGTCTTGCAGGAACTCCTTGATCTTTCCTAGCTCTAGCATGTTTCCTTCTCTTTTTGAGGGGGACTTCTGCGTTACTCTCTTTCCTCGCCGTGCCCCCCTCTCTCAGGTGGCTGTCTCACGCTCCCCTTGAGGATTTGTCTCACATTGGGGTTTCAAACTTGGATTACTCTACGGCATAGGGGTACATCATTCTGTCTGTTTCAGGAGCCCTTGGAGATCTTTTGGGACTGTGATCTTTACTACATCTTTCCCTCGGTGCCCTTCCCTCTCCCCTCGAGATAGAGTGTCCGCTATGTTCTCTTTGGAAGTTACTCTCTTCACCACTATGTCCGCTTCTAGCTTGACTAGTAGGTGTTGTATTTTCTTCCACTCGTTGTTCACCTCCCTGTCTCTTGACTTCCTTTTTTGTATAGCCCCCTATGTTGTTGTATTGTTGGTCCAGACTATGAAAGTCTTCCCCTTCTTTATTCCAAGGGTTTCCAGCATTAGGAGACCTAGTCTGATAGCGATGGTTTCTAGCCTTGCTATCCTGGGCTCTTGATCTTCTGCCGTCTCCCAGTCGTTGCGTAACTGAAATTGGGCCCATCGTCGGCCAATAAGGATTCCTATTCCATATCCTGTCAAGGCATCTCCCACCCACCCGATTTTGGTTGGCGCCGGGTTGGGAATCAGTCTTGTTTTGTTAAAACTAAGCAGGGTTATGCGCCAGTGTTCCATGTCTTTGCGCACGTCCTCTGGGATTGCCTTGTTGCGTCCATGTTCTGCCAGTTGCAAAGCATCTGGTATAAGCTATTGAGGTAGCATCGGAGCTGTGGTAGGACGTAAGAGACGTGGTTTAACCGCCCTGCCATCACTTCAATTTGGTTGAATGAGAACGTGGATCTGGGTACTAGTATCTTGTGGACCTGTTGTATCCTCTCCTGTAGTTTGACTGCTGGGAGTTTCACCGTTTTGGCAACGCCGTTCCATAGGAAACCAATGTATTTCTGTTCGGCTTGGAAGTCTACGCCCTTCTCGTTGTTTGTCTCGACTCCTAGGTCTGTTGACCTCTTTACTATTTTGCTCATTCGCAGTTTGTTTCCTATCTCTTTGACAAACAAATTGTTGTCGACTCATCTGAATATGGCTACCAAGCTTAATTCCTTTAGCATGATGTGTTTCCATGCGTTGTGGTGTTCCATTCCCGCTCCAATGCCAAAGAGGTACATTTCATATATTACAAGTTCACTTACAGGATGTACACTAGAACAGGATACAAGAGGAGGAATATCAGGGAGGAGTACAGAAGGAATCCGGAAGAATACACAATACACCAACATCACAGAATCAACAACAAGGAAGAGTTACACCAACAGCAAGCAGGAAATACGGACGATGGTAGCAGTACAAGGAGCGGACACAGGGGGAAGAAGGGGAAGAAGGACCAGGAGGAGGAGAGGCCTAGACCCTGAACAGGATGGAAGCTGGAAGGATTGGAAGAAAGAAGGGGTGATGGAAGGTGTTTCAGCCCCTGGATGGAAGGATAGAAGAAGGAAGAAGAAGGGGCTGTGTTGCACACAGTACAGGGGGGGAGTGGGCACAGAAATGATGTCATGCTGTGCAGATATGATGTCATGCTGTGCAGACATGAAGTCATGCTGTGCAGAAATGATGTCATGCTGTGCAGCAATGATGTCATGCTGTGCTGAAACCATAGCAACAAGGAGCAGGCTGTGCAGCTGACCAGTTCACCTGCAGCATAAATCCCTCAAAGGACCTTCCCTTGGAGCTAAATTCCCTCATCTTTTCCTATATAAGGAGGACATTTCCCCACCACTGTTGTTTTCTTTTTCTTCAGCCACTTACTAAGAGAGTATAGTGTGTCTCACCAGTCAGCGAGTTAGTCATCAAGTGTAGTCATCAAGTGTAGTCATCAAGTGTAGTCATCAGTGTTATCAGTCAATAAGTCAATCAATCAGTTATCAACCCCAACAATAAAAACATTTCTCAAACCCCCCAATCAATCAACAAACAACCCAATCAATCAACAAACAAATCAATCAATCATCAACAAACTCAACAATCATCAACAATCACCTGCAATAGTCCAACACACTATTGCATTCTCACATAATCAATCCCACGGTTCGATTATCCATATCATTAGTTATAAGCGGTCTACTCACATACAACAACGTATAAGGTCTAAGTCTGATTGAGATTACTATACTTAGTAAACTTAATCTTGAAATCAGCCATTTCTCTTTTTATATTGATTTTAAGATTCCTTACAAAGGGTATAGTATTTATAAAGGGGCAGGCCAATAAACCACCCGTAAACTGACTGTTTTAGCCTTTCAACCTAACTCACCAGTTTATTTCCCCCAGCCGGATCTTTACCAAATATTATCATTTGTCCCACAGGAGTCCTACAGCGTTGGCGGGCCGGCCAAAGGACCCGCAACCCGCCACGCCTCTGAAGGCAATCCTTGTGTCGAGGTACAGGTTTCCTTCAAAATCCATCTTCATCAGGTACGGCCACTGGCTGGGCGCTGTCGGGATCTGCCTGTATGCCTTGGCCCAGTCAAAGATGCCTAGGTGTACGGGCCCCGGCCTGTTCCGCAGGAAGCTGGCAACAATCCGAAAGTCGTCCCAGGTTGTGCGGAAGTTCTTTGCATCAACAAAAGAGTTAACTGATGGCTCATTGGGCCAGTTTCTTGGGTAGGATAGGCCGTGTATTGGTCTTTTTGACCCGTCTCCATTCACGACTGCCCCCAGTGGGCTGGTTCAAAAGAACTTGAATATTGTCTGCACCTCTTTATGTTGGAAAGGTCCAAACATCCGTTTTGCTTTTAGCTCTTTTTCGATGCCGTCTTCTATCTTTTGTCGCGCCTCTGATGCTGATTTGTGATTTGGTGGGGTGTAGTACGGTAGGTCTTTCACTCCATGCTCTGGTATTCCCTGGTGAAAGCCGTGCTTTAGGCCGTGTATGACGTCTTGGAATTCCTTGATCAAGCCGTTTGCTTTTAGCGCCTGCTCCCATCTCTCAATGTTCATTTTGCAGGATACCCCCGCACTGGATCAGTGGTTGCTTGGGCGGTTGGCTGTGTTTGTGTTCCGTTGATTTGGTGCATTTCCTCCTTTCTCCCGTTTCTGGGATGATCTCGCGTGGAAACTGGTCTGGTATCCCTACCGGATCCACTAGGTTATTGCCCTTTTGGGGTTCTGGGTTGTTCTCACTTTTGCTCACTTTTCTCTCATTGGCACTGGTCACACGGAATAGTTTCACAATAGTTATTTTTTCCATTTCTACTACTGTAACTAAGACAACTAAACTTTTCTGCTGCTACCCACTATTTCTTTTGCTCTCTTTTCTCTTCCCCCCTCTTCTCTTGTTGGCTCTTCTCCCGGTAACACTGTGAGTAGTTGGGGTCGAAATTCGAATTCTTGTAGCTGGACTGTTTTGCCGGCTTTGGTGTCGCCGCTCTAGATCCCGAAAATGGGCCGGCCTCCGGTTGAGCCGCCGCTTTTGCTGCAGGGGTCGTTTTCTTGGTCTGCTTCTTGGTCCCGGTGGTCAGATCCCAATCTTCCCTTGCCTCTCCCGCCACGTATGGGTTCACATTGTTGAACTCGAGTTCATTGAAACGTCGAGCGGTTGCGTAGCAGGTGTTTCATACCTTCTCTCTCATGATTGAGATGTCGGCCACTGAGGTTGAGCCGTCTGGTAAGGTCACTCGGTGCGCAAAGGCATTCGCTCTGATTTGGATGTTGTATTAGAGAGCCACCATAAAGCCTTCCTCCGCTTGGATATCATCGGTGTTGCACTTGTGCTTGAGAATCCAATGTGCCATCTTGCCATACTTGTAGACGTCGCGGATCGTTAGGTAGAACTCGCGGTGGTTTATTGTCCACTCGCTGAACGATTGGGTCCATTTGCTTGGGTATGGGTACCCGGTGTACCAATTCCGGTCTGTACTGAGGTTGTCTAGACGCGACCTCTTTTCCGCGTGGTGAATAATCACGGCTTTCTTCCAGGTCCGTTTGAAGATTGTGAGCGGTATGTGCCCACGGAGTTCTCGTATGTTTTTATTGAAGTAGGGTGTGAAACCCATATCATCGTGCTTTGGCATGGCGCCTGAAACAAAGTGGACCTCTGACTCCTCTTCCTCTTGCCTGAGGGGCGCTGGCGCCTTCTCTTCGTCTTTGTGGATGGAGTCTTCATCTATCTCCGGTTCCTCGTACCACTCCTGTGGTGTCGCCGCGCGCTTGCACTTTGCTGGCTCCTTGGTCGACTTGTACATTGCGTAGTACATTTCGGCCCCTTCGCGGTCTCCTTACTTTTCCGCGCAGATGGCCTTTGCCATGAGTTCTTCCATGTTGGATTGTTCTGTTTGCTTTAGGGTTTGTTAGTTTCGTCTCTTTCCTCTCTGGTCTGTGGGTCTTATTCACCTTGGTCGTCTGACTCCTCTTCCTCAGTTTCCACTTCCTCGTCTGTCTCTGACTCTGAGTCTGAATCCCCGGCACCTAAATTATGATGCGTTGCCGGGTCCTTTCCTGTGGCTGTTTCTTGTCTTGCTGCCGTAGGTGTGAGTTTGGGTTTGGGTCTGGGGATGCAAATTTTGCCCATAGCTGGGATACACTTTGCCTGTGGCGCCACCCGGTGTCCTTTCTGCGCCACGCTGGTTTGTTCTTGGCTTCCCTCTCCTCTATTAGGCTGTTGCTGGTCGCCATCTTTTTTCCTCATGGCTTGGCTAATTTCTTGGATGCTTTCGGACATGCTTTCTGAATACCTGCTGTAAAGCATAAGGTTTATTGGGTCGTCAGGTTTCCTTGTCTCACGACTAGACTCCTGTTCCCTTGTCTTTTTTTTTTTTGCTTACGCTTCCTGATTGTTTCCCGTGGGTGGATTCAGATAGGGTGATGGAGCTTGTCTTCTCAAATGGTAGAAAGCGAGAAAGGAGCGGGGATGGAGTTTGTTTCGTTGTCGGCTAAGCTTCCGTCTTGGCAAAAAAGTTTCCTTTTTTGCCTTTCTTTCCCGAGTGCCATATTTGCTCTTATGGTATTGGGCTGGTCTAAAATGAGCAAGGGTAGCGTTTACTGCTTTACGGCTGGAGGGAAAGTAGGTAGGTGGCTAGCGGGGGATTAGCTTGGAGCTTGGGGGACAGAGGACGCTTGGATGGAGAGCTCTCCTCATTCCTTCCAGGTGCTTCACCCGGCACCGCTAACTCCGCTCCTCCGAGACTCCCGCTTCTTCTAGCGTCATCTCTTCCACGTGCCAGGCCTACAGCCCGGCTCTCCGTCGTGGAGTATAGCGCCGCCTGTATGGGGTCTCCATCTGCTCCATGGACTTTTCTTCCCTCCAGCTTCGCCCGGGAAGAGTCAATAAATAGAAATTACAACCTTTACTTGTGACAACGTACAATAGGACCCAGGAAACCCCCTATAGAGGTGGGTAATGTAAAATCCCAGATTTTGGCAAAATTCATACATTGGGGGGCACCGGGGAATGGCTTTTTTTGGCCAATTAATACATTTTTGTGAGTATGCTCAAGGCAAAATGCCACCGGGAGCCCAAAATCCCCCGTATTACAGCCGGGTTTATACGGGTATTAGCAGATTTAACTGGAACTCATTGGAAATTCATACATTTTTGCCACATTTGGTGCGTACCCTTTGGGTTTTGTAACCCCATTCATAAAAATTTGGTGCGTATCATTTTGCTATTTTTTTCAAAAATTCATACATTTTGGTTACCAACCTACTTTGGGGGTTTCCTGGGTCCTCGTACACTCTTGAATAACTGCATACAAATAAGATGGAAATTGAAAATTTTGAGATGGGATCGGATTTGGATTTGGATCTTTCGTCTGTCGGATTGCCTTGGAGTTGACAAAGTGCCCTGCCATGTACCGGGGAGGATGGGCCTAGCAAAGAATGCAAATCATCTTTCCCGGGGACAAGATCAGTTTTCCTCCGCCAAAATCATCATGGAATTTATACATATAAGGGTGGAGAACTGAGTCAAAATCGGAACCCTTCACCCATGAATCATCCGCCACAGAGCCTCCCTGCCACCATACCAGGTATTGGTGAACATCTTTTGCTGGTGACCAGTAACCCAGGATGGCTTCAAAATTGTGTTTGTTCCAAAATCGCTTTTCCAGCAAGGCTGGACCCCGAGGAGCCTTTGAACCAATTCTGCCCGGGAAAGATTTTGGGTCAATGAAGGGAAGCAATAAAGAAACATGGAAAACAGGGTGAATGCAAGACAGATCAGCTGGGAGAATGAGACAATAGACATCATGCCCCATGGGCAAATCAACACAAAAAGGCCCCAATCGTTTAAAATCCAATTTTGAGGAGGGGCAAGTAGTGGCGATATTTTGCCTGAGCAGCCAAACCCAGTCCCCCTTTTCATATACTGGGACTTCACCGGCATGGCAATCAAAATGCTTCTTCTGAAATTCTTTTGCTGCCTGTATATTTTTTATCAGCGTTTCCTGCACGTTGATCAACGTTTCAATCCATTTCTTGGCTGCAGGCACCGAGGATCCCCCACTGAACATATTTGTTTGGGGATGGAAAGCAAATTGAGAGAAGAAGGGGGAAGAGCCCGTTGAGGCGGAGACAGAAGTATTGAAAATTAGCTCAGCTATAGGGAGGAGGCGCGCCCAGTCGTCCTGACGGTCACAGACAAAATGGCGGAGGTACGTCTCGAACGTTTGGTTTGCTCGTTTGGTTTGACCGTCCGTCCAGGGATGCCATGCTGTAGACGGCGCCGCCTTGATCCTCAAAAGTCGCTGTACTTCTCTCCAGAACTTAGAGACAAAAAGAGAGCCCCGGTCAGATACTATCTTGTCCGGTAGGCCGTGATAACAAATAAAACAATCAAAGAAGCTATACACAAATTCCTCTGCGGTCCAGGACTCCGACGCCGGGACCAGATGGATTGCTTTTGAAAAGTGATTGACAATGACTAAAATGGAGTCAAAACCGTCTGAAAGCGGCAATTTCACTACAAAATCAATGCCAATGCAGCTCCACGGCCTGTTTGGAGTTTGGAGAGGGTGCATCAATCCTGGAGGCCTTTGGTTTGAATGCCTCTCTCTTTGACAAGAAAAACAGGACTTAGTGTAGTTTAAGACGTCCTTCCGTAAGCCCGGCCATGTGAGCGTTCAACCAAAAGCCTCCAGTGTTTTAAGAGACCCCAGATCGCCACCCAATGGTCCATTGTGGAATTCCTGTAGAACCCGGGGTCAAAGGCGTGGCGGCACAAAAATGCGTCCTCTAATCCACCAGAGACCGTCTTGCAGCCGTAGATTGTTTTCAGGCAAGGGGTTTGGTGCTTCTGCCAAATATGCCGCAGTCAAATGAGATCTGAGCTCTTTTGTCAGAGGACAAAAGAAAACATCAGTATCCCCCTGCTTGTCATCAATTTTGGTAACTGAGGTTGAAACTGCCCCTATTTTCAAGCAATTGTTGGGGTCATCCAACAAAGAGCCTCGGAGCTTCAACCCAATAGGAGAATCCTCAAACAGGACCTGTTCCGTGTTCGGGTTTTTGCCTTGCAGGACAAAGTTGGGTCAGCGGGGTTCAACTTTCCTGGGATGTGTTTAATCACAAAATCAAAAGATGAAAAAAAGGCAGCCCAGAGAGTCTGACAATCCAAAAGGGTCTTGCTCTTCATGAGATACTTCAAATTTGAGTGATTGGACATCACCTCTACTGGTTGTTGGGTGTCAATGAGCCAGGCTCTCCATTTGATGAAGGCCTGGACCACTGCCCCCAACTCCTGATCATGCACCTGCCACAACAACTCCTTTTTGCTCCACTTCTTTGAGAGAAACAAGACTTGCCAAATCTTCCCCTGAACGTTGCGCTGTGAGAGAACCGCAGAGAGAGCATATTTGGAGCTATTGACGTAGAGAATCTGGGGCTTCGCGAAATCAAAGTGGGAAAGGAGAGGAGCCGATGTAAAACAAGCCTTTAAGCAGTCAAAAGCAGAACATGACTCAGCCCTGAGCAGACCCGTTGTCGTATCTGCACTCTCCTTGGTGAGATCCGTGAGCGGCGCCGCGACCTCCAAAAATGCCCGAATGAATTTGCGGTAAAAGTTCAGAAAACCCAAAAACCAATTCAGCTCCCGTAGGTTTCGCGGGTACGGCCAGTCCAAAATTGTACTCAGCTTGCTCGTTTCCATTTGAATGCCGTTCACTGAGATTTGGAACCCTAGGAAGGTGACCTGATCCGAGTAAAACAAGCACTTCTTGGGAGATGCGTAGAGCGAATGCTCTTGAAGCTTTTTCAGGACCTGAGAAACGTGGTCTTGATGCTCCGCTTGCATCTTGGAAAAGACTAGAATGTCATCAATGTATACAAAACAGGTCAGGTTCAGCATTTCTCGTAACACGAACTGAATGAAACGTTGGAAACAAGCTGGCGCGTTGGCTAGACCAAACGGCATAACCAGATACTCATATAGCCCCCATGGGGTACGGAAGGCTGTCTTCCACTCATGGCCCTCCGCTACCCGCAGGAGATTGAAGGCTGACTTCAAATCAATCTTTGTGAAGAACAGGCACCCCTGAAGCTGATTCAGCAGCTGACCCAGGATCGGGATGGGATAGCGGTTGCGGATTGTCATCAAATTTAATCCGCAATAATCTACACAGGGGCGCGGTTTCTTACCTGGAGTTTCCACAAAGAAAATTGGCGCGGCGGCACTAGAGGAGGAAACACGTATAAAACCCTTTTTTAAATTGTCATCAATATAAATTTTCAACTGCTGCGGTTTGTCACAAGACAAATTGTACAAGCCCCCAAACGGGGGTATTGCTCCTTCCTTAAGATTAATAGAAATATCCATTTGTCTATGGAGAGGGAGTGCACAATTCATCTGTGGAGAGAAGACATCAGTGAAACACTTAAACTCATTGGGGATAACTAAAGAGGGCGGGGAAGGAGAAGATTTGTGAAGAGGAGACAACACTTTACCTCCAGGCTTCCCTTCCGTCGGCGATGATTCCATCACGTAAAGAGGAGTAGACCCAAGAGTAAATTGATGTCTGCCCTTCACACTACCTCAAGCAATCCACCCCTGTTGGTCAAGCCACAGGAGGCCAAAGATTGCGTCAATGGATCCGAGTTGACTGTCCCCGAAAGAACTGCCTAGCGGCACGGGCTTTGAGTCAAGAGTGGAAAGTCAAATGACTCCCGCCCAGTCCTGGGTGACAAGGCCCCCCACTTCCTCCTTCCCGTCAAACCCCACACAACAAATGGGGTGCTTTTGAGACCAGAGGGGCAGGACATGGCAACGGATGAACTCCTCGCTGAAGAAATTCGCCATGGCCCCCGTGTCAACAAGGATATTTGCCAAAGCCCACACACCGTCGGGACCTTTAAACAACACCAGAACTATAAGCTGTCCTTTCTTTGAGCAATCAAGGCGGACATGGACTGTGGCAATGGGGACATCAAAGACGGCGCACAAGGCCTCTTCAAACTCCGCATAATTTTTGTCAAAGCCTTGAAAGTTCCCCAAGATTGGGGCCTCGGGATCAACTTGCCCCTCGGTTGAATCTTCCCCAAAGGTGACTGTGCTGGCTTTGGGTGGGCAATAGGTGAGGGGGGCAGAAGGGCTTTGAGGAAGAGAGTCAACCTTGACTGCTGCAACAAAGGCGGATGAGTTGGGCTTGTGTTTTGCAACGAATGCCTCCCGCTGTTCCCAAGTCACCCCTGGATTTGGACAGTCCAGACTAACCGTGTGAGTAAATGGCGCTGTGGGCTTGAGTCAACAAAAGCACAAGTTCTTCATTCGGCAGATAGACCTAGAAAGCTCCATGAGGGAAGGTGCTCGGGAACCACGTCAGACTGCTGTAGCGTCGATCTCCATGGCATTAGGGTCCTGGGGGAGTTGAGCTTGTTGTGAGGGGGGAAAGGAGAGACCTGGAGGAGGAGCCAAGGATAGAGGGCGGTGCCAAGAGTGTGAGGCCGTGTTGCAAGGCAAGAGGGAAAGTAAGTTGAGCTGCGCGGCGGCTTTGGTTGCAAGATCCATACAAGCGCCCAAGGTGTTTGCTCCTCTCCACTCCTTGCTCATGGCCTGGGCAATGATCCGGGGGTTTAGACCTGAGATGTATCGTTTGATGCGGGCTTCTTCAACATCCCTTACCAAATAAACAAGAGATGAGAAACAGGAGTTGTACTCTCCAATGGTGGAACTCCCCTGCTTACACGCCGCCAACGCTCACTTAGCGTTTTCCTTCATGAATCAATCCCCGAAGATGGAGATGAGCGCCTCAAGGAACGTCTCCACCAATTGAAGTGCCAGGATTGTGAAAGGGATGCCATTGAGGTCGCCATACGGGTTGAAGGAGCCTTGGTGTTGTGCGTTGTTGGTAATCAGCGATGTATACCAATTCTCAACCGGAGACGTGGAATTTCCCCGCCGGTGATGATTTGGCCCATATCCAAAGTGGCAAGAGATCCAGATGATCCGGCGCGTATCCGACTCGAAATAGGAAACCCGTGGGCAGAGGTGATTGCGTATTGTCCGAAGAAAGGAGAGCAGTTGGCCCGAGTCGCCAGAAAACCACACGTTGGGAAGGCAAGGGGGTTCCATCCGTGGTATGAAATGTGGGAGGGCTGGTTCCTGTGGGTGAGGGTGGAAACCTGTGCCAAAGGGAGGGGGTGGAAGGGGGGGGTTGTGAGCATGTTCTGACCTAAATCAGCCTCCTGCCTCCATCATTTCAAACAGGCAAGAAAGGTCGCCGCGCAAGCCCGTAACTTGCGCAGCAAGTTGCTCAACGTGTTTGTCCCGGACCTGCTGAGGGGGGGGATCGTTGCCTTTATCGTCAGGCATGTCGGGTGGAAGGGGCGTAGAGGGAGGGTCGGATGGGAGGGGTGTTGTGGAAGAGCTGGCGATGGGTCTTTTTGGCAGAGAGGGGAGAATAGTTGGCGGGGGAAGGTTCTTTTTGAGGAAGCTTTGGTGAGCCGGGATAAGGTTGGTCAAGCCGCGGCAATTGGTGCAAGGAAGTGGAAGGGGAGGAGGGATACGCGTGATGTTCCAGATAGAGACCTGGGAATTGGAAGGAAGAGGGGGGGAGGGGTTTGGAAGAGGTTTGTTGTCGATAGGACAAAAGGTATCTCAGATGTGTCAGACAGCTTGGTGGATTTTGGATGGGAATTTTCAAGAAATGGTAACAGAGATGGAACGGAAATGTAGAATAACGGGTGACGGATGGTTTGCTTGGCGCAAGTTGATGATGTGGGATTTATAATGTAATGAATCTCACAAAACCGTATCCGGCAACAGTGCATGGATAGGGAGACAGAGGGAGAAAACAAAAAAGGTGAATTTTGCTAATAAGAGAATGTTTACAGAATAAATCCCATAAGGGGAACAAAGGGTACCAAACAACAGAGGTATTTATAGACAAAGAATTTGAAATCTCACGTCGCGACGCGCGTTGCGTGTCTGGAACATGGTTTTGACAAAACGCAACAACGCACAGCGTGACATGGCTAAATGTGTAAATAGAAATTACAACTTTACTCGTCACTACGTACAATCTCGGATAACTGCATACAAATGAGATTGAAATTTAAAATTTTGAGATGGGATTGGATTTGGATTCGGATTGCCCCGGAGTTCACAAGGAGGTTGGTCTGGAAGAACAACATCATCATCACGTGTCCTCATCCATTAATGTAGGTTCAGAAATGAGCATTTTATGGAAAAAAATGAGGCCTACATACATACTAGAGATGCTAACTAATGGAGAGGTTTGTTAGGACATGCATATGCTTATATGCAGCCCTATTAGAGGTCGACTACGGCGCATCATATGCTTGTATCTAGTCTATATATAGTTCCTCATTTTCCGCTCACGCAATGAATAATTATGATCGTTCCTCCATTTCACAACAGGTTATGATCCCTTAAAAAGATTCTCGCTCTATATCCGATACATACCATTCCACACTCAATCACCAATCATAGATATATTAGGTCAAACTCCTTTCTAGTAGCAACAAGAAGGTTGCGAGGTACCGACAAGATTGACCCCTTGTCGCGAGTAAAAAAACTTTCCATCATATTGGTTCAGTTCAGTTTATACTTTTCCTGGCCAGTTAAGACATATCCCGTACAGACCGATTTGATGGTCTGGGGTAGTTTTTATCTTCATTGTTTCTCTTGTTCAGGTACGAGGCGATCACAACAAGTGAACCTCTGGATATACCTACATATATTCAAAATTTTCCTCATTCTCATATCTACCCCACTCTCACCCTTCCTACCATTTCATCATCATGTCCGGCAAACAACCCCCTTCGGCATCTCCATCTGTCACCAATTCCCCCAACGTTAGAAGCCAGACTGGCCTATCTACGCCTGACCTCATCCGTATTCAAGCGCAGATGAAGCAAGACCATATTGCCATGCCATATCTTACCGCCGGCCATTCCAAACAACCTCCTCGCCAACCCACTCCTCCTGCCAATACACATCAATATCCTCCCCCTTTTGCTAGAACCACAGACTCTTCCTTAATCCCAACCTCCACACGTGAACCCATCCCTACGACTAATCTTCCAATCCAAACCAATCTTCCCCCTGTCTCCTCACAACCTAATCCCCCAACTACATCTGCCCAAACCTCCCTTCCACCGTCCGCATCATCTTCTACTTCCTCTAATCCAACTATTCAACCCCCTGCCGGATATTCACCAATGACCAACACTCAGCAAGAATATCCACACATCAAGGTACCTATCAACCACCCCATGCTCAATCCCTACTTCTACCTCAGCCAACCTCCAGAGACACCTTCTTCCAATCCTCGTTATGACCATAATATCCGCCCAGCACCACACCTCACCCCTAACCATCAGCCAAATTTCCAACCTCCCCCTGATCCTCGTTTCACTCATCCCGCGGATGTTTACCAACAAACCTATACGCCAGATATCAGCCAAGAGCACCTGCAACAATTTCCGGACAACACACAAAACAAGCGCTTGGCTGATGACAACCGGAAGAACACGGCAACCACCATCAACGCGGCTGTCAATCAGATTCGGGACCATGATAAACTCTTAGACGACGGGTCCAATTTCCGCAAGTGGAACCGTAGAATCCGAGAACTAGCGACACAATTCCTGTACAACCCTGAATTCTTCACCAAGCCCTGCACTAATGTCTACCACAGACGTGTTGGTCGAGCCATCCTGCTCAACTCTGTTGATGCCTCACTCAAGGATGAACTGACTCTTTTTGACACCAGTGCGGAGGTATTCTCCAACCTTTCCACCCGTTTTTCTACTGTGTGTCAATCGGCGCAAATGGCCTCTTTCATGAAATTACTTCGGCTTGACCCAGACAGTTTTCCTACCATCTCGGCTTTTGCCGCAGAGATCAAAGACACCATCTTGGACCTCAAGTCTCTCAACCTGGTCATCAACGACGACACCATTATGGGTCTGATGCTTCAGATGAATCTCAAGGACGGTCCTGTCAAAGACGAATTCATCAGAAAGGTAGAACATCAGATGTACAGCAACGCTTCCCACCGCACCCCCAGCTTTGATGAGCTTCTGCGTTCGCTGTATGTCTGTAAACGCCAAATTTCCTTTTGCTCCTCAGAATCGTCCAACCCTCCATCTGTCCCCACGCCACCTTACGCCTACAACCAATCTGAACCTACCAAGGTAGACACTGCCAATGACACCACCCTATTACCTGAAGGTGTACACGCCAACACCGCGAAGAGTGGTAACTGCCACATATGCAGACAACCGGGACACTGGTCGGCTGACTGTCCACATCGCAAGAAGCCCCCTCCGAATAACCGGACGCAGACCCATAATTTTAATAGATTCCCCATGCCGCATAATCCTCCTCACAATCCACAGGGATACCAGCCCTACTGTCCAATAGTCGTTTCCCCCAATTTTCTTCCCTATGCCCCACCAATCCCATATCCCAGTCAACCCTTCCCAACTACCCAGTTCATACAACAAGCCGCTCCCCCTCAACGCCAGATCCCCAACAATGGGACCCAGTCTACTCAACCCAAACCTAACATCAATCGCAATCGCACGTATGACTCCTATCGGCCCAATTATCCCAAACCAAATAAGATAACGGCCAGGAACATTGATGTCGGCACCGTCGATGATGAAATCGCTGAACTACAGCTGACGGGTGAAGCTACTGCGGATGCACTGGCAGTCGGCACCGAAGTGATTTCAGACACTGGTGCAACCAACCACCTGATGGGTGATAGGTCCGCCCTTTTCCATTTCCGTCTGCTTCCCAAACCCATTCCTCTGAGAGTCGCAACTGACGGTTGCAATGACCAAATTACAGGAACGTGAACGTTGATTTTTCCTGGGAAGAATGGAATAACCGTCTCCGTTAAGGGTGTCCTGTATTGTAAGCATGCCAGGACCACTCTCATTTTGCCAGCGGCTCTCCGGCGAGCAAAGCTAACAATCAATTATGACTCTAAAACCGACACATTTCTCTTCAAATCCGCAGACAGCATCACACTCATTGAGAGCCCAATGGACGACAAACGTCGCTCTTGGACATTCCCTCAACCTTTTCGCTGCCCATCTTATAATGTTTCTTCTCCTTCTCTTTCTAATCCTTCTCATAAATCTCTAGATCCTTTTTACTCTCCTTCAGCTCTTGTTTCAAAACCAAAAGTTCCAGTTGATTCCCATGAAGAACTCTTCAAATTTCCAGTTTCCAAATACTCTTTTGACTGGCATGCGACTGACCTGACTGCAGATGAAATGAAACTTCTATTCTGGCACCATTTATTCGGTCATGCAGGTCTGCGCCGCATTCAAAAAATGATAAAGTTGAGACTTGGCATTGGTTTGCCGGATCAGATCCCCAAGGGAGAGATCAAATGCCCCGTATGTATGATTGCAAAAGGGACCCGCACCAATACTCTCTTACCATTGTATCGCCCTGTGAAACCCCTTGAGATTATCGCCTGTGATTTGATGGGACCGTTTGAGATCCCAACCTTTGGAGATGGTAAATATGTGCTAACTGTCAGGGACCTTTCTAGTTCTTACAGTGAGGTTAAGATTATGAAGTCAAAAGATGAGACAACAAAACTACTAATTGACCAAGTTAATAGATTTGAAACAGAAACAGACCGGAAAGTGAAATGCATCCGCTCTGACAACGGTGGCGAATTTGAGTCCAAAGCCCTTGCCACATTCCTCAAATCAAAAGGCATCAAGACCAAACGTTCCCTGCCCTACCATCATTATCAGAACGGGGCCATTGAACGCTACAACAGGAGCGTCTCAGACATGGGCAGGTCTGTGCTCACAGACAGTACCTTACCTAGGAGCTTCTGGGGATTTGCTTTCCTGTGGGCTAATTACACCCTTAATCGGTTACCCAACAAAGTAAGTGGAAACAAAACCCCTTTTGAAGCCTTCTTTGGATATACCCCTTCAGTCAACCACCTCAGGGTTTTTGGCAGCCGTGCCTTTATTCTGGTCCCACAGGAGAAGCGAAAACGCCTGGATGACAGGGCTACGGAAGCACATGTGATTGGCTACATCGACGGTAGCAAGGGTTGGATGTTCTGGATTCCATCCAGTAACACAATCAAATGTTCAGCCTGGGCAAGGTTTGCGGATGACCCTCTGAAACTGACCACAGGAACACAGCCGACCAACAAGCACGTTGATCTGAACTTATCAAGACCACAACCTACCTCACTAACACATGTTGATCCAGCTTTACAGCCAGCACAGCAATCACACATGGATCCCGCTCTCCAGGATTCCTCACCTCGTGCCCTCAGGTTCATCATGGCAGTTGATTTAGGAGACTTTACGGATGAGGACATTGTAGGAAAGCAAGAAAAGCTTCAGGACCAGCTCAATCATATTACATCCACGCCGGCGCCGGTCCCAAAGAAGTATAAGGATATTCTGAATCACCCCGAATGCGAGGGCTGGCTGAAAGCAATACAGGAAGAGCTAGAGAGCCTATATCGTCACCGGATATGGACCATTGAACTCGTCCCACCTGGTAAGCGCGTCATGGGCGCAAGATGGGTGTTTGTTGAGAAAAGGACAGCTGATGGCAAGCTTATCAAGCTGAAGGCCAGGTACGTCGCCAAAGGATATGCTCAAATCGCAGGGGTAGAGTTCATGGACACATTTGCGCCTACGGCGACTTTTGTCTCTCTGCGTCTACTACTGACCGTTGCAGCTAAATGCGCTTGGCCCGTATACTCTTTTGATTTCGTCGCAGCTTATCTCCACTCCCCTATTGATGAAGAGGTATGGGTACGGCCTCCTGAAGGACGTGCCGTGCCAAAGGGATATGCTTGCAAGCTCCAAAAAGCACTATATGGGACAAAACAAGCCGCTAGGTGTTGGTGGAAACACCTGCAACTCAAGCTAAAAGAACTAGGATACTCACCTAGCCAATTCGATAGCTCTCTCTACATCCTACAGCATCCCGACCAGAAAGGAGCCATCTGGGTACACTTGGACAATGGCGTAGTAACTGGCTCCAGCGACAAAATCCTTCAACGACTTGAAAAAGATCTCAAGGACTGCCTTGGATCAAATGGCAAGAGGGTGTCGAGACCATTGTGGGGGTTGATGTGCAACGCAGCACGGCTGGATTCACCCTACAACAAAAAAAGCTTATCGAGAAGATCCTTGAAGAACACTGGGACGGAAAATCTTTGTCCAAGACACCACTACCAGCAGGATTTGCAGCACGAACAGATACGACAGGTGAAGGCAACCCGACACAATCTACTGCGTTCCTGTCGCTTGTTGGAAGTCTGAGCTACCTGGCAGTCGGCACGCGACCTGAAATTGCCTATGCCGTCAACTTTATGGCCAGGTTCAGCGCAAGCCCAACACCAATGCACTGGAAGGGACTCCGACAGATTGTTAACTATGTGGCAAACACCAGAGATAAGTTCCTATATATCCACCCTAGAGAGACTGACCACCCATTGAAATGTTTCAGTGACGCTGGATGGGGAGGCGAGTTCCAAAGATTGTCTTATGGCATCTTCATTTCCTTTTACGGTGCCCCTATATTATGGATTGCCAGAAGACTCCACACTGTAGCAGCATCCACATGTCAGGCAGAGTACATGGCGTTGGGCATGGCTACGCGACAAGTATTATGGGTCCAGCAACTAATACAGGATGTATTAGGACATAGATTCAAAGGTACACTTATCTGCAACAACGAAGCAGCGATCAAGGTAGGGAAAGATGACAGTTCTAACAAACGCACGAGACATACAGAGAGGGATTATTATATCACTAACCAAGCCCTCTATGAAGGCAAAGCATCCTTACAATGGGTGCAAACTGAGGAACAGCTAGCCGATATACTTACCAAAGCTCTGACACCGGAAAAACACGGGTCACTGGCTATACAGGTACAAGGCACACATACGTGAGATCCGCCTAGTCGACAGGGGGGGTGTTAGGACATGCATATGCTTATATGCAGCCCTATTAGAGGTCGACTACGGCGCATCATATGCTTGTATCTAGTCTATATATAGTTCCTCATTTTCCGCTCACGCAATGAATAATTATGATCGTTCCTCCATTTCACAAGGTTCCCGAGGTAGCGCAGCAATGAGGTGACCGCAGTCCACGGAGCGGCCCGCAGCAGATATGGGCGCCCGCGGAGCATCACCAGTGTGTGGTGTTTCCCAGAGTCAGAGAACTTCACTGTTGGTAGATTCTCCTCTCGCCAACCACACGCTAGGCACCGCACTCGACGCTTCAACAGGCCAAGGACAGGGGCAAGCCCCTGATTTTTTTTTTTTTGCACCCGCCCACCATCCCAGATGGTCTCCCGCCCTCCCGGCGCTTCCCCAATTTCCCGCTTGCATGGAGGGGAGAGACCAACTCAGAGAGAGAGTTTTCCATGTCCTAGACCGCTCCGGACACCCTCCAAGACAGAGGAGAGGGTGACTGAAAGGGCTAAAAGCCCGTACCAGGATAGCTTGAGGTTCACAAGACAAGTGCAGCCTGGGCTACCACAGGAAGTCAAACAGGGTGGTCACAGAAGTAGACGTATTGACACCAACGTGGACCATCTCATATGCCAGAGAAGTGGACTGGTTCCCAATAAGGATCTGCTGGAAATTATGATGAGCTTCACCAGAAATGCTGATATGATTCACATTTCACATGAATTATTATGAGCCCCCGGCCAATAGTGCCAGTGGGTACTACTTTTGGGCCATTTTCTGTACTTCTTCCACTCCTTTTTCCCTTTTCCACACCAATCACCGTGATCTATGTACTACATAGTTACCTAACCTCCCCCTCTCTGATTGATTTAGTCAAGCTATTATGGGTTGTGATGAGGAGAACAGAATCCACTCCCTCCAACAACAGCATTCCAATCCAACATATTCTTTCTCTTTCTTCCACGGTTGAGCATTTTCTTCTTTATAGTTGAACAGGCAAGATTGAGAAGCAGTGTGAGGAGGAATATATTTACATTCAGACTTGGTACATAGAATGGACTGACCCAGTATCCCTGACCCCCGGGGTGATTCGGTCTTTCCTGATGCTATATAGCAGGTGGTGTGACTGGTTTTTTTTCCTCTTTTCCTCCCAAACTCATCCAATGGCACCCAAATCAACCAAACCACACCAGTTCAGAAGTAAGTCACCATCCACAGCGTCATCCATACCACCACGAGACTATTAACAAACAGGATGGTATTCCAGCTCCCGTGATTGAACATGACCCTCGCTCCCGTCCCCACCACCCCCAGATTTGACCTTCACCGATCACCGCCCGAAGTTTCTGGAGAACATCAATGCAGCTCTCAGGGGTGCCAAAGCGGAAGAACCAGATCATCGGAGATACCATCGAGGGGAGGATGGAGAGGAAACTGAAGTCCTGGATCCATCTCGCCCAGCCATACCGGTCAGACCGAGGGGGAACCGTGATGATGATGAGGATGACGACGACGATGAGCAGCCACAGGTAGTGGATGATAACAAGTCTTTCGGGATGGGTCGGCTTTCAGATGAAGAAGAAGAAGAAGAAGGAGATGAAGATGCGCCGGAGGTTGTGGTTCTCAAAGAGGGGAAACACTTGACCAAAGAAGAGTTCGAGGCTGAGAAGATTCGCCGTAAGCATATATTCAGATTGGATATATAAATTGAACGAGATGAACATCACTCAACAGCGAGGCTCGTTTTTCAACTAGTTCGTGATCACCCAGATGTACCATCTACGCTACCCACCTCATCGCGGAAGAGTATCAAGCCATCGTTGACATTCTCATCGAGTAACAAACAGAGCAGCACCTCCACGGGGAAACGGAAAGCCACAATGGTGGACATCGCCGAGAAGCTTAAGAAAGATGACTGGTCGGAATTGGTCGAACGAACGAAGGGAGGGAAGTCTACCCTTGTCTCCACTATTCAAGAGGAACGAGAAATTGAGGAGAAAGCTTCGATGACTAAGAAACAGAAACGGAACGAGATCAAAGCCAAGAATAAGAAGGCCAAGAGTCTGATGTCCTTTTCTTGAGTCTATCACACCGTTTGATTAGTTTTTTTTTTCCATCTCAGCTACCTGTAATCTCCCTTCTACTTTGTGCTCCTACGCTGTACCTATATCGGTTGCATTTATTTCCTTCAAGAATGAAACTTTGGGTTATACCCCTTCCCCCAGGAGCAGTGCCCAACATTGGCTGTGGGATAGGTCAAGATGTCTGCATGCCTCCTTGATTCCACTGGTGGATCTTTCCCGAACAGCGGCCTCGTCCTCACCCCCAAGCAAGTGTAAGAAAGCCCTGCTTTCATGGGTCATGCACCAGGTAAATAAATAAATATGTAGCCAGTGGGCGCGTCTCAGTCTGCGTCGTGTCTCGGCGTTGTTCCGTCCTGCCATGTTTTCCACCCACAACCACCCTCATCAACCGACCCAAAAACGAGGACCCTGCAATTTGACAATGCAAGGTGCGTCCTTCTCTTGGTCTCCCCGTGTGAAGCCATCAACTGACTAGCTCGGTTTGTCTAGTAACAAGGTCATCCTTCCTATCCGATTACCTTTCTTCAGTGCGCTCGGTATTCTTACACGCTGGGGTCAGGGCTGACTTGCTTGTTGCTTTTCCTCCCTGCACAGTCCTTGCATCGTGTGGGCCAAGCTTATACTTGGGTCAGCTCTCGTCTGGAATATCCAAGCTTCCTCTTTTTTTTCCTTCTCTGAGGAAAGCCGGAAAACTGATTTCTGACTTCTTCGTGTATGTAAAAAGGACGAAGTGCACATCACTCCACTCAAGTCTACTTCCAGGGATTAATTCGGTGGCATCGTTTCAGGTTGGTGTGTCAGTCTTGCGTCACCTTCGCTTTCGAACTGTCTATTATGTCAATGGTTTCATCCGGATATCACACTGGAGTTCAGCGGGTTGAAAATAAAAATTTGACGGCACTTTAATAAATCGTATACAAGATAGTTGGGTGTCTGATACTTGTTCCTCAATTCTGACCTTATATCCTTACCTCACAGATATGTCCTCGGCTACAGAACCTCCAAGAAACCTCGACAGTAATAGCAAACGGTGTCACACCAGCAATGTCGTCAAATGCAATAGCGACTCTATCGACTTTACGGATAGTGAGTATTCGCTCGTCGTTTGGCTATCGTGTCTACATCCTAATGCGTTGCCCATGTTTGAACCTCAGAAATCCAAGGCAAGCCGTGCTTCAACTGTCCTCAAACGGCCGCGGGGATCCAGGCGGCAGCTCAAGTGATCCGATCGGAGGATCTGGTGGCTTTTCCGACGGAGACGGTGTATGGCTTGGGCGCCTCAGCGCTCTCCACGACGGCTGTCTCCAAGATCTTCAAGGCGAAAGGGCGGCCGTCGGACAATCCGCTGATCGTGCACGTCTCGTCACTCGATCTTCTGCAGACGTTTATCCCTCCGGACTGGAGCTTTCCAGCGACCTATCGAGCAATAACGGAACGGTTCTGGCCTGGGCCACTCACTATCCTACTGCCCACCACCTCGCCCGCGCAGTCCAGCTGCCCGATCTCGCACCTCGTCACCTGCGGATTACCCACCGTGGCGGTGCGGATGCCGGGCCACCCGATCGCGAGAGCGCTGATAGCCGAGAGCGGGGTGCCGATTGCGGCGCCGTCAGCCAACCTCAGTGGCCGGCCCAGTCCGACGACAGCCCAGCACGTCGAAAAAGACATCCAGGCGAAGATACCAATGATCCTCGACGGGGGCGCATGCCAGGTTGGAGTGGAGAGCACGGTGGTCGACGGCCTGCATCACGACGGCCGACTAAGGATCCTCAGGCTCGGCGGATTGAGCGTAGAAGATATCGAAGCCTGCTTGCTCCAAGCCGGCCTCGACCGATCAAATGGGGAACCAACCCTTGCCGGCGTTTACAATCAGGATTATCGAGACAAGCAGCTGGAAGCCAAGCCGACCACCCCCGGCATGAAATACAAACACTACGCACCACACGCCAAGGTGGTCATCCTGAACCCGGTCTCGAACTCCACGTCAAGCTCTGATGAAGAAGAGCCACCAGTTGAAAGCATTGTCGAGCTGATATCCAAACTCTGCGGGAAAGATGGAGAAGGTGGGTCCAGCAGAAGCAGGCGGATCGGACTGATGCTGATGGAGGGCAGTGCACTGCACCAGTCCTTCATGCAGTACGATGCGCACTCGGAACGAGACGACGATCTGGAGCTCTGCTATTCCAACCTGGGCCCGGAAAACCAGCCGGCCATCAGCGCTCAGCGGCTCTTTGCCGCCCTCAGATACCTCGACGAAGAGCGTACCGTCCAGCTCATCTTGGTCGAGCGTCTCGCCCAGGCCGGCTTGGGCGCTACCGTCATGGAAAGACTTCGCAAGGCTAGCGGGAACTCTTCTCCCCTATCCGTTAGGATTTTCAGCTCTTAGATTCGCTGCTCTCCTCTACTCCCACTTATCCCACTCCCCCTTGTTTGCACCTCATGCTTTATTTTGTTTCTCATGTGAACTTGTAGTACAATGCGTTTGGAAATGTGGCAGTGCAAGGAAACTAAACTCACCAGGTGTTTGTAGATCTTTGTCAGCTTTATGTACCAGAAAGCTGGCTGTGTGGTCCAAGCCTAGTTCCTTCTCCGGTAGGTCATGTCATACGTCTTGATGCCCACTTGCACCATCAAAGCCAACCGTTCATGCCCAGTAGTTAATGTTCTATGTGCCTGCTGCCAGTCGACACTTGAAGTTGAGGCTTGGCTTGGGTATCCTGCATAGTAACACAAAGCATCATTGCAATGGCAAAGTTTGGATTAGAGCTGGCGCAGTAGGGGCATCATCAGTATCCATATACCAATAAGATCAAATTAACTGGCAGGAAATATATAGATGCATTAACCAAGGCCCCACTTGTTTAGTTTGGACGACACCACTTGACTTAATCAGATGTCTCTTTGCTTATTATTTTTTTAAAAAAAATGAAAAGTATCAGAATCCTAGAAAGATGGAATGTTGGCTTGTTTCATTACTATATATTGTATTCCAATGTTGGACACACAGTTACTCTCACAGCACACCACCTTTTGTTTCTCACCTCACCTCAAGTCTGCTCTGGTTGTTGGCTCTTGCCACCCTTTCAACCCAATCCACCCATTCTGTCCTCCTTCTATCATTCCATAAGACCCAAGAAAACACACCATAGCCTTTGGAACCTCATGGCAACTTGCTGCTTGTTGTTCCTCTGGTTCATATGGCCAGTAAAAAGGTGACTGTGTAATGTGAAATGTTTTGGGCTGGTTTGATGCTGGAATCAAATTCCAAGCCGGTGGCTGCAATATCCTAATCATTGGATTTCTATCTCATTGTTTCAGCTCAACATGGAAATGCTACATTGGTTTCTGGAAAATGAAGAGGGAACATCAGACTGATATTTTTAGACAATTCCTTTTAGATGTTAACTCAGTGTATCCAGATCAGTTTGCATTACATTCTGCCATTGGATTTGCTTCCCTTGTAATCATGTTCTCTTTTCTGCACTTGTGTTTTTTTTTGTCATCCAATTTTACCTCCATCAGTAACAAAGTTTTTTTTTATCTTTAATTTTGATCTTGTGTTCTTTTGATTCCTTGCCGTCTCAATGCTCTCCCTTGTGCTCAGAACTGCTTCTTTCTTGCCATCCCAGATCTATGAGCCTGTGCCTCTTGTGTGGCAACAGAACAAAACAAAAATAAGCTTTGTTGAAGCTTGTGAATCCAAGGATGTAAATCCAAGGGCTCAATGGAGGACTTCACTTCAAATCTGTAGGGGTCTACAGAGTCAGATCTGTAGATTCAAAATCAAATGTGTAGATTCAAAAGCAAAATTACATGACCCTGCAAAACTTTGTAAAATAATTTAGAATTTGAAACCCTAGATCTGACTCTGTAGCACCCTACAGATCCCAAGGGAAGTCCTCCAATCTTGTACATCAAGAGGGACAGTTGTCAGAACTGGAAAACCTTTGCCTATGATGAGGCCTGCAAGATGCAATTTATGGGCAAAAAGTGTTATAACACTATAAAAAGGGGAGGACTGATTTGTGGTTATGATGATGGTTGATGATGATAGAGAAAACATGGTGAATGTTTAACAAATAAATCCTTGTTTGGCTAGAAAAGTTTTACATGGAAGAGATTGATACTGGTGGGGAAGAAGATTCCTGAGGAAACCTGTTTCTAGGAAAATGTTGGGGTATTTGTATGACTCTATATTTTTTTCTCTTCTTCCAACTTTTCTCTCATGGAAAAGTTCTTCAGCCAGTTCTATGGTCCACTTGTGGTTCTCAACCTCCCATGTTGAATCCAGAATGTGGGCAGAACATTATAGAGGCTGATGGAAAGAAATATGCTAATAATACTAATAATTTATGCTTATATGAAGTCAAGTTACATTTGATCAGTTTCACTGATATGATCTTATGTTTTAGCAGTGTCTAGGGCATGTCATAAAGCTTGAGTGTGTTGACAATGACATGTCTCTGAGGCTGACAAGATCAGTTTGTTATTGTGCTACAGTACTGTGTGCCCTTGGAAAAACCAGGATGACATAAACCACATAATAATATAAAAATCAATTCTGAATGAGCTCCAGGGGGCTATACCCCATTGATAGTTCACATGGACATTGACCATGCATTGAAATTGGTTTGAAGTAATAGTTGAGAGTCAGATGAAATGTAAAACATAAGTTGAATGAAAGTTACTGCATGTCAACAGTTGGCAGTTGAGCCAGGTTTTCTTAGGGGTTTAAATTTCTTTACACTTCCCCAGCTATTGGAGAACCTTTGAGGCTTTTTCAGGGGAAAGGTGTGCGTTGCACTTAGGTGACTGACTGTCAACCTGAATCCCAGATTAAAGAACCAGGATCAACTGACCCAGTCTGGGAGAATGGGTGATAGATGGGAAAACGAGTACCTAATACTACCTGATCCAGCACTCATCTCAAGTTGAACTTGTGTACAATGGCTGGTACAGCCGTTCTCATAAAGATTGTCGTGTCGGCTGGATCCACAGGCCAAAAAAAGGTTGGATTTTCTAAAAAAACTGAGCCAAACTTAACCTTGCAGCTGAATTACACACAGTTTGGCAGGGAAAGGTTAATTCTGCAGATAGAATCTGCAAAATTTACTGAGTTTTTTGGCAAATCCAGCCTTTTTTTGAGCTGGTAAATCCGAACAAGCTGGACAACCTTTGTGAGAACGGCTGTAATATTGTGTTTTTAGTATATCTTGGACATTCCCCTTTTTTTTTTTTGCCGCATCAACTTTATCATGCACTTAGCACTCAAGCACAAGGCAGATATTTACTAGTTTCTGCCTCTTTTTTTTTTTCTCTGGCCACGTAAATTGCAACTTAGTGTTTGAAAGTATAAAACAAAGTCTAAACAAGCCTTGAGGGCTCAAGATACCGCATGTATAAAGTGCCTTGCTTACAAGTCATACACTGCGCTCATCAATAGCGTAGTCTCCCTCCACCCATCAGCAGATCAGTTGCGCTTCCATCCTCAGTCTGCTGCGGTCATCAACGGCCTTTCCGTCCACAACCACTTCTGCTTCATCCTTCCTCCGACTGCCTCTGACTGCTGGGCCCATATCAAACAGTTAAGTCTGTTTTGTTGTCCAACTTCAGACATTCATCTTATTCGTATAATTTTCACCCTACCTCAAATTCCTTGCTCATTTCTATCTTTGCAGATGGTGTATGTGTCGTATGATCCAGGTACCAAGCTTGCAGTAGTACGGATGACTCTTCAAGGATTATCCAAGAAAGTGATCCGTAATGCTCTTGGCGAAAATGTTTCAAGGCAATCGTTTGACCGGTGGATGAAGCTGTACCGCGAAACAAGGCGTATCTTCCGGAATCCTGAAGAATACGAGCAGCAAGGACGAGTTGCATCCCTTTCTGTTGAAGAATGTGAATTCATGATATCTCTAGTCAATTGTGAACCAGGCCTCTTTTTGGATGAAATTCGGGAACGGATGTACGATGCGCACGGTATGTTGCTCAGTGTGGCAGCAGTCCACAACAACTTGGTCTCGCGGCTTGCCATAACCCTCAAGAAACCAGGCACTGTCAACATTCGCAAGTGCCTGGTGGCAAAGTATCATTACATTGAAAAAATGCAGTTCATCCCCGCCGAGTTCTTAGTATTCACCGGTGAGTTCTTCATCTTTTCAGCCAAAAAAATGCAGGATGGAATGGACTAATTGGGTTTTAATTGAATTCTTTCATCTTTCATCATCCCATCCCATCTGAACAGATGAAACAGGCATCTGCAACCGGGACCTTCTGCGCAATTTCGGTCGCTCAGCCCGAGGCACCCCTACAAATCGTACAATCACCAAGCAAAATTCACCACGCATCAGTCTACTGCCTGCAATAGGTATTGATGGCCTTCTCTCCATGGCTGTAACTTTCAACACATTCAATTGAAAAAAGTGGGAAAACTTCTTGGAACAAGATTTGGTATGTGCTGTCCAATTTTTCTATGTGTCATCCCACTTTGGCTTACATTTGATATTTATTCTAGACCCCTCGAATGAACCCGTACCCTGACCGTAACTCAATTCTTGTGTGTGATAACGCAAAGATCCATAAGGGTCATCGGATTCAAAATATTTGTGAGGAAGCTGGAATCCTGATTAGATACCTCCCACCCTACTGTCCCGAGCTCAATCCCATTGAGCTCTGCTTTGCATCCATCAAAAATCGCCTCCGTCGGACTCAATCTCTTGTAGAAACACTTGAGCCAGACTGGGACATCCGTGAAACAGTCACTGATGTCATTACAGCCCCATTCTGTCACAAAATATACCGCCACTGTGGCTACGCCGTCCCTCAGGCATCTTTGTTAGGCTAATAATTATTCCTTATCCTCTCAAATTCCATGCTCCCTCTTTCCTGTTTTTATTTTTCCATTCTCACATCACACGCGGAAATTTATTGTTCTTAGTTAAGATTTACGTGAGCCCATCTTGTCCTTAGTTAAGATTTACATGGGCCTAGTTACCCCTGGTTGTGAATTCCCACAAATGCACAAAGGCACGTGATTGGAGAACTCACCCAATCTGCGCAGCAAGCAAGGACCCTTGTGGTTTTGTCATGACGCAATGGGCTGTCAGTGAGCCGCAGCCAGTGGTGAGATGGGCCGGCAGTGAGTCGCACTGGCAGCCAGTCAGCCAATCATGTGCAGCACCTCATGGGCCAGCAGCTAGCTAGCTGGTCATGGGTATGTTGCCACTGGTCATGGGTATGTTGCCAGCTGCTACCCATTTGTGGGAATGACCAACCAACGAGGCAAGGTAGTTTTTTGATGGTGAACATTTAAAATGAATGCTGTTGCATTTGTTTTTTCCCCCTCCATCATCATCTTGTTTGCTTCATTCTTTTTCCGCTCACCTTTGCCTTTGCCTACTAGAACTAGATGCCTACACCCAGCAAGCCTTTGGGCTTTATACTTTGTCCTGAAACTCAACGTGATGATGATATAGAGCTCCAACCATCACGTGTTGCACCCATATTGCTTCATTGCCTGTTGTTCCTTAAGGGTGTTAAGCCTCCGGTCACAGCTAGCAATGGTGGTGATCCTCCTCCCCTCAACAATATCAGCAAGATCTTCAACAGCATGCCCTTATCTACCTGGAAGACCAACCTTCAGTCCGTGAGCTGGAAGGACTTTCAATCGCTGGCAATAGAATTTCTAGCTATCAATTGCTCTTACCTCGTGCCGGAAATCATGACCGCAAACAAGGATAAAAAAATTACGTGGAGTGCCTCAATTGCCAACCATCTGACTTATGGCCCATGGAAGAAGTTTACGGTTCTGGGCCAGCTTGACTTCATGGCCTTTGCGGAGGCGGCAAACGTGGCATACCCAGCAGATGTCCAATTCAACTTGCACATGGTCGATCCGCGTGTGTCAACGGGAGCAGAGGAGATAGAAGTGAGTCTTTCTATTTTCAACTACGTCTAACACTTGCTTCATAGTCTAATTTGTCTTCACTTCTCAGTACGTTTGGACTTTGGGACGCACCAACAATGGCACACCCCACCTTTCGGCCTCGAACTCCTGTTTGCTGTTCCATATCAAGAGAAAATCAACACTCCAGGCTGGCAACGAAGATCGTGGCAGCTCATTTGTTGAACCGGATTCCCCAAAACATCGCCGAGTCAGTAGTGAGACCAAAGACGAAATTGATGAGCTTGGTTCCGAATATGCGGTACCCAATCTTCCACCAGTCTTATTGTTCCCCACCATTGACGTCAACGCCAAACCCGAGATCCATACCTCAACTGTCTCCCCTCACAGCGACGCTAAGGAACCAATGCAGCCTCCGCCACCCGAGATGGATAACATCAGCTTGGAGTCTTTTTTGTCAATCGCCCAAATACCTAGACACGACCATCTCACCCGTGCCCGCCTCTTAATCAATGGCATCACCGAGTGGTCTTTCTTCAGGAGCTCTTCGGAACAAGAGTTACTCAGGCGTGGATTTTCCATTGGGGTGGCTCGTTTGCTCATGGAAGGTGTGCCGCGTTTAGTACAATATGTTGACAATGAAAACGATGAACGAATCTTGCGTCATATACCTGCCTCTCCGTCCCCCTTGATCTAGTCTAGTCAAACAACTATATACAACTTAAAAAAACACCCCTATGCCCACCTTTCTCTATTTACATTGCTCTTCCTTCTCAATATCTACCAATGTCGACTCTTCTTCCTACTTGATTGAATCCTGTGGAATGACTTGTCTCGTCTTGTCCTCCTAGTTGATCTGAATGTCTTGTCTCGTCCAATAATTTATCCAATTATTGCAGCTTCTTGTCTCCTCCTAACATTGTGTCCTGTCCTGTTGTTGTGAAGTGAAACTAAATCAACAAATGTGTGTCACCAAGAAAAATGTGCCTATTATAAGCAGCCTGTCTATTCCCTACCTGTCCGCAAACCAAACACCCCGCGCGCGTTACAAAATGCACCAAGAGGAATCAAACACAAAAGGGACGGCAGAAGGCGAGGAAGAGATTTTCTTCCTCTCCTTTAGCTGCCTATTTCAGCTGGAAGAGATGGGGCGAATCGCTTGTTCTCCTGCAGTCCTGCAGCTGAAACAGGGTCAGAAGAAGCTGAAGGAGAGCATGAAAATTGCTTCATCTCCTTCAGCTGACCCTGTTTCAGCTGAAGTAGACGCAGTGATTCGCCCCCTATCCTTCAGCTGAAAAAGCAGCTAAAGGGGAGGAATAAAATTGCTTCCTGCCCTTCTACTGACCCTGAATCAGCTGAATGTCGCTTCTTCTCCTCCTTCAGGTTGCTGCTCTCTTTGCACTGCCGCTCCAGGGGAACAGGCGACCTCCTCTCCTTCAGCTGAAACAGGCATCTAGAGGAGAGGAAGCGTATTGCTTCCTTGCCTTCTGTATTGCTTCCTTGCCCAGGCAAGCTCCTCTCCTTCATCTGAAACAGGCATCTAGAGGAGAGGAAGCCTATTGCTTCCTTGCCTTCTGTATCGCTTCCTTGCCTTCTGCTGACCCTTTTTCAGCTGAAGAGAACAAACATCTTTATCTTATTTGTTTTGAAAGATGAGTATTTGGACAAACAACACATGTAAAATAATCGGGGGAGATAGCCAATAAGAGAATTGTAAAAGGAATGGGGTCGACAACGGTGTCAATGAGAGAGAAAGAGTGGACTATTCTTAGGGATCTGGATATTTTAGATAGGCGCTTGCAGTCTTGGCTATTTGCGTTTTTTAGATAAGTGGCGGCGGAACTTGCCAATATTATTGTACAGCTTGGCAATTATACCAATTGTTAATCCGAGGTCAAACAGATGTTTCCGATCAAGATTTTTTGACTTGAACATCTTGTAGGAAGTGATGTGGTGAGTGAACAGAAGTTTGGCTAACTGATCGCCTTCGCTGTTCTTCAGACCGATAAAATTGACATAATCTTTGATTGCTGAAATTCCAACTTCTGCGGTACCATCATCCTGAGATGAAGAGGCATCGGAGCTGGAGCTGCTTAGTTCATGATTACCTGCCCCAAAGCCACCTGACATTGAATGCCCAATTGGATGGGAGCGGAAGTAGTTGTCAAGGGCCTGCGTGAGCTCAGGATTGTCGGAAGTCTTGCGTTTTTTGGATAGCGAATCGAATTTGATACTGCTTGGCAGGGATTGATATGTGACACCATCAGTGGGGAGAAGCTACAGGTGCACATAGTATCAGTATGATCCTTTGCCTAGATACAATTAACTCTCAGAAACTTACAAGGGCTCGAGCCCACTCCTGGCATTTACCGTGAGTCAAGAGGAAGTATAGATCCTTTTTGGTCGGATGGATATAAACCGGGATTTTTCGATCATATTCCGTGTTTGTTGGGTGTTCTCTGAAGAGCTTCCGCATGCAGAGCTTGATATCGTCAACATCAAATTTGTCTTCGGCTTCTTCCTCACCGTCACTTGGCAAGGATCCTTTGGCAGGCTCGTCGCTTTTCTTGCGCTTAGTCGCCTTTGCAGATTCCTCTCGAAGGGCCACTTTGGCAAGGAGTTGAGCTTGATGAATTTGAGCGGCCTCCTTTTTTGGGTTGGGCGTCGCGAGTGACAATCCTGCTTCGGTCCCACCAATGTCTGCGAGTGTCTTGATCCAACTAAGGTAGTCCGATTCCTCCTTGATGACAAATTGGTCATTCTTTTTGAAACCATCGACTCAAGGAATGCTGGCCGACCATTCCATGTTGACTTCGGTTGGGTCACAGTTGATAGACTTCCGGATGATGGAGCCGGTGTTTCCAACTTTCACCTCGCAAGCTGTGGCCACCTTACTCACGAAATCTTCAAACGTTGTCGCAACCGCCGCTGGAGCCACTTGAATATCAACAGGGAAGGGTTTGTCGGGGCTCACAGTTGTCCAAACCTTTTTCTTGATGCCTGAAGCAGTCGTTTTGGATTTTGATTGATCAAGGATAAAAATTTTGAAGGTGGTCAAACACTTGACCACCTGTTTCTGTTTTTGTAATCACGTTTGTCAGCGTGCTGACACACTCCGACAGCTTTTTAATCAAGTCAGATCAAGGCTTACTTCATTTTCCTCATCAGCACTGTTGCAGTCACCTCCCTCTTTCTTTTTAGCGGTTTTCTTGACTTTTTGGGATCGGCTTTTCTTGGGATTAATTTTCTCGGCTTCGACGTTGATGGGAAATTTTGACGGACGGTCGGCAAGGACTTGTTGGTATGTTGGCGGGGAGCAGTCGACATCAACAACAATTGGTTCTATGATGAGATTGGACATGGCTAAAGACAATAATTGAAATCAATACAAAAATTGAAATCAATACTAAAAGGATGAGGCAGCAAGCTGGTAGGGGTGAATGGACTGGGCGGGGTGAAGGCTGGGAGGGGGAACAGCCGGGAAAGAGGAATACAACAGCACGACATGGATATGTTGCAATTCAGAGTTAGATCAAGAGGTGGGAAAGGAGGTTATTCCGCAGAAAAAAAGTGATGAAAATTGTGAGCACACATGTTGGATTTTCTTGCTTGAGCAGATAAAACTCAGCGGCAAAACCCAGTCTCCTTATGCATACGCAGGTTTTTTGACCAACACACACAAAAAAAAAAAAAATCGGTCCAAGATATACTGAAAACACAATACATATTTTAAGTTTTCGTCATGGGCCGCGCGCGGCGATGGCAACCTTGACGTTTCGGGAATTCCGGCTACTGTACATAACACCATATGCTGCTGGCGAGGCACCTCTTCGGATGCAAGGTTTTGAAGCAAGTTTGTTTGAAGTGATGCTGAGTAGTGGATATGGTGTGATCGGGTATGTAGTCGGATGGATACCCGCAGTGAGGGATCCGGCTGGTGCCGTTCGGGAGAAGTGTTTCGGTCGGGGTTTGACGGGGGAATGGCGAACTGCGCACGCTCTGATTGGTCGGATATAAAGAGAAGAGAGAGAGAGAGAGAGTGGTCACTATATGTAATACAACAATAAAGAACTTCCTTCCATTCCCCACTTGGAACTCCAAAGTCAAACCAACCATGCCACTCGACACTCTCCACCAGGAGACCAACCCAACACCCTCCTCAAGTGTCCCCCTCCAGCCAGAACAGCAGCCAGCTTCCGCCGACAGCCAGCCCCAGAAGCAGAAGAAAGTTTGGGACTACTACTCACCCACACCCGCTGACGACGAACCCCAGCCAGATAACCAGCTCAGACCATCAAGCTCAACCCATTCTGTCTCCTCCGACTCGCACCATACCAACAGCAACAACAACAACAACAACAACAACAACAGCAACAACAACAACAGTCCCAAAGTCACTTCCCATCTCACCAAATGCGACAAGAAAAGCCGCCCTCAAGATATCCCCGTCTGTTGCAGAGAACTAAGAGGGGACGATGAGCGCCATCTCATCGACCCTGATATCGTTCGTGATGTGTATGTCCTTCTTCTCCAGCCCATCTGTCTGGCTTTCTCTCTCTTGACCAAAAAAAAAAAAAAAGAAACAGTGCCCCGAAAGCCTGGGAAAGGTTACTCACAATTCCATTCTGCCTCAATAGGATCATCGGCTTGAGTGATGGCTTGACTGTCCCTTTTGGTCTCACTGCTGGTCTCTCATCGCTGGGATCATCTCGCTTAGTCGTAGTTGGAGGAATAGCAGAAGTGAGAGTTTTTTTTTTTTTTTCAATTACTTGTGATGGTATATTGTTTGAGACTGATCATGTGGGTTTATTGGACGCAACCCATTTTTGAAACAGCTAATCTCCGGGGCGATTTCCATGGGGATTGGCGGATATCTGGCCTCAGAGGCGGAGCGAGACCACTACAAGTATCTACAGAAGACGACGAAAGACCGGGTGACTCGGTCGTGCTCGGGGGAGATGGAGCGAGAGGTGCACGAGGTACTGGGGCCGATTGGACTGGACGAGTCAATCTCGCGTACCGTGGCCGCGGCGCTACTCCGGGTGGAGACGGAAGCGAATCACGACTCGAGCGACGGGACCGTCGACCCCGCACAGGAGGAGAGCACCGCTCGTTGGCTCCTCAGGTGTCTGGCTCGTCAACCTAAATCTTCCAAACAAATCGACGATCCTAACCACCAACTCAGATGGGCTAAAGACGTCGGCATCACCGCCTTCCTGTTGAAATTCAGTGAAGGCCTCGAAGAAGTCCCCGAGTCTCGCCTCTACATCTCTGCCCTCACTATCGGATTATCGTACTTCATTGGCGGCCTCGTGCCCATGGTACGCCATCTCGCCCTTGGTTTCTCCCCCCCACAAATGAGATGAAACCTACTCACAGTTTCTTCTGAACTCTACAGGCACCTTACTTCTTTATCGAATCAGCACAGATCGCACTATACTGGAGCATCGCCATCATGTTTATCACCTTGCTAATTTTTGGTGTTTTCAAAGTGAGCCTCTTTTTTTTTCCATCCAGAAAAAAACAACAAGAGGTCCAAATGAATCGATCTGAATTCGGCACGGTGTATAGGCATATTTCACGGGTGCCAAGATTGGCTTTACGGGCTACCTGAAAGCCAGTTCCGCCACGATTGTCGTGGGCGGCGCTGCCGCTGCTGCAAGTTGGTTGATCGTGAAAGCGCTGGAGAAGCACTAGACCCTCGGAATCCCCGCGCTTGCCCCACGACCCGTTCCTTCTCTCGTTACTATACTCTGCAATAATCCTGGCGAACCTTGACATCTACACATCTCACTCTCATATCCTCTGACACGATTCAATCGCGCTTCACCGCCACACACCATAATTCGTTCTTTTTTTTTTTTTTGCTCTCTCTTGGGTCTTTCTTTCGTGTGTCTCTCTATCTCCAGGAAGATTCGTAATCTCCATCCAAACACGTCTCTTGATGGCCTTCGCTTCCCTCTGTCTTCATTGAATAATCCCTTCCCTGCCCCCCGACCTTCTCGTGCCCCTCTTATTTTTTCTTTCCTTGCTTGCCTACAAACCTGAACCTAAATAAATCAAAAAAAAAAGATGAATAAGATTAAACAAGAAGAAAGATCAAGAATGCAAAGGAAATAGAGGAAGAAGAAGAAATATATATGAAAAAACAGAGGTCAGATATTGCCCCTCATGTAGGTAGCTACAAGTGTTGCTTTGTTATACGTCCAACGAAATGTGTTTCCTTTTTTTTTTTTTGTATGGTCTGTTTCTAACGACATATATATATTCACTACAATTTCTTTTGTGGTCCATGGGGAAAATTGAATGTCCAAAGAAGGGGAATGAACGAAGAATGGAATGTGTTACGCAGGAGATGTAATGCAATGTGTAGATGCCCTCATGTTCATGAAGATACACCACGGGCCCGGTTGAGGAAGATCCCCTCCGACCAGCTGACGAGGTGCCGCAACGCGCAGCATCTCGCAGCACATCTGGTCTATCCGCCCTGTCGGATTGGATTAGGTGTGCAATGCGTACACCCATCGCCGTGATGGGCGGCGTTGTGACGCCAGCTTCCAAAAAACATGGCCGCACATCACATCCTCAGCTGCAAACGGCTTGGATGCCGCTTTGATGAGGCCAAAGGGGTCTAAAAAGAAACCCTATCCCTCCAATCCTTTAAAACCCGGTCCTGTTTGCTCTGGCCAATCATTTGTTGTGTTGCTCCTCTCACCGTCTTCTCCAGCTCCTCTTCTCACTCCGCTTCTCTCTCTCTTTTCTCTCCCTTGACCACAGTCTAATTTCTTATTGGTGCATCTCTTGCGCCAGCGGTCTTCTCATTGCCGTGATCATGATTCATTGAACACCGCATCCTTACATCTGCTCGAGCTTTCACCGTCCAATGACAACAAGCACCACCACCAATATATCCACAACACCTTTCCCTGACATGAAGGGGTTCGAGTTCATTCTTGAAGATGGTAAGTCAATCACCTCTTCAACTTTCCAACTTGACTTCTCTATCCTTGCTCTCCCTCAGCAATCTCATCCAGGGGCCCCGTTTCTCACGCCCAGTGTACCGGCATATGCAGGAGCCAACACACACCAACGGGTATATGGTAGTCACTGGTGATTGATTTGAAGGCACGTTTGCTCTCACTGACCACTTAACAATCCTGGTCTGCCACTTCCATCATTTGCTGATGATCTGTCTGCTTGCCATGGAATCCTGAAAACCCTCAGTTCGAATGCTCTCAAGACCCGTCTGTCCAGCTCGCCCACCTTTTCCTTGCTGGGCGTGCAGCCAGATCTGGTTGCCGCACTCACCGCCATGTCCATCACATCTCCCAGCGAGATCCAGCAGAAGGCCATCCCTGACATTCTTGCTGGTGAGCGTCCTCCCCCCGCCTTTTCATGTGATCTGACCCTCTGGAATGAGAAGCAACTGACAGAAGTTACCTCCCCCCTTTTTTGGATTCTTTTTAAGGAAAACAGGTTGTGATTGCATAGGCTCATCCCATACTGGTTCCGGAAAAATGGTTGCGTTTGCCATCTCCATCCTTCAAGCACTGGCCATTTTATTATCATCACTTTTCTGCTCAGCAACTTGACTGTCTAGTTCATCTTCCCCATGCTTTCTATTTCTGCTCTGTTCTTACGCATTTGAAATCAAACACTGTAAATAGATCAATGATGTTTTTGCTAACTGTAGATCATATCAGATTTTGCATGTTGTGGATTCTGGAATATGTAGTCTGGAATTTATTGGATAATGCAAATCACGGTTTGATGATGATTGTGATAAGGTTGCAAACCATGCATGTGAAACCATGAAAAAAAAAGGTTTCATGAGGCAATGAAAAAAATTGCTGAACGTATTCGCACATCTCTGTCCGTCAAAAATCGGGCAGCATGCCGATGTGAGGACAGCAAAATGACGGCTGACCGTCGCCAGGCACCCTGACGGTCAGAGAGGTCAGCGTTTTGTCAGTGGGGGGACGGCAAACGCCTGCGGGGGTCAAAAAGGTTGGTGAGCCGCACAGGCGGTGCGTCCTCACATTGCAAAACACAGGCCCTGGTGTACACAGGTCTCTAATAGGTACAGTTGCGAACGTCATTAACCGGTACTGACCCGCCTGCAAAATTTATATTTTGTGCGCAGGTCATCGCACTGGTTGGCCCATGGGCCAAACCCACAAGCTGACCACAATTTTGAGGCTTTTGGAGCATGGGGATCTCAGAATTAACTTGGCTAAGGTTTCTGCCCAGCCAAAAAAAAATTAAATTTTTCTGACTTGCGGCCCTTCGGACCCGAGCGTGAAGCACACCTGGAAACACATAACTATGTACTTATCAGTATATTTATTGCCAAAATAAACCCATAACGCCATAGCTTTGCGTTAATATACGGCAAGAAAGAGTCATTATATCTATGTACATTGAACAATCAATAGGGGAACGGAGGTTGGGTAAGACATCATGAGCATGTATTGTATGTCAGCGCATGGAAACAAGCAGGAACGAGAGGGGATAGTTTTGATGAGAAATAGAGCAACGAGTGACAAGGTGTGGAAGACTATTGAAAAATGCACTTGATGAGAGAAGGTTTAAGCATTGAGGACGTCGATGTCCATGGCAGCTCTTTGAGGGATACAGCAATGCAAGCTATATTTCTTCATTAATACCTCAGACTGAGCCCCATTGTATCCTTGTCGATATACCGAAAGCTGTCGTTCGGTTCGCCGGAAATACTTGCGGATTGTGTGGAGCGGGCAGGATTGCCTCACTTGCTCAAAAAGAGCCTTTCAGGCAGGGAATGATACAGCGGTGTGGGATTGCTTTTGATAGGCTTTTTAGTTTGAACAAAGAGGACAAAAAATCAAAAGAGACATTCATATAAATACATACTTATGAACAGAGAGATCACTTACATTCTTTGATGAAAGACCAGAAGAGCTCAATAGGGTTGAGTTCACAGTGGAACTTGGGTAAGAAGAGACAGACATGCCCAGCATCTTTGATCATTGTCTGAAGCATTGGTCGTTCATTGATGAAGTTGGACTGTTCAGACAGTATTTTTGACCAGCAACAGCTCTTGTCTTTGTTTGTATTTTCTTCATTTGTACCTTCTTTGTTTGTACCTTTGTCATTTGTATCTGATTGGTTAGGTTTGTTGTCGGGGGATTGACCTTGTGTGGCAACAATTTCAGCAATGCATTGCTCTGGAGTCAAGAAGTACCCGGACCCTTCAGCTTGTTGGATCAGTTTTGCCGAGCGGTTCAAAGCATCTTTTTGTATATTGGATTTTTTACAGCTGTCACAGCAAAGCTTCAACACAGGTTTTCCCTCTCGGATTCGTAAGGAAACATAGTGATTCCAAAGACCGCGCTCTTCCAAGATAACTTTTATACCTTTCGGTTTTCCAGCTAAATTAGGATCAGGGTGCGAAGGATCAAAGCAAAATTTTTGAGGCAGACCACGCAGATGGGGTGGGATTAATTGGTTGTCACAGGGAATAAACAAATCTCTGAGCCGTGATTGCTTGCGACCAGGCTTGAGATTCATGTTCTGAACTCTCAAAGCTGTTTTAGAAAAGGCACCGTGTGCAGACAAGCAGTCGAAAACGAATACCGCTTGAGCATTTGGATGGAGGGCTTCAAAGATTGGGATGGCTTTATCGGAGACCTGTTGACAGAGTTGCTCCATGTCCCACCATTTATCCCCCTTGGAGCCAGGGTAAATGATTGTCGCGGCTTCGTTTGATTCAATGTTTCTTTCTTTCTGCTGTTCGTCAGGTAGCTTTAATCTTCCTGTGGTCTCCAGGATGAAGTCGGAGATGTGAATCAGTCGCCCAGCATTCTTTGACCGGATTTTGATGCTACCGGGGAGCAACCAGGTGGATTTTGGCTTCTCTTTGGCGTGAATAGTTGACTCGTCATGGTAGATGAAAATTGTTTCCTTGTTGTTGCCTAGTACCTCAGGATCGACTAGAGGAGCAACGTCAAGATCATCTCCGCCATATATCCGGGATCGTTTTTGATAGGAATCAAAGTCCTCTATAAACTTTTTTCTGGCCTCAACGACATCCGGCCGTTCATGCCCATCAAATTAGAGGCACTTCCGATACTCTTGAGGGCGGTATCCAAGCTTTATCATCCACCGAGTGGCAGCGCTGCGACTAAGACTCTTTGTAATGTTGAATTGAGGAAATACCTGATTGGTGACATGGTTTCGAAAAGTGATTGGAGTTACCTGTAGCAAAAAAAAAAGGAAGGAGTTAGAATAAACAAACTGGAGGCTTGGTGGAAGTATGTACAAGGAAGATGTGACTTGCGTGACCAGGAACTTGGGATGCTGCCCAATTGAAGAGTACTTTTCGCAGTTCAATGTTGTTGAGTAGCGACTGATGAGTCTTCCGGTTTCCTCGCTTGACCCCGCAGAGATGTTGGTTGCTGATAATATGTTTTGCCTCCTTTCGAATAGAACGAGAGAGGTACAATCCACTTCTTGGATTGGGGGGAGACGTGGTCAAAGAACGCTGATTGAGAGCAGACTGGGCAGCTTCAAGGGAAGCTGTGTTGCTGGGAGAAGGGGTTCCCAGCAATGCATGCTTAAGTCGGAGGTTGTTGAACTGGTAGATGTTGTTCATCATAGATTGGGGAAACTTGAATTTCTTGTCTTTCTTTTCTTTCTCTTGGTATTGTAGAGTAGCTGGGTTGAGCGCAGAGTTGAGAGCTTCCCATTGGGCCCTTGCCTTTTCAGATTTGGTGGGAGTTGGAGGTTTCTGTGGAGCTGCAAGTCGTTGTTCTAATAAGTGAGCAAGACGGGAGTCAATCCAATCATGTTGGGCTTGAGGGTTGACTAGATTTGGAGCAGCAGTTTCAGTATCAATCAACGTAGCAGATGCAAGATCAGGATCAATGGCCAAGTCGGGTGTTGATGATTGGACGGGCGTCAATTTGATCAGGTAGTTCTGCATCATTGTATTGTTTTCTCCAAGAGCTTGGATGTGTCGCTTTTTCCTGTCGTGTTTAGTCTGTTTGGGAATAGCCGCTGGGACAAGTTTTTGGGAAGAAGAATTTGGGTTTTCCACAGGTTGTTGATACGTCTTCTGCCCAGACTTCAACTGACGGTGTTTGACAGCTTCAGGAATAGTAGAGGCAGAGATATCACCCGCAAAGATTGGCCAAATGTCTTGATATGGTTCGTCCTCGTCTTCTGACTTGTCACTATCATCATCAGATGTTTTGTCGTCAATTGAAAGATCATAGTAATTTACTAAATCATTAGCCTGATTTCTAGATTTGATTTCAGCTTTGTGGAAGTCAGAGAGTTCAGGATTGTTGTTTTTGGGGTGAAATGGTGGTTCAAAGTTGTCCATGCAAGGGTTGTCATTCTGAATGGGAGACTGATCTTCATGAACAACGGCGCTCGGAGCAACATCAAGGAGTTGGATTTCATCTTTGTCAGCGTCTTCATCAAGAGCTTCAATGCCACCTTGATCAAGAACTTTGATGCCACCTTGATCGAGAGCTTCGACGCCACCTCGATCAAGAACTTCGACACCACCTTGATCAAGAACTTCAATGCCATCGTTGCTGCTTTCTGAATCGATGTGTATTAGAGCAGCCTCCGCAGCCATCTCTCTATTTTTTCTTTCCCTGCGGCGTCTTCTACGTTGACCCTTTGCTGCTCTTGTCACTTTATTTCTTTTGCCCTTCCCAGCTTTGGAGACTTTCTTGACCGCCATTTTTTTTGAATAAGACCTGAATGTGTGTAAAAATGATGGTTGTGCAGAGAGATAATCAGCGTATTTTTTTGCTTTTCATTGGTTAAAGTGAATCTACCTACGCGCTGCTTGCCTGTAAGATGCCAAGTTACTGGAATCAGTTGTTTTCTGCTGGTATTTGCTAGCACAAGACACCCTTGAGAGTGAAGATGCACGTATTCAATTTGAGCTTGACCACTCTGTTGATTATGTATGTATTTATGTACATTCAACAATGGCTAGAATGGGTTTTGGACCCTCCCGCAGCAAAAATGTGGGAAAAAATGTGGCCCCCCACCATCCGGACCCAAAAAATCTGGCCCTCAACCATCCGGACCCCAAATAATTTAGTGTTGGTTAATGACGTTCGCAACTGTATGTACAGCCATTCTCATAAAGGTTGTCTGGGTTTGTTGGATTTACCAGGCAAAAAAAAGGCAGGGTTTGCCGAAAAAAGTCAGCAAATTGTGCAGATTCTGTCTGCAAAATTAACCTTTTCAGTTTTTTTTTTTTTAGAAATTCCAGCCATTTTTTGGCCTGTGGATCCAGCTGACACAACCACATTTATGAGAACGGCTGTAAATGTGAGATTGTGGGTATGGTGATGTTGTTGAATGATTATGCTCTGTGTGCTACATTTTGCTGGTTACAAGAAAAGAGGTGATTGGGAAGAGTTCTCTTGAGTCTTCACATGTTGAGAAAGTGGCAAGATTAGAAGAAAGTGACCATATTGGTTCTTTTCAAAAGCTTTTCGTTGGCAATTTAGATCAGCACATACATACTCACTTTTAGCACTATCCTCAAGGGGGAAAAACATTGATCGGGGGTTTAGGTTTCATCAAACTTGCACCCCTCCTCCCTCCCCCGTTCCCGGATATCCCGGATTTACCATTTCACAGAAGCTCCCCCGGGGGAAGTGTGACTTATGACATGTGTATGATTAATGAGCTTGAAGAAAGTATCAACTTTGGTGAAATCCGGGATCTTTTGAATAGGGGAACTTCCTGGGTCCTATCATATGTGATGTGGCTTCTGCAGCTTTTGTGTGTCCACATATTTATCTATTTTGTACTTCAATGTTATTAACAGAGATATTTCTCTCATTTCTTGATAAATTAACCTTGGACAACTTGCTTGAGATGATTGTCGTGAGGACCGTAATTGCACTTGCATGATAAGAAGCTATTACTTTCATAAAAAAAAATGAAACTGATTATGGCCACTGTTTTGATCTTTGTAGTGCATTTTGAGTCCCTTTCTCCACATTGCAAGCATATTACAAGAAAGAAGCTATGGTATCAGGCAGCCTCTTGCGGGGCTTTGTTACGCTTGTGGGATCAGCTGTCTCCTCGGAGGCTCAGGACAAAAAAGAGGGGACTGGAGTGCTTCAGAGGCCATCTGATCCATTCATCGTCAGTGACATTCAGAGACTAGTGTCCTCCTGAAGCTGGATCGCCGCGCAAATATCTGCTCAGGGGACATGAATATCGGCAAGCACATCTTTGAGTGAAGACTGCCACGTCCCAGACGAACGTCATGCTGACAACCTTCTCAATCCGCCATGGAAAATGCACGGAAAACAACCTGTTTCCTGAGTATGTTCCCGATCATAGCCCAGATCGATCACTTTTCTTGCCTTCCTTTCATGGCTCACGACACTCACCGGTGGCAGGACATGAATCCAAGTTTGTAAAGAGGATGTCCAGACGAAGCGGAGAAGGCTGTGTCTGAGTGTGGATAGCTGATGGCTCCGTGCTTAATAATTAATCCTGCCGGAACTCCTTCGCTGTGCATAAAATATCTCCTTTGTCCTCTGTGGTTGTAGCAGGTGCTGCATTGAAATAAACCTTGCCGCCTGCTTCTCCCCCTCTTAGCTCACCCAGACCGTCCATTCCTGCAGTTCTTTCCACCCATTCGGCGAAGATCCAAGATGCGCCAAAAGCTTTTTCAAGAAAAGTCTAGCGAGAAGTACGCTTTGCTAGAAGGTCGTGAATCTGGGCCCGACGAAGCTCATCCTTACCAACAGAAGATGCTTGGCTGCCCATGTCCAGCAATCTCGGCCATGATCAACCATTCTTATTTGTAAATATATATATTATCCAAAAACATTGATCCTTTGGATTCGGAAGCTCAAGTTTCACAGTATATTATGAGACCGTCCTTCTCTCCGTTATCCACTGTGAAAGAAATGGGATGCTGAGTACCACCTCTTGCTCCATATCTCGCCACGTTTTCACGCAGGAAAGTGGAAGACTCCAAGCAGCAAATCCCGATCCACAAGTTGATGGTGGCACTTGTCGAATGCTATAACCTCAGCTGGACATTTGCGATAATATTCGCGATTGTGGGAACACTCCGCCTGGGCAAAATATTTGGGTTTAGCATACAAGAGCTCGGTGTACATGGAAAGATCGAACACGACGCCAGCATGACCAGGTTCGACGCAGAGTATGTCAATGCTTTCTTCCATACCCTTCTGCAACTGCCGTGTGCGCTTCGTTAAGCTGTTGGTTATTACTTGTTGTTTACAGCAAGGGGAATGCGTTGGATCCAAGCTCTAAATTGATTGATCAGCTATTCGTATCGTTGGGCTCGGAAACCGACCCAAAGAATAAAGCTGCTAAGTCGGTCACCTTGGAAGACTTCGCGAAGAGGAAATTGCATTTAGAAAGCCAAATTATTAAGTATGACGCTCAATCCAAGACTGAGGTCAATTTCGTACGTGCAACAGATTCCTTGAACAGAAAAAGAGACCTACATTTGCAGTATGCTCAACTCGAGCTGTGAACTGGTGTGCTGACTTCTCGAATGCCTATTTGCTTTGAGCGCCTCGAAGCTGGGGCGAGGAGAAGTTAGCTTAGCTCTTCAAGCGCACCGCATTGGCGATTCAGGCTCTACTCCTCCACAAGCTAACGTGCAAATCACAGCAAATGCCGATTGGTTAAGAACATGGTGAGTGGCGAATTACTTTTCATCAAGTTGGAATCGATGATTACCCTATTTACCCTGTTGGTATAATAATGAAAAGGCTCTCGGAAGAACGACTCCCGGTCGAACTCGGTTGGAGAAAGCCGGCTTTGAAAATAACCCTTCTTGGAACGTTGGGACTGATGATGAGAATCAAAGCAATCCAAGATAGGTGAACTGCGTTGTCTTTGGAATCACACTCTCCTCGTCAGCCAATCAGTTTCTAATCGTGTTGCTCCCAACCAGGTTGTTACAGAAAACTGGACTTTGAGGTCCTTTACATCCCAAAAGAGTGCTATTTGCCACACAAGGTCACATTGGAAAAATGTAACATTCAGTCCTATTAAATGGATCCTGTCGAGGATGATCGAAGACAATTCTTCTTACTCCCTTTCAGGCGAGACATGCTTGGGAAATATACAAATCAAAAGACAACCCTCCCTCTCGAAAAAAAAAAACCAACACCTGTTGGATCCTTAGTGGTCTCCCTTTATTCATCTGGCGTCATTCATGTATACAAGCCCTTGAATGAAGCTTTTCCATTACTTACCCAATCATTATTATTGTTATACAAGCCCTAAAATGTAGCTTTTTTTGACTTACCCAATCTCATTATTATTATTACTCCAGCTCTACTGTACTTCAAGTAAGCAACTGCATGTATAATGACAACTCTCTTCTTTTTATTAGCCGTTTCCTCAACCAGTCACAATAAAATTCTTTGCGAAGAATTTCTACGTGTCACGTTTCTTGTCCGTGTGGGCGAGTTCAATCCCAGCCAGTCAATTCGAAAGAAAAAGAAACGTTCAAGTGGCATGCGTGATTTCTCAGAGGGAAAAAAAAGACGTTTTGGAGGACAGTGAGATATGGGTATGTTATGGCGTATTACGAGGAGAGCTTGTCTGGAGTAAAAGGATCGATTGCAACAGGGCGAGCAAAGGCAGTTTGTGGGATTCGTGGAGTCGGAGGCTTGGAAGCCAGGTTTCGTTCTCTGGCAGCCAAATCGATCAAGCCGAAGTATCGAGCACGTCCCTGTTCAGTAAGATTTCGCGGAAGTTGTCTATAAAGATGAGAGAAGTGTGAGGTCAGTTGATCGTCAAAGAAAAAAAGTTATTGAGTACATGACCCACTCGTTAGGATCCGCAACAACGCCTACAAATTTTCGCATCCTCTGTCGCCTCAGACTGAGTGCCCTATATCCCACATGATCCCCTCGCGGATCTTGATAAAACTTGACAAAGCCCGGGATGGCGGCGTGTAGGGTGTGATCTTTGCTAATGTAGACATCTTGACCGGGATGAAACCTTTGACCGCGTTGGCGAACGATGATTTCCCCCTGCTCGACTTTTTGACCTGTGTGAATCTCTTGATCAGCTGCCTGTTTTTTCCTTTTTTTTTTTTTGTCGTGACAATTTGCAACAGCGCCACTTCTACGAATATCAGGGTTACTGACCTCCGAATCGTTTCACTCCCAATCGTCGACCAGCAGAGCCTCGATTATTCTTGGTCGAACCCCCAGCTCTCTTTGTTGCCGTCCTAATCTGCAGCCCGACTGAAAGCACGTGCGTAGAACAATAAAATTATCGGCCGGCTTCTTGATGTTGTTCTCCACATCGACCTGTGCGTACTCACATGCTATTTCTGGAAATTGACAGGATCCTCCGCGACAAAGGACAGGCGATTTTGCAAGTCCGAATATCGATTGCAGGCTGCCGACTAGGAATGACATCTTGTTCGAGTAATGTGACTGGTTCAAATTCAAACGACTTCCGAGGTCAACTTCCGGGTTTTGGCTGGCCCCGCGGGACTCCCATTCCGAAATAAACAATGCGTGCTGCGCGCAGCAATCAAACTTTCTCTCCATCCATGGCCGCAAACTGACAGTCCGTGTAAAAAAATTGAATGAGAGTTCTGAAGACCTTATCCCTACGTTGAACGCTAACTGAATGAAGCCCCTTCGGAGAGCGCTTGTGGCAGGCTGAACCTACAGGCAGGATCAATATAAATCATTGCGGTGACTTCACAAAATCGCTGCTTTCTGTGGAATTAATTTTCCAGGGAAATTTGTTTTGATTAATTCCCAAAACTCTGGTTTGATGATTTCATTTTTTTTTCTGGTCTTTGTGGGTCAAGAAATTTTTCTCACATATATTTATGAACACAACTGCTGGAAAGTGTTTTGGGGGGTTAGGTGAACTCTTATTGACTTTTTCCTGGCAGTATTGGTAGTTCAGCTGTTCTTGTTGATCAGATGAGCAAGTTTGCTTCCTTGAGATTCCTATTCTGGAAAAATAGGAAAGCTGATGTATGTAACTCTGCTGGCCCACCAAAACCCTGAAGATTCTTCATTTTTTGTGTGATCACACATACCTTAAATCTCACCTACAAAGCTAATCTTCAGATGGAAGTGATATATGCCTGAATTTGATTGTCTGCACTCAAGGGTACCAGTTGCCAATAAAAAGAACATGTCTCCCGGCTGCCCTCCAATACTTAATCCACCCATTAAATTTCATCTTTTCACTTATTGGTCTTCTTCAAGTCATGGTTCAAGAGGAGAGTGTGATTTGGATTTGATTTCAATTTTCAAATAGTTTCTTGTGAATTGTCCTGCCCAATTTTTAGCTTTTCTTCCATCTCCCCATATTTTTTTCTTTGAGTATTTGTGTTTCCATTCACCATGAACAATCAATAATCACTTGTTTACAAGTGACATATCAAAGTACAAAGGCCCCTTTGTACTTTGAGATGTCACTTGCAATCCTCCAACCATTGATTGGTCGTGGTGATTGTGTTTTTCAATCCTTCAAGTTCATTGTTTCTCTCCTCACAAGAAGTTCAATTACTTCAACTCTTCAATGGTTTCCAACTCAAACATACTCAAGTGGGACATTTCCAGTTGGGCCAGCCCATCAATCACAAGGCTAGAGTTTGGGTATACCCAAGAAAATCATCAGAAATTCTCAATGTGGCCCCATTTCATTACATGGGGTAAGAGAAGGTTCTACTGTATTTTCTTGTAAAATTAGATCACTAGCTGTGGAAATTGTCCAAGAATATTAAGCTGCCAGGTTTTGGCATCGCTTGTCCCCACACAGGAGGGCCTTACACACCTCCCCAGACAACCTTCAAACACAGCATATTTATCATTTCATAGAATTTCACAAAAAGAATCAAGTTATTTTCATTGCGGGGTGACTGCAGCATGTCAGAGAATACTTCTCAGGATAGAATGAATGTTTTTCAAACTCAGCCAGCAAGAATCTATGGTTGGGAGTCATCAAAAGAAAAACTGTGGGGACATAAGTAGAATTGCAAACACTCTTGTTTCCTAACATTATAAAAAATTGTTATATTGCAGATTCTGGTTCAATATTTATGTAGTTGTCTGGATGATTCCTCAGTATCATGTATCAGACATATGCATCGACGGCATCCAAACTTGGCTGCACAGTGCTGTGTACTTATCGAGCTCCACAAGGCTCTAATCTACATACACCAGAGAGATTTTTATACTCGGTCTTATGCATACGATCGATCCGTGAAGGTGAAGGTGACGTTGCATCTAAGCTAGAATCGGAGTCATTACATAGAAATCTTGATTTCCGTTGCCGGCATGGAGGGGTGTGCAGAAGGGCAGAGTTGATGGATATTGATAATTTTTTTTATTTCCATATCATGTGTTGGTTTCTTCACCATTCACTTCATTTTGTTTGTCCTTCTCCAACTCAATCGGGTTTTTTTTTTTGTTTTCGTTTTTTTGTTGGCGCACTCACTGGTTGAGTATCGGTGACTTCATCATCTTCTGGCCAGGATGTCTTTACATAAATAAATACGTAGATCAATGTTTTCTTTTTTTTTTCTTGTTCCATCAGCTTGCCACTTGGTGCATGCGTGATCACGTTGGATGGAGATGGAGGGAAATGCAGGAAGGAATATGTAAGCAATATCTGGCCAAAACTGTAGATGAATAACCATATCCGACCGATTCACAAATCCTCGAGATCAATCAAGCCAGGAAATATCCAGTTGTTAAAATGTGTGATGTGAGGATAAATAAAGAGGCAGGGATGAGTTCTACCTCTACTAAAAATACACACACACAGTACACTTGAAGCGACACGCAACTAGCCCTAAGGGTGTCTGAATCGAACACCATTCGGATCGAAGTTGCAAGTTATAAGCATGTTTTGTATTGCGGGAGGAAGGAAGCGAATGATATTGTCTTATCCATTTTCCGATGCGCGGGCAGAATATGTAGCCGATGGATTGCTCCTTGCGATGCACCAGTTGTGTCAAGTGTTGATCGGATAGGATACGAGCCATACCCCCCTTTGTAGCCGGACCTATATCGAGTCACCGCATGCTTGATGCCCTGTCGCTATGCTTATAATGTGTCTTTCTCCATCGACTTTTTTGTAGATTTGTCACTTCATCTTCCGATCTGGAGAGAAGGAAGGTAAGAGAAGTTACATAAGGCTGAGATTTCGAACATGCACCATGAAAATGATGGTGATGATGATGGTGGTGGTGGTGGGATGGGGATATGTATAAGTGAGAAATTTGGCTCTCACCATCATCTCTCTTGGAAAGCGTGCAAGTTCAACGGTGCAGTGCAGGCCATCCAGACTCTTTGCAGGCATCTCCAACTTATCTATTCCGCCGTCCGAAAGGGATACATGCATCATTAATACATGCCGCATTTGAGAGTGTTATCGAAGAGAGGAGGACTTGAAGACACGCGTTCTTGGATGGGATGATCTCTCAGCTTGACAACCATTCCGGTGCGTGAATTTCTTCTTCCTTTTTTTCTTTTTTGAATCTAGTGATGACTAGCAAAATCTGTTGATTTTGATGTGGTGGTATGGTGTGATGATGCAACCCTTACAGGGTCTTATTTAACAGTGGGTGATCCCTTTTGCTGAAGAAGAAAGAGAAGTTGAACTCTTTCAAGTGCGCTTGTCACTCTGCTAATTTTTCTAATTTTTTCTTTAATTTGGGTCAGCTTCCCTTTTCTTAAGAAAATCCTTCCTCAGAATATACAGACAACATTTCCACTTCCCATCGCCGCGAAGTACACCAGTCGACTCACATCAGAGTAATCTTTCCGGATCTGTCAGTGTCATAGCAAGAATCACCTTCTCAAAGACAATATTCCAGTGGGGTACAAGTGAACACCATCAGTACTTTGAACCGCGCAGCGCAACACGGTACACACTGACACTGAGAATCGTCTCGCTGAATTTCTTCGATTGTAGTACATGTTTCGTTGTCTCTCTTCAGCTTTCCCTCCCATTCCAAAAATACCAATCCAACACTTTTGCCACTACACAACCTTAAATTAGCGTTATATTATCGATTCATATATACCACTCCTACACTCCGTGATCCCTCTCCAATCAGCTCAGATCCCATCCCACCTCCTATCCACTCCACTCCACTCCACACAAGAAAACCTCACATTCCCAGCTGAAAACCCACATCCTTCCACCAGACATGGCTGTGTCAAACCAGCTCACCAGTATGGAGGCCGATTCTCCCCAACTCAACAGCATTGAGGAGCGCTACAGCAACTTCTTTGAGCAGATGAAACACAACCATTCTGACTGGTCTGATCAGCACGAACGAGTCCGTCACACAACCCTCTCTCTTCATCTTCATTTATTCTTATATATAGTCTCTGAAGTATTAGAAAACCTCTTCTGCGCTGGTTTTTCTTTTTATTTGCGCACCAATATTTAGATCTTGCTTGAGCCTTTCACCTACCTCACATCCACTCCCGGAAAGGAGATCCGATCGTTGATGATTGATGCATTCAATCACTGGCTATCCGTACCCAATGACCAGCTCAACGTAGTTAAGCGAATCGTGGGTCTTCTTCACACAGCCAGTCTTCTGTCAGTCATCCGCTTCTCTACTTGGTGATTTCAATCCTTTAGCTTGTACTCAGGTTTCCACTTCTTTTTTTTTTCCAGTATGGATGATGTAGAGGATGGATCAGAACTGCGTCGTGGTATACCAGGTTGGAATCCCGATCTCTTGCTTGCTCTCTCCCCTTCCACAGAAGCCAAATTATTTAAAATTGGCATTTTAATTCATTCCACCTGTTCTAGTTGCTCATAAGATCTATGGCATCCCTCAAACGATAAATTCGGCCAAGTTGAGTATATCTGTACTGCACCCACTGCAAAAGGAATTTGTATTCCTCCAAAAAATCTCATGCCATCATCTTGACTTGATCCATCAGCTACGTCTACTTTCTGGCCTACCAAGAGCTATCAGTATTGCAACCGCCACAAGAGCGCTCCGCCTCGGACCTATGGAAGCTCGTCAACGGTAAGTTCCTCCCTCTCCCATTTCAGCGTTACCAGAGGGATTACACACTAGTCCTGATCACTCATGACTCTTCTCCAGATGAACTGCTGCGATTGCATCGGGGACAAGGGATGGACCTGTATTGGCGAGACTCGCTGACCTGCCCAACCGAAGAAGAGTACATCCAAATGGTGAAAAACAGTTAAGTTGGCCAGCTACTCTGTTGACCCATCCTCTCCGCTCTTTTAACCTAATTATCATTCCTTTGCCCTTGACTACACAGAAACTGGCGGCTTGTTCCGTATTGCAATCAAACTCATGATGGCCATGTCTCCGCTAAGAGAAATCCCGTGAGTAGCCCTCCTAATCACACACCGCCCAACCGATATGGTCAAGCACCGGTCAAACCGATATCCCTTCCAACAAAAATTCATCCATCTCTGGTTTTCCTTTCGTCTGCAGAGATTACATCCCTCTGGTCGATTTGATTGGGATTATTTTCCAGATAAGAGACGACTTGCTGAACCTTTCATCAGTGGTCAGTATCCCTCCTCAAAAAGAGAAGAAAGGCTTCTCTCTTACGAGGTCTCATTCCTGCTGATCTGCACACATTAATTGCAAACTCTAACGATCCTGTGTTATTTGTTGATAAAATAACAGTACACCGTTAACAAGGGTTTTTGCGAAGACTTGACCGAGGGCAAGTTTAGTTTCCCGATCGTACATGCCATTCGGGCGGACCCGACCAACCACCAGCTTCTGAGTTGAGTCATCATCAGCCGTAGCGTTTTTGCACGTTTCCTTCTCGTAGAATACGAGCTGAAGTCGCCCGATCGGATCGTTGGTCACATATATATATGTATATTTAGATGTCTTGCGACAGCGACCCACAGATGACGGAATCAAAACGTACGCGGTCAGCTACATGAAGGAGAAGACGAAGTCGCTATCGTACACTCGCACCGTCCTGAACGTGCTGGAGGCACAGGTGGAGAAAGAGGTGACGCGGCTGGGCGACAATCCCGTGCTCCGATCTATCCTGGATATGATGCACGTCGGGCCGTCTCCTGCTCAGTCCACCGGCTCTCCACCCGCTTGAGCACTCGCGTCAATTCTTTTTTTTTTGTACTTCCATATCCTAGACTTTCTCAAAAACTCTGACCCCCCTCCTTCTTCCTTGTTGTTGTCACTTCTTCATCATGTATAGTGTCCCCTTTCTCTCCCTCCCTGATTCACATGAAAACAAAGTTGTTGTCATTAGAGAAAAAAAAAAAAACCAATGAGAAATTTCTCGTAAGTTTTTGATTCGTAAAAGAAGAAGAAAAAAGATAAAAACACAACATCTGTAAAGTATACAACATTTTTTTCTGTTCTTTTATTGAAGGGTATATTGCCGTCTTCTCCGATCTATTTATTGTGTTGTATCCATGTCAGTCTTGTGTCACCTTGAAAAAACCCCTCGAAACCTCCGCCCATTTCATGATTCTTCTTCTTCTGCTTCATCCTGCTGAGTTCCGACGGGGATCCGAACCAGCATGTCTACGGGCGCCTCGGCGGCGTTCCCCAGGCCATGATTCGCCGCTCGGGTAGCTCCATAAGCAATCGTAGTTTATTTTAAAACAAAAAAGATAGGGACTCCTCAGTGTCGTGGCGATGACTTGAGATGTGAAAGTGGTGAGATCTTTGAAGGAGAGAGATGCATATGGAACACATACCGATTGCGAGATGGGCGGCACGGAACACGTTCTGCCACCGCTGGACTACCGATTCTATAGCTTAACCCAACACCCCGCCAAAAGAGTCAACATTTTTGCAATCGAACGACATGGAACATGCAAGACGAAAAAAAAAAAAAAAAAAAAGATGGAAGCGGTTACTCACATACGGCCCCGTGTTTCCCCTGATTGAACTGGACACTCAGGTGTTCCAGCTGGAGCGTCATGGCATGCGATGCCTGGTTCAGATGGACCAAGGCTTCGAGTTCCTTTTGTTTCTCGACCAGACGCTGTGTGGTGGTGGTGGGCCTCGCTGATGTGGACATGCTGTTGGGTGGATAATCGATCGATCGATCCGGATCGGTGGAGCAGACTGGACACGGCCCACGGGGGGGGGGGGGAAAGAAGAGAGCACCAGGGGGAGTCGGGGTGTTTCTGATCCGGGGGTCCGGGGAAACATGACATCATCCCCCCGGGGATGCACCCGGGGGGGGGTACTCCACACCCTAAACAGGCGCAAACTGGCCAGTTAAACCAATTTCTGAAAATAGTTTGGGATCTTCCCCTCAGCAGATCAAGGACATGAAAGAGGAATCCAGTAGCAGAACTCACTCAGACACGAACGCGCAGACTCGGATGCAATGTCGATCGAAATAGACTGGCTCTCACTCACACCCTCGATTGCGGAGAGTCTGACGGACAAGCTGAACGGGCTGCTGGCGAATCTGAGCAGGCCGGACTTCATGGGGCCCATCACGATCCAGGGGATTGAGTTTGGGGACGTGGCGCCGGAGGTGGAGATCATGGATATCCGGGACGTGAGCCGCGGGTTCCGGATGGCGGACAACGACTGCCATCTGTCCAGCTCGCCGGCATGTTCCTCGTCCGCTCCCACAGTCAGACAGGAAGAGGAGGATGGCCACTCGCAGCCGTCCCTTCAGATCCATCTCCGCCTCACTTACGACGGGAACATGCGTATCAAGTTCTCCACCGCCCTGGTGCTCAACCACCCTGCGGCCGAGTTCATGAGCTTGCCGCTCCGAGCTACCGTCGTCGGCATGGGCTTCGACGCCGAAGTTATCCTCGCCATCGAGGGCGACCGCTCCAAGCTCCACCTCAGCATCCTCGAGCCGCCCCAGCCCGACTCCCTCCCGCTGTACGAGGACACTTCCGATAACGCCTGGCTGGGTAAGCGCAACCACTCCATCGGCGCTCGCATCCTCCCCCACCTCTTCGTCGAGACCGAGGTCGGCAACGCCGACCGTCACGTCCTCCGGAACGTCGGCAAGGTCGAACGCTTCCTCACTGAAACTACCCGCTCCTTGATCTGCGAGGAACTCCTCTACCCGGTTGGTCTCTCTCGTCCAATTCTCCCTATATCATCATGTTGGAGCTGGGTGTTTATCTTTTTGTGTGCAATTTGAATGGCTGCATAATCTGGCCTTGACTAGACCTTCCAAACGTTTGAATGGGGTTGATACATCAATGGAGAACTCACCATGGAACCAGTACCATCACCAGCAGGAGTTGGTTTTTTTTGTTTTGTTTTCTTGGCCAAGGATAGAAGTGATTCGCAGATGTGTTCATGCTCTATTTTTATGTCGTGAATGATGATGCTCCCGTGAAGACCAAGTCGTGTTTTATTTCTTCACCTGCTCTTGGTAGTGTATATCGCACTGATGTGTTTCCTATTTTCCTTTCATGCTGGGGACTTGTTTGAATATATATATTTTTTCTTCTTGAACGCTTTCTTCCACTTTTTGTTTGTTTGTTTGTTTGAAAGTCATGTCGACCATCACGAGCTTAGTGCATCGCCTGGAGCAGAGCGACTCACGGGCACGGCACGAGCAGCTGGTGGAAGAGCTGAACACGTTGGATGCCATCCTGGGTGAAGAAAGTGTACACTGCGGATGGGAAGAAGACAGCAACGACCGAGTGTCGGGCATAACACTGCTCATCCACATCCATCTCAGCGGCGGCCATCTGGCATTCGCCGACCCAGCGCAGGACCATGTCGACGACGGGCACGATGAGGACACGCATTGCCAGCTGCAGCTCGACATCCCAAACGGCTATCCCTCCCACGAAGAAGACTTCCCCCGTCTCGCGCTCCTGGCTAAATACATCGGCCCGTTCAAGGTCAATGACCAGCTGCTCGAGGCCGTCCAGAACGTGTTCAAGAAGCTGTCCTCATCATCATCATCGTCATCCACCGATCCGATCCTGTACGACGGGATCCAAACCGGCAAAGAAATCATCGCCGAGTTCTACCACTCACACATTTCCAAAAAGGCAGCCACCTCCTCACCCCACGAGCGATGTGAATCGAGGGGTACACATGCCAGATCATCAGCTGAACTAGCCGCAAAGAAAAACGACCCGCCAGTGAGCCCGCCCTTGCAACACGCACACGATAGCCAATCCCTGGAAGGAGCACACACGTTCGTGGTCCATTCATGCGCGCCCATCGTCGACAGGAAGAGCGTGTTCATCGGCCATGCGATCGCTCTCGCTGACCCGAAAGAGGTTGGTGTTCTGCCACAGCGGATTCATGCACTGCCTGTTTGCGCGGCTCATCGCGTGGTGTTTTTTTTTTTGTATCGTCGTTAATCAGGTCCCGCGCATCCTGCAGCAGCTCCTCAGCGATAAGAAAATCGCCAAGGCCAGGTCTGTTTCATCCCACTACATACATACATACATACATACATGAACACACCCCAATCCTCTCTCCCTTTTCTCACGCGCTCGTCTAATCTAATAAGCTCGTCTCTGTCCCCCACGCAGCCATAATATCGTCGCTTGGAGATGCGAATTCAACGGCTGTCTTCATCAGGGTCAGGCCGTCTCTGTTGCTGGCCCTTCCTTGTCCCAGATGGTCAGCTCATCATCCAGGAGAGGAAAACCGCTTTGTATATCTGGTGTTCGTTTTTTTATAGATAACGATGACGATGGCGAATCAGCCGCCGGCTCACGCATGCTACACCTTCTCAACATCTTGGTATGTCCTTCCCCCCCCCCCCCTTTTTTTTTTTTTTCTGCTTGCATTGCACAGGAACAAACCACAAGCAGGAAAGTAATCGGCATCAATCATGGCCATTTTTTTTCTCTCTTTGTTGGGTTTCGTTCGTGTTGTCCCTCTTCGGCGATCTCGTACAGGACGTCAAGAAGGTGTTCGTGTGCGTTAGTCGTTGGTTCGGCGGGATACATCTGGGGGCTGATCGGTTCAAGGTGAGTGTTCCTTAATTTTCTTCCTCTTCCATGCTTCCTTTCGAAGACGTCGAGCGAAGATGATTCCCTTTTGTATATGCTTCTTGACCGTATGCACGAGCAAAAGATTTGGGTTCTGAACCTCGTTCCCGTGTTCTTGTGCTCCTGCTCGTCTTATTTCTGTGTGTGTCCGTGTGAAATACGCGTACGTAGCATATTAACCAGGCCACAAGAGACGCACTCATGCAGGGCCACTTTATCCCCTCCGAGCCCTCCCTCAAGAATCCTTCTCCCGCCCATCCCCACGTGTCGTCGTCTGGCTCGAAGAAGAAACGGTAGAAGAACCTCGTGTTTCTTGCATTATCATCATCCTCCCATCCACCTCCACTTCCAGGGATGTATCCTTTTTGTTCTTGATGAAACTGGTGTCTGTGTATCAACGTTTGATAGTTACGGCGTGTTACGAGTATTACATCTCCCTCTGAAATCTAGATATGGATTACCCTTGCAGGGCTGTTGTTTTGTAAGGTGGCTCAAGATGATTGTCTGGCTGAGAATGATGCAAGACATGCACACCTGATCTCAAGCCTGACGCAATTGGCAGTGTTTCTCCGGACCATGAATTGATAAGACTCACTGAGAACAGTTGCACGGGGGTAATCCATCCAAGGGCAATGAATGCCCAAAGATCATTTGAAACACATAAAAGGATGAAAGTCATGAATATGTAGTGCCATAACTGAAGACAAAAGGAAGACTGCTTGTTTGGATGGGGTCTCTCCACAAGCAGGCCGACCATTGATAAAAGAAATCCAAGTTCCTCCATCCTCACTCATATATATGAGGTGGCAACTCATGCAGAAGAACCAACAGTTCCCAATAATCCACAGATAAACATTGTGCCTCCATCTGATTACACCCAAAAGGGCACAGTCACCGTGTTGCAATGTTCAAAGTGATGGTGCATTACTGAAGCTTTTCAAAAAAAAATAAAAAAAATGTCAGGTTTGAGTCAGACCATATGCTTCAGCTTGATGCTCTGTCACTTGCACCATTCTACTGTGAAGACATTCTTAGCTTCCAAGCAGGATGAAAGTTGTTCAGATTATCTGCTAATTCAATTAATGAATCTGTTTTGTGGAGATAGAGATTACGATGCAGATCTTACGATTTGGAGAAATTCGACTTGTCAGCTCGACCAGTCAGCCCATGCACCATCTTATAGTCTTTCTTTCTCATGCACCAAGCTCTACGGGGGTATGTTGTACACGCGTCGGCGCTGCACTGAGACATGACACCGAATATACTCTGCGTCCCATCGATCCGATCAATATGATCGAGAAGAGTAAAGGGCGGTTCGAGCAGGTCTCTTTGCGCCATGGGCTCATCGGCGCTTTCCGTCGGTCACTTTATGGTCATGAGCAGGTTTTGACTCGGGACTCTTTTGCAGAGTGGAAGATCTCATTCGTGGCATCACCGATTCCCTGAGTTCTAATCATTAAATAGCGTTCAGGGCCAACTGAACCTCTGCCAGGTCATGGGCGCTGTGATATTGTGACACGATCATCCTGCGCCGCTGATCGAGTGGGATCATGTGTGGCAGCGATCATCAGTTGTCCTATTTGTTCTATTTAGAAGATGCCTGTGAGATTTCACGCAGAATAGCTGGCGAAGAGAAGGGAAGCTTGCTTCGTCCAGTTCTGGACATCCTGCAAGAACAAGGCTGCATGCACTTTGGTGACCAGGGGTCTTTTTCCTGGGATCTATCCATGGCTCTCTGTGTAGCGAAAATGGTTAGGCGGGATGTGCATGGATAGTGATGCTGTGCATGTATGAAAGAAAGTGGCCGGAAACTTCGATAGACTGGCCAGAGGCATGGCATGTTGGAAGGAAGCTGGAAGTCCTGCAATCGGTTATGCATATCGTTTTGGTGCTCTGCAAGTGGGCATGATCTCCCGCAGTGGTGTTCCTTGAGCGATCTTGGGTCTTGCTTCAACACCAATCAATGATAGCACTTCACCAGTCAACCACAAGCTAGCATTCGCCCAGCTTTTCATTAATTCTAGTAGCAACTTCCCACTCAACGTCTGCCTTAGCGCCCATCTCTCCTGATCTTCTTCATGAACTTTTTTTTTTTTTTTTTGGCACCAAACCACTCATATGGCGAATGAAGCCTCGCTGTGTCCAAAATTCTTTTTTCCGAGAAATTTTTTTTTTTTTTTTTTTTTTCACTCTACTTTTTGTGCGCTTCTTTTTGGTAATAATTGTTTTCAAGAGTCTCTATCGCCGCATCACCCACAGTAACCTCACTCCTGTTCACCCTATAGAATTTCAGTTCCTCCTTTGAGCATTTCCCACAAGTATTTATTTACTATCATTTTTTCTATTCGCGAGTAAGATGAATATCTATTTAGTGATGCTTTTTGTGCTGCTCTCCGGGTTTGTACTTGTGGAGTCTCGGGAAGATCATCATGATCACTTCGTCCGTCAACTCGACACTTCCACCCGCGGTCCATCTCGTATCACCAGTTCCGTCCAGGAATCCGATCCAACACCACGTGCTGACGCTCAGCAGCCCGTTCCCTCAGGGCTGCTTACGGCCTCTCGCGCAGTGAAGCAAGCACTCGGCCGTCCCTCTGATCAGTCCAATCGCTGCCCGCTCCCTATGACATCTTGCCCCATCTTATCGAGCAATGTTGCCAAGAAGTTACTGGCGAGGACCTATGCGCCCAAGGATCAAACGATCGCCTTGCCTTGGGAATGCGTGAACCTCCAGGAAGACTTGACTGCTTGTGGGACCTGTCAAAACAACGTTAGCTAGCTCCATGCTGTTTTCTATCTAAAAATATCTTTTCCCCACTCCAAACTCCTGGAATCACGCTGATGAGTGTACCTCTTGCATCTCCACAGTGCATGAAAATTAAGCATGTTCAGGACGTTGGATGTGAGGCGGGGACGTGCAAAATTTGTCAGTCGCGAAGTTGCTGAGAGTCGTGTGGAGCAAATGGATGTTGGCTGGCTCAACAGAATGAACTGATGCACTGTTGTACTCTGAATGGGCTTTGATTTACAAATATATATATATATATGTAGTTACCTGCCGAGCTGGATACGCGTTGGTCAAAGGAACCTCCGGTCTCCGCAACAACTCGAAAGTTGACCGATGCGTGTCAGTCAGGAAAGGTCGAGCATGATGATCCGGGTCTGGCGTTCCCTTTCCCATTCTCTCCATCCTCTTCGCGCTTCTGGTGACAAGCACCACGACGCACGATACATTGCGGCTGTCTAATTAATAATTACATCATAGATCCTTTACGCTCGCTTTGATAAATAACCCTCCACTTTCTTTATTTCATGAAACAAATCAATAGCTCTCTCAAGCTCAAATCCTTTACATCGTCTTCCTCATTCCTACGTCAATATTCACATAGATTTTTGTACACTCTTGTTGCGCGGTCAATTCCACTGAATAGTTAATGCTTCCAGCAAGTTTCAAAGCCACGGTTTGGAAGAGAAACCTTGAGCCAGGAAATCTATCACTTGTGTGAAGAAGATAGGAGGAAATATGCATCTAAAATCCTCCGGCTGGGTATGTATTTACCGCTGGCATGTTCTGGAATGCATTGAGGAAAACAACAGAAGAAGGATGACATCATGCCAAGACATTCAGGGGCAAAACAGGAGTACAGAGATCACAAAAAAGGAGAAGAATATATTTGAACTCAAGATGAAGAAATTTGTTATTGCTGCATTTTTGGGAGACTGGTGAGCAGGTGTCCATTTGATTGTTACAAGTGAATTTAAAAAGGATATTGTTCAATGTTTTGCAACTTATTTTCTTGGAAAAATTGTGCTTTGAAGAAAACAAAAAAAAAACAGATTATGGAACAATGAATCAGTCTCAAGAGATCTTTGTATTACTGCCTCACTGCTTCACCCCCAAACTTTGAGTCTAAAACAAGATGGTAAACAGCAACCGATGACACAAGATTACAGCCGTTCTCACAAAGGTTGTCCAGCTTATTCGGATTTACCAGCTCAAAAAAAGGCTGGATTTGCCAAAAAACTCAGTAAATTTTGCAGATTCTATCTGCAGAATTAACCTTTCCCTGCCAAACTGTGTGTAATTCAGCTGCAGGGTTAAGTTTGGCTCAGTTTTTTTAGAAAATCCAACCTTTTTTTGGCCTGTGGATCCAGCCGACACGACAATCTTTATGAGAACGGCTGTATATGTACAAGTTATTTTTTTCTGTAGAAAAAAGGGAGAAAATTAAGGGTGTTGATAAAAAAAAAACCCCTGTAAAAACGCGCCTACACGCGGTTTTATCGGAGGGGGGGGGGGGGGGGGGGGGGGCGACGTCGTTGCCGCCGGCGAGCTGGTGACAAGCTTGTACCAGCTGGCCGAGGCGTCGTTCCTCCGCGAGCAGGTACCGGCTTGCACCTTCTCGCCGAGGAAACATCGCTTCTGGTACAAGCTTGTACCTGCTCGGCCAGGCGTGATTCCTCGCCGAGCAGGTCATAAAATCCTGTACGGGCTTGGCGAGGAATAACGCGTCGTCGAGCTGGTACAAGCTTGTACATACCAGCTCGCCGAGGAGCCATCCCTCGGCGAGCAGGTACCGGCTTGCACCTGCTCTCCGAGGAAATATAGCCTCTCGGTGGGCTGGGCGGGACGATTTCCCAACTCAGGGCGCGCCCCGAGGACGCTGCGGTCCCAGCCTGGTCACAGGACTGTGTGAAACGCACTAGGGGCGCCACCTGAGACACCGTCCCTGAGCCGGTCCCCATACCGCCCCTGCGCCGCCACGGGTCTCCGGGGCGGAACGGGTGCGCCACCGTGATGCGCCTGTAACCGGAGTCGTCACAGGCGGGCCCCGATGACGACCTTGCACAAGCTGCTTGGTACCGCCCCAGCGCCGCGACCGGTCTCAAGGGCGCAACGTAAGAACGCCCCGGTGTTGGCGATAGTTCCGCCCCTGGGCCGTCCTTGGTCTCAGTGTCGTTACAAGGGCACAACAATGGCGCCCCTATAGCCGCATTGCTCCCAAGTTCATTCCTTGCAAAGTGCGTCAGAAGTTATCCTATTAAGCAAGTCGCATGAAAAAGTGATTCCCATTGGGTTTTTTTTTTTTTGAAAAAAAAAAAGAACTTGTCCAAAAAAACAGTCAAGTGCGAGTAGTAAACTCGCGAAATGAGGGGACTAGTATCGCCATATTCCTAGAGCAATAAATGTCTGGTGACCGAGTCGTATCCACCTGCAGTAGTACCCAGGCCAGCTGCCTGGTGCTTCTGGTGTGGGTTTGAGCCGCGAGCGGCCTCTATATTTTGCGGCTGCAAGTTGGGCCAAGCTGTATGCCGTTTCGGTAAATTATCTTTGCCGCCAATGGGACGCGACGCAGTCGACAACATGACGACCCCCAGTCACGCATTGGTGACGTAAATCCGATGAGCGCACCATTGACGGTTCCCATTTGCCCAGTCCCAGGCGCTTCACCGGGGCGAAAAAAGGGCGGCCCACTTGTCCCGCTGTGTACCAGCTCGGCGAGGAGTGATTCCTTGGCAAGCCGGTACAAGCCGCTGGCCGCGGGCAACAATGTCGCCCCCCCGGTAAATCCGCGCCTACACGCAGTTTTACCGGTGGAGGTTTTTTATATCAACGCCCCCCCCCCCAAAAAAAAAACTGAAATGTCAATGAGTCATGATGGAGGACCTCCAGTATACATAGCTTTTCAAGGTTCTAATATTTAAATCATGAATTTACTGCAAGGTGTCAAACCAGAAGGTAAATACGTAGTTCAGTCAATTGCCTCCCCATAATTCTCCCACTTTTCATACTTTCACATATATACCCATGCAAATTCTTTTAACCCTTTTTTTCTTCATTCTTCTTCTAGAAGTTTTTTTTTTTTTTTTTTTTTTTTAACATTGTGCATCAAGCAGGCCAGAAGGAGAAAAAGATAACCTACATCAATACTTTCTGATCAAGTCCAGCTTGTCCCTACCTCAAATCTCTTCTTGTACCCCATATATATGGATTATTTCCCACTATATTTCTCCTTCCAACTTGAGGAGTTTATTGCATTTTCTTTCTTAATTTCTTTTCTGTCATTACTATTTCCCTGTTATAACATGTTTCCCTCTGTTCTTTGATCAAATCAAACTTCTAAAATACTTTAGCTAGAGTTTAAATTTACCAAGAACAAACACAACCCCTGGATCACTTTATCTTGTTCTTGTCTATCCAATATACTCTATCTTGTTACAAAGTTCAACATCCAAGAATATAGGTCCTCAGAGAGTCTCTAGTGGAGCAGTTATTACTATATTGTAATTATGCTGGACGAGTTATGACTGATGAAGGTTTGATTTTGAGATGTGAAGAGCTGAAGTACACATCACCAAAAGGGGTCTCCTACTGAGAGTCCAAGAGTCTTCCAGGAATGAAGAAGAATAAATCAATCACCAACCCCCTTCTAATTTGGGCATGGGACAGAATTCTGATGCATCACACTCATTATTTTTGTTGTTGTTGTTGTTGTTGATCTAACCAATTAATCTCCATAATGATCTTCACTCTCTTTTTTAAGATAAAGCAGATCCATCACCCTCTCTCAAATCCCCTTTAAATAAATCCAGTTAACTTTTATTTTCTCTAGGGAGGTTTAGCATCATAATTATTAGTACCCTATCAATATAAGTGTGTTAATAATATTCATGTAAGGTGAGAATGTTGATGGTTATGATTTGAGCTAATTTAGAGTGTGACCTATTAATTTGAAGATGATAATGAATTTTAGCCGGATGAAGAGTACTGGATGGTCTTCTACATAGGTAATGTAACCCCCCTCCCTCTGTCTGTATGAGTCTGTAGACGTTGAGTGGAACAGGCTTGTTATAATAAGTTGTATGTATGCGGATGCTTTGTAGAGTACATACTTTTTAAGAGGGTGATACATATTTATGTACATAATTATGTGGTGTGAGAAAGGAAGAATTGATGTACATAATATTGTGTGTTGAGTTGATGATAATTCTGATCGCGTGTTCCCCGGCCGTGCATTATTTTCCCATTGTGATTTTTAAAATAAAATAAAATAAAATAAAATAAAATAAAATATTACTTTCTCCAAAACCCACACAACCACCACAGCCACAGAAGATCAATCAAACTTACAAACGATGCTCAAGTTTCGATTCCCAACTACAAAACGAAACACACAACAACAACAACAACAACAACAACAGGAACAGGAACAGCCAGCAGAGATAGTAGAGCAAGAGCAGCAGCAAACGACACCCTCACCATCCCCATCCAACTCATCCAACCATCACCACCATCACCACCACCAGCAGCAGAACACCCAGCAGCTGATCGTCAATCATCCACAGCTGATCCAATCAACTGACTCGATCGAGCACACCGACCAGAGCGAAGACCACTCACTACCCATCAACCTACACAACAACAAAATCACCACCACTCAAACAACACATGTCTCACGAAAAATCAGAAGAAAATCATACGGAGGACTCAGGTACATACATACATATCAATACATCCCTCAACTGAATCTCACTCAATCTATCCTACATAGACAATCCATCCAACAGAGCAACTTCTACTACACATCTATCTCCCTGCATCCATCCATCCCTCCCATTCTCGCTGCAACGAAACACAAACACACACACACACACACACACACACACACTCCTTCACTCCACTCTCATTCCCTGTACACTACTCCAAGCTGACATACTCTCCTTCTTTTTCATCACACCCCCCAAAAAACAAAACAAAATAAAATAAAATAATAAAATCAATGATGTTTTCTATCAGGGCTATGCTAGGGATCAACAAACAGGAAGATCATCACAGCCACTCCCCACCCCCGCCACTACCGCTCGCCCCATCCTCAGCCTGCTCGACCAACTTCCAGCATCAGCAGATCATCCAGCAGCAGCACCATCTGCACCGGCACCACAAGCACAACCCTCGCTCGATGCCTCCTCATCCACTAGCTCCCTCTCTAACATCGCCCCTATGCCCTCATCCCCCGTAGCCAACAACCTAGACCAGCCCCGCCAGACTACCTCCTCTCTTAGGCCTTTCCCCTTCCTCGGCGGAATCCGTCGCAAGAGCGCAAACGCTACCAACATCAAGTCACCTCATCCTCTCACCACTCATCAAACAAACGATCCTACCCCTAACAGCTACCCTAGTCCTAGCAACTCGCAATCTCCCTCCGTACTCACCATCGTCAACAACAACCACCACCACCACCACCAGAAATCTAAAAACCCCAAAATTAAAGCATCTGATTACTGCACACGAATTTACGCGGTGAGTACTCCCTCTTATTATTTAAGACACTTAATTGATTGACCTTGACTCAATTGACTGACGTTGATTCAATTGACGCGTGCGGTGTATCTCAAATGATGAATTGTAGAATGGGTCGACGAAAAAGGCGCAATCGGTGGATGACCTATCGCAATTTGGCCTGCTACCGAAGCCGCGGATCCAGCCGCGGCGCTCGGAGGAGCTAGGGGAGCATCGGCAGGGTGGGCCGAATCATGGCTCCTCGTCCGTCTCCGCCGACGAGGCCGACCGCGCCGACCCTCGCGACCTCCACAACCGGCTCGACCAGATAGGCGAGATGGCCGGCTCTCTCGCCGCCATCAATCGTACCCCCACCACCGAGGATCGCTTGCCTCCCCGGCTCTCGAACCCCAAGGGAATGCGCACCGGTACGCGCGCCCCATCCATCCATCCCCCTCTTTCTCTTGGGCGCTTATTATTTTTTTTTTTCCCTCCCGCTGTGTCGATCAGTCTACGGCGTGCCTATCGAAGATCTTTATTGGAGAGACGGAGACTCGTTCCCTCTGCTAGTGGACGTCCTGGTCGACCTGATTGAAGAAAAAGGTCCATGTTCCTCCGCTCTTCGTTTCATTCATGCTCATCCTTACCCCCATTCTTTTTTTTTTTTTTTTTTTCCCTTCGCGATCGGCAGGGCTCGACCAGCAAGGCATTTATCGCGTCCCAGGCGAGAAACGTGTGATCGAGAATTTACAGGCATCCATTGATGAAAAAGGTATATTATGTCTCACCCACTCAAGAATCCAACATTGGATATATAAATTCTTATCTTCTGTTTTAGGTGTCCGAGGAGTGGATATATGGAGAGATTCGTACAAGGACGTACATAACCTATCGGGCGCGCTGAAGCTCTTCTTGCGCGAGATTCCCGGCGGAGTGATACCCTTTGATCGATACGACCGGTTCTTGGCCGTCAATGGTACACCACCCCTCACCCACATCCATCCATCCATATATATATTGCTACTCCCTTTCCACCATCATCTTGATCCATACTATATCTGACTTATCCATTTGAATGTCATAGCTGTTGCAGACGATTCCGAACGCACATCCCAGCTGCAGTCTCACGTCAAAGATCTACCCTTGCCCAAGTCTGTCTCCCCCGCCCTCCTTTTTTTCCGCTTTGGGTATCGCGCGTTGCTAATCTTGTTGGGTCACGTCTCTAGCAAAATCTTGCTGCTCAAGCTCATCAAGCATTTCGAACGGCAAGTTTTTTTTTTTTTTTTTTGTCTCTTGACTTGATGTAGCTGCGAGTTACTGATATTTGCGCTTTTCTGTTTGTTTAGGGTCGTGGCCCATGCAGAGGCAAATAGCATGCTTGCGCACAATGTGGTGAGTTTCTCTCATATAGTTCTACTAGAATGTAGAGCATTCTGAATTGATATGCAAATTATCTTCAAGGCCATCGTGTTTGCACCGAGCTTATTTCGAAACGGATCGGAGCACTCGAACCCGCTACTGTCGATGCAAAACATCGGAAAAGCGTCAGCGATTGTGCGGCACATCGTTCTGAATGCGGCGCAGATATTTGAGGAGACGAGCGAAGAGCTGATGAAGCAAGCAGCGATGGAAACGGTGCGGGCGCAAAAAGACAAGAAGCAACAGCAGGGTCAGAAGAGGCGCTCGATCAACATGAACCTAAACCACTACCCGAGCCTCTCTCCGCAGTTCAACAAGCATCAGCCGCTTAAGTCCACCAAGGAGGATGGACCCACCCCCACCTCTAAGCGCGCCTCGGTCAGCTCGGTGCTCACCAACACGACGGCGACGACGATGACGGACGAGCTACGCAAGTCGCGGCGGGGCTCGGCGGCCGCAGCGACCACCACCACCACCAACAGCAGCAGCACCACTAGCAAGAAGAAGTCGGGCAACACGGGCTCCTCCAAGCGCAACACCGCCCGGCTCAACTCCGCGCTCTCCACCAGCACCAAGCCATCCAAGCCCTCCAACCGCCACTCGCTCACCGGCTCCATCCTCAGCTCCTCCTCCAACAAATCCAGCAGATCTAACAAGCCCTCCAACTCCAACACTACCTCCGCTCACTCCTCCCTCGCCGACGCCACCCTCATCCTCCCCTCCTCCGCACCCTCCCCTATCTCCCCCTCCGACACTACCAGCCCACTCTCCTCCTCCTCTACCACCCCGCATCCTACTCTTGGCTTCGGGAACCTCACCGTGAAGAAAAAAAACACCAAGTGATTCATCCCCACGCCCCCGCTTTCCTTTGAACCCCCCCCTCCCTCTCTCTTGTTGCCCCCTTGTCTTTTTTCTTTCTTTGTTCTCCCGCTTCTTCGGCCTGGGGTAGTTTTGTTTGTTTGTTTGCATGTTTTTTTTTTTTTTCTCAATTTGAGGTTTTGTGTGGTGGTGGTGGTGATGGTGGTTTCCTTATGTTCCCACGTGTCGTCCGACCCACTCTCTCATCGCCTTATCCAGGATATACGCGCTTGCTCGTGGACCGCGAGACGATTATATTAGATGTGGCTTTCCCTCTCCCTCTCTCTCCGTTCATCATCATCCCCTCTTCCTTTGGTGAAAAGATTGGCCGTCGTCGGGCCTGTTCATGTTATGACTACGCGCACACACATCGAAACATAAAACAAAACACCCCCACGGCGCGCTGGTCTTGGTTGGTCGATTGATTCTCTCTCTCTCTCTCTCTCTCTTACAGTATGATGGGCTGTTTTGTATCAGGCATCGCCATAGCCCTCCCTCGCCCTTCGTCTTCCTCCAAGTCCAAATCCGAATCCCAATCCCGAGAGCCTTCTCTATCCTCCCACTCCCCCCGCCTTTTTTTTTCCTCGCTTTGTTTTGATTTCCTTTGTTTTAAAAAATACATACATAAAACACCCATAATCTATAATTAATATGAATCTATCTCATATAAATACTTGATTGATATAAAACTACTCATCTGGCCTGGCTATTCGAGTCCCTGCTTGCTGTCTGAAGTGACACCTTCTCTTGTTCGGAATCTGGGCTTCTTTTATCCTTCATTATATGTAGTCAGTCATACATGATAATCATCATGTCATCTGTGGGTGTGTATGTGAGGCGGCGTCCCCCCGGTTGGCAAGCACAATGCTTCACCACTCGACCGCGGACGGAGGGTGGGACTTTGTTAAATTAGTTGAGATGTGGGGGGGAACTGTTCAAGTTTTACTCGAGTTTAGCTTTGAATGCGCAGTGACTGGGTATATAATCATGCATGCACTCTCAGTGCATCCAAGCTTGCTTGAAGTTATAAGGACTCCAAGTAATACAGTCAACTCTCTCTTAACCCATATACCTATTAACCCAGAGTCCCTCATAACCCATAGAAAAATGGTCCACCAAAATTAGCAAATGGCTGGTGAAATGGAATTGTTAACCCATCCTCTCCTGTAAAACCCATGGCAAAATGGGTCCACCAAGGCGTATGGATTAAGAGAGAGTTGACTGTACTCAGGTGGCTGCACCCATCTCAACTTCCAGCACTTGAGCAAGTTTTTCTTGCAGTGTAGGGACTCGGTGAGGCTGTGGTCTTACTTACCACACGTCTTGTTGAACTGCAAGGACAGATGGACTTGCTCTACGGCTAAGTTGTATGTACTTGCGGGCACAGGGAAATCAAGTGGCTGGGGGGGGGGGGGGGGGGCATGGTTTGTTCAGCACTTGTATTTATGTCATCCTCAGCCTGCTGATGTTCCCTTGATGTGCTCTTCTATTTGGGGCCAGTGTCATCATGTCCTGGAAGGAACTCACGCACTTACATTGCAACTCACCTCCCACCAAGCCAGAACACATGACCCTTCTTGTCCATGGGAAAACACCAGGTTGTAAGACACAAAAAAAAGGGTTTGTAAAAAACCCTTTTGCTGAATGGAGAAGGTGAATATGGAGATGCCAAGCTCTGCCCTTCTATATACTATCAGAAAAAATGAGACCACCAAGCTTGCTTGCTTGGCAGATTATTGATTGTGACAGGATTGTTGGTGGGTTCAAGATGCCTGCGGATGATGCTGATAATAAGTTGAGTGGTGATTTATGATTTTGTTGATGTTGGTGATATTGTTCAGCTGTAGTAAGTGTATTGGAATATGCAATCTCACACACCTGCAAAATCCACAACCACAACTTGGCGGCTCAAGCCCACAAATAAATTTGACAAGCTCAAGCGCACGGCTGTTTCCTTTTTCCTTACCCAATCAATTATAAGGAAAAAGAAAACAGTAAGTGAATTCCATCACACTCAATCAAGAGGAAAAGGGAGCTGGGAACTAATCAAACTTAACACAAGTCCCTTGCCTGCCGGAGGCAGGGGCGCAAAGCGCGACCTCCTGTCAGGGAGTGTAATAAGTGGTTTTTGGCGTGAGCACCCAAGTGGCTTGACCCACTTTTTGCAGGTGCAAATTTTTAAAACCCTGCACCAACACGTAAAACACTCCCACAAGGGTCGCCCCTGAGACCATTGGACTCGCCTGTGTCTCATCTTCAATCTGGTACCCAACACATGTTCCGCTCTTTTGTTTCAAGGGACTCACAACCACCTGAAAAGTTGTTCCCTTCTCCAGCACTTCTGCCATACTGTCAGCAGTCTCAGCGGTATTGCATGCACTGTCAATACTGCCACTGCGTAGCGTTGTATAGGTCAGTATTATGTGTTAAGGTGTGAGATGGGCCCAAAACCTAACAAATCAATAGCTCTGTCAAGTTACAAAACCGTAAGGGCAATGAGCCAGACGCGTATACAAAAGCTACCTTGAGTGCAATAGATGTCGGTACTGCCAACTCTCCTGCCAGCTGGTAACCAACTCCTTATTGTTTCTTGTCTTCCTTAACATGCAGAAAACTGCAGATGTTGCCAAGACAATCAGCATATGCCAGCAACTCCAGTCCATGAAGATGACCCCAAAAGAGTTTATGGAGTGTTTTATCACGTCCGCAGACCCAGATATTGACTACCAACGGCGATTTTGGGCAACTGATACTGGTGTAGATTCCACCATAGCACTAGTCACTAAAATAGGCAACAGGCTGGTAAATAACACAACCAGTTTTGCTAAGTGGAAAGACTTTATTCAAGAAGAGGTACGTACATGTGCGTGCTTTTCTTACATATGTGTCAATCAGCTGACCCCCTCATTACATAAACCATCAAGATACTAGTCAAAGCTACAAGTACTTGTGGTCCAGGTACTGGAAACTATCAACATTCCCAATCAGTTTCTTTTCTGAATTATCAAAAGCTAGGAGGGAGCATCAAATGGTCTCTCAAGATCTCCCACTTCTCTATGGGATCCTGATGGGTGTGCTCACTGGTGGCAATAATGTTGCCAAAGAGGACAACAACCCAACTAGCACTCCTGCTAGCAAATTGCCGGCCAACATACCAAGAGACCCATTCGAGGCACAACTGCTGGATCGTGAGGGAACAGCTTACATACCAGCTCCTTGTGCTGATAATCATTGGGCGCATCATGTAAGAGCTGTTTTCAAATGTTGATCCGTTTGGCAATGATTTGCCAGGCTGATTAATCTTTTTGAGCATGAAAATAGTTGGCAGCAACCATGTGTGCCATGACTATGTTTTTGGTGAAACAATGGCACAACAGGATGCAGCTTCAGAATGCTATCCGGTTTTTGGCTTGCGGTGTGTCTGATAGGGTCAATGACTACTTGCACAAGCTAGGGTTGACAAGCTGTTGGCAGACAGCTCTTGATGCCTTGCAGAATCTCACTGAGCAAGGTGAAAAAGAATTGAAGCAAGTCATCTTACTCAAACAAGCCACCAACCTCGGCCCTTTTATCTGCATCAATAATCTGGACATGGAGGAAAAAGTCCACATGGCCTCTGTGGGCCATCAGACCTCCATGTTCCATGGAACATGGGGCTATGTGCAGCTTCCCAACAAGTCCTTGTTGGACTCTCTGGATGCCTCCCAGCTCAATCTCAAAACCTACCTAGAAGCTATCAACAATGTTCCAAATATATCTATTGATCCCCAGCAGTTTATGCCCACCCAAGAGGCCTCCAATCACTATTACCACGTCTGGACTAGCCAGATTGCTCATGTGATGTCCACATATGTTTCCCTTCCTGCAGACAAACGGGGAGCAATCAGTACTGCTCCTCCAGTTATTGAGCAAGTTTCTTCTAATGTGCCCCCAATTTACATGCTCAAGTTGATGGATCAGTTGGACAACTCGGCCAAGGGCATTGGCCAAGTCTTGGAGGCTCTGCAAGCACAGACAGGCCTATCTCCTGAAGATTTTTCTTGTTGCTTGCAGCCAATGGATGGGGACCTTGGTACTATTCAGAATTTCAATTCTCTTTGTGATTTAAGACATCCAAGCGCATTTCCTCAGCACGGATTAAACAACATAGTTTTTCAGCTTGGTGGTTCCCACACCATATGGAACATAGCACAGGTGATTCTGACTGCCCATATTGGCAACCCGTCAAACGAGAACGACTTGGGAATGTGGCAGTTGTTGGAAGCATTAGGAATACCGCATGAGAAAGTCATTCAGAAAAAAGACTTTACACTCATGCTTCAACATATGGAATTGGTCCATATGGTGATTCTCTTTCATTGCCTGCGGTGAGTCTTATTCTATTTTCTGAATCCTTAGATGCACTCATAACTCATTCTCATTGATGGTTGCAGTGTTGTTTTGGAAACCGAGAAGGACATGGTCACCCTTGAAGATCTGCTGGGTACACTTCCGACTGACAAATGGAACAATACTATAATAAAATGGTATGATCGGTTCTGTTTGCCACAGGCACGTGCCAAGGCGGCCAAAGAGAAATCACCAAAGTTACACAACTTGCTGATCCGACTGCATGAGTTCTCCACCGTCATCGAGGCTAACAATGCCACAAAGGCAGGTGATGTTGGACAGTTGATGAACATGTGGAAGATCTGGTGTGTCATGTGCCAGGGACTCAAGGGGCTGACACACTATTCAGCCTATCTCCCACGCATGGTCATCCTCTCAAATGAATTATTGCCAGCGGATCTCAGCAAGCTACTGCGACACAATTTGCTTTTTTTCACCAAGCGGGCACCCCAGCTATTTCATGCCAAAAGACAACTTCTTGGAAACTCAAAATTACTGGTTAAAACATTTTTACAACCAAGGCAGAGTTGGAACAGAGGTCCAGCGCCTCAAGAACCTCTTTTCAATGAATATCATTTTGGTGAGCATCTACAAGCCCCTGGTGTGAACACGCTACGCAAGACTTATATTTTAACACATCCATTCAACAGCTCCGATCAATGTTCAATTCTCTTCAGGTGGACATGGACAAGAAACACATTCATCAGAACCGGAAGGTCACATTGACCCTGAAATCTCTTCAGATGTTCAGTCAAATGACCAATGGGAAGGATATCTTGGATTCCAATGGTACCAAACAAGCGTCTAATCAAGCAAAAATCAACGACTCCTTCAAAGTTGGACTATCAAAATTAAGAGCTAAAATAAGCATGAAGGACCCCAATCTTGGGCTATTGAGATTGCACTTCCCAAAGCCGTCAGAGGATGTTGAGGATGTGAATGAAAGCAATGAAGAAGATGGAGAGGAAGATGGAGAGGATACTGATGAAGAGTTATAATAGTTGAAGACTATGTGAAGGAGGATTGTGGTACAACTACATACATCTCATTGAGTTCTCATGTAGGTATCATCTGCTTCTTGGCCTTTTCAGCGGCTTGAAACAGTTGTAATTTGGCCTTCCTCTTCTTCTGATTGTCATTGAGTAGCTTGTTTGCCATCTTTTCAAGGTATTTCCATCAAGAGCAAGTAGCTTGGAAGCTTCAATGATTCTCAGTTCATCTTTACTTTTCTTCTGCCTTTCATCAAGATACTTGTACGCAGTCTTCATCACAAATGCATCATTTGACTGTGCCTTGACATTCTCAAGGTGTTTCTGATAAATAGCGCCAGACTTGAAGGAAAGAATAACATCAAGTAAACAGGAGACCAGCCCTTCTACAATGTGGCCGCCAACAGCAACCCTAACTTCTTCAATAGTCTCAAGTTTGTTCAGTTTATTAATCACACTTTCAGCCTGTTCAAGACCAAACACATCTTCTGGTGTAATCCCACTTGTTTGTCAGCTTGCTACTATGCAGAGACAAGCATAACATAGTAACAAAAATATAACAAAATAATTAATAACTACTAAACCAATAACAATATTTTAAAACTGAGTTCAGAAATGGATTCTACACAAAAATTAACCTAGGGTCACTCACCAAAGTGACCCCTCAATTATAACTCCTTATAGTACATATACAATATAACAAAAATACTTATAACAAATTAATAGAATTAAATACAAAGACCTGTTACACATGTACAAGAACTTTCACACATGTAACAGGCCCCAGAGACGAAAATAATAATGACATCATATGATCTACTAGCTCTGGGAAAGGGCCATACAAGTATGATCATCAATTAAGATCCACTACTCACACGGATCTTCTACAGATCTGGCCCAGGGAAGATCTACCAAATGATCCACTCAATGGACTGGTTGATCCAAGATCTGCTCCCTGCTATATTCAAGCTCTCAGATTTCATCCCCAAGGGTCTCTTAAGAATATTTAAAGACCCCTGGGTCCCCCCTTTTGAGGATTCCCCAGCTTTATCATACCTACTGGAATTTACCACTCAGCATTGTCCACTTGCTTATAGCCTTGTTTCCAACCTTGTGTCCCTTCAGTACTTCATTTAGCCATCTTCCAGCGTCAACAGAACTCTCCCCAGCTTCACCAGCTACCTCTGTTAACCCTGTCACTATCCTGGAGGATTTCTGTAACAAGAAATAGTGAGTTATATTCTTGTTACTCTTCCTCCCCCATCCTTATATCCTGGGCAACATAAAAACCCCTGCTTGCAGGCCCCAGAAGATCAGGTTACAAGTCAAAACCACCCTGTTTACAGGTCCTGATAATTAGAGGGCACCATAAAAACCCCTGCTTGCAGGCCCCTCTGGAATACCACCATATTCCGCAAAATCCTCCTTTTTATTATCTCCACGTCCCAAAAAGGACTCCAAAAATTCCCAAACCCATAAAAAAATATTATTTATATATTTTTATAACTTTATTTATACTTTTTGCCGGCCGTGTAGCTAGAAGGTTAAGTCCTTGGCATCACGTAGCCTGACATTGTTGGAGTAAGCATGCTAGATATATGAGACTGCGCTTTGCCCATGAGTAAAGCTTTTAGTGCTTCAATCTCAGCAGGGGGCATTGGAATTGCTTCATTTTGCCTTCCAGTGGAGGTTGACTTCTGAATCTGGGTCTTCCACAAATCATCAATGTTAATGTCTTGTAGGATGAAATCATCAATGTTATCAGACGTCATCCTGTGCATGTAATCAATTAATATGCCTGCTTGTGCTGGCTTGCAGTTTGAACAGCAACAAGAGGCAAACTGCATGTTGATTTCATGTTTCTTCTCAGCTATATAACCTGGATCATTGGTTGAGAGAGGTACATAACCAAATCTAAACACATGAAAAGAACCATATTAGTATGTTATGCCAATATCCGTGATTATGGGTGAATCAAGCAACCACGTTACCTACTGGTTATCTATTGCCAGAGCAGTCCTCAAGCAGACCGGCGTAAGAGCAAGGGCATCCATGCGGTCATTGTCGTCTTGTGAGCCCCCCTCTTCCAAGGCCGACAGGTTATTTTTGCCACCAAACCAGGTCTTCTCCATAAAGATAATCGCCAAACGCGGCTTGCCATCCCTTCCACACCGGCCAATCATTTGGCATGTTGCTGATGGATCTGCCCAACCCATAGTGATCACTGAACGTACGCGCTTCCAGTTCTGTCCCATGCCTAGCACCATTGTACAAGATACTACAGGAAAGCGCTTGTTTCCAAAGTCTTCAACACAGAGGGTTTTTTCATTCTTGCTGGTACAGGAGTGGTATCTCCTAGCAAGCTTGGACCTTGCATTTGATGCATCATCAGGCGTCCCACGTGCAGCGGCCAAAACCTCAAGCACTTTCCCGGTCTTCCTCCAAGTCCCACTGTAGATAAGCATCAGAGGGACTTGATTGTCTGGCACCTCACTAGCAGGTGCATACAGGTTGGATAAGTCTGCACATGACTGTAGCAAACCTTTCATGGTGACTCAAACAATCCGGATCTCTGGGAGAGTGAGTTCACCCCTAAGGATGACTACATTTGATTTGTCCAGCTTGAGATTTCTTTCAATTGCTTGAACGGCCACTGGGGGACAAGTTGCTGACATGAGTAATATAGGTGCTGAGTTGCAAGCCAGAAGTTGTTGACCCAGATATCCATAAGATGGTTGAAATATGCCACGATCCTCTAGCCGTTGGTGAGCTGAGTTTTTTTTTTTTGCTTGGCCTTGTTTAGATTTGACCAAACCTCACTGATATATCAGGTGGGCTTCATTGACTACAACTAGGCTTAGGCAATTTTGGAACTCGGGAAGGAAGTATAGTCGGGTGAAAATCTGACTGTTGAGGAAAATCACCGGGCTGACGTACACAAACTTGTATTCACCCCTCTTCATCTTTTGGGCTTCCATGGGGTTGAGCATCAACTTTGTTAGGTTGATTGCTGTAAAACCTGCTTGCTTCTTCTCAAGCACCTGGTTATCACCAAGTGCATCAAGCGGATTTAAAACCACAACAACTGCTTTTGATTCTTTAGGGGTAAGATTGTGACACAACTCTGAGATTTAAGATTTGCCAAATCCGGTACCAGCCAATAATATAACATTACAACCACGGGCAAGGTTGACTACATTCTTGAGTTGAAGTGGTTTAGCAACTTGGCCATATCGCTTTATTGCTTTGTTGGCTATGGCTGCAGAGAGTGATAGGTTGGGTTTTTCAAGCATCTTATTAAGTAGCCGGATCCCAGAGGCTCTCCACTCGTCACAAGCGGTTGATCAGACCATGATTTCTCTTCTTCAAATTTGCTGGCGCTGTGTTGCAATTGCAGCTTGAATCCAAGACCACAAGATGTTGCAAGTTGTTGCGTCCACCTAAGATGCATGGACGCAACAGACACAAACAACAAGTTAACCGCTGTTAGATACAGCTGTTATACAGAGCTATACAAGGATTTACAGTTTGCCCCATGGACTTAACTCAGAATTGGGTTTTTTTTTTCTGGCAACATCACCTTCTTCTCAAAGTTGTTGAGCCCGTGTGAACAGGATCAATGAGGTGGTATGGGTGCCAAAAGGTACCAAAAGATGCACACAGATGTCCTCTATCTCGGCATCTTGGGGGCGGTACTATCGGGCCAAAGCTGTAATTTTAAAAAATAGAAAACAAAAAAATAAGCCAATACAGGCCTTGGAAGACAGGGTGCTCAGGCCAAATACTGAGCCTTTCACGTAAGCCTCTCTGTGAGACAGATACCCTGCGGGGCCCTCACTTGAGAGGCTTTGTTAAGCTCGGGAACTAATTGGGTTTTTTGTTTACTTATCCTTTTCTTTCTTTAGTCTTTCTATTTTTTGTTCTGGTTCTGTCGTCAGCATCCATCTCCTCCAATCTGCTCAGACAGGTATTCACCATATTCTCCTCACTTCCAATCAACACACCGTTCTCATTTCTCATCATCTTTTATATTATTTCTCAAGGTTTCTGAAGTTGTCTATTTTAGTCGTCATTGTAGTTGGGGTGCTCACCATTATCATCTGGTAAACCATAGGTTAGAGTTAGTGTAGTGTCACAGGGGTTTTTTTTATCACCCAATCAATTATAAGGAAAAAGAATACATCTTTCTAATTTTTTGTTCTGGCTGTGTTGTTGACATCCGTCTCCTCCAAACTGCTCAGACAGGTTTCTTCAGTTGTCTGTTTTAGTTGCTGTTGTAGTTGGGGTGCTCACCATTATTATCTGGTCAACCATAGAAATCCATGCCAAGATCCAATCAAATCTTATAAAGTGTTGTTTGTTGATAAAACCTGAATGTTGAATTTTCAGTGATAAAGAGGAGTGACCAGTACACTAGTTTGGTGAGCTAGTGGCTAGTATTACTTGTGATGGAGCAAACTGGGGCCAGTGGACATGGTGAAGGAAGGATGATTCATTGCTTCAGCTGTGAAATGGAAAGAAAGAAGAAAGGAAAAGGAAAAGGAGAAAGAGATGAAAGAAGCAGAGAAATGATAACTAAATACCTGGGGCCAGTGGACACGGTGCAGGAAGGATGAGGAGAATCATCCTTCCACGTCCGTGGTCCCAGGTATGGTGAGTGGTCTGTGACATGAGAGAAAGAACTGAGTGACAGGTCTAAAGAATAAAAGAACACAGGAGGAAAAAGATGAGAAAGGAAAAGAACATCAGCTACTCCAACACCCCCCCTTGCTGCAGACCTGGAAAAGAAATGACAGAAGAAAGAAAGGAAACAAAACAAAAAGAAATAAAAAACTAATCCACCACGCCAAAAATTTGCTGATGTTGTTCCAGGAGGACCTTGTTGAGGGGTTTGGTGAGCATGTTGGCCAGCATGTACTTTGTGGAGACATGGAGCAGGGCAATTTCATGGTCCTGAACGCACTCCCAAATGAAGTGGTAGCGTGCGTGCATGGTGTTCTGGAAAGGGCTTTGGCACCCTTGTTATCAACGTAAAGCGGGATAGGATCATTGGGACAGAGCCGGAGTTTGGTCAGAATGTGGCGGATCCACAGGCCCTCTTTGCAAGAGTCGGAGAGGGCCTTGTACTCCACCTCCGTGCTGGAGAGGGAGACGGTAGCTTGTTTCCTGGATTTCCAGGAGATAGCGCCGTGGCCGATAGGGTAAGTGTACGCAGACGTAGAGCGTTGGTTGTCCTGGTCTTCTGTCCAGTCAGAGTCGGAGAGGCTGGAGCAGGTTAGATCTCCACCTAAGCGGAGTCTGAGGGAGTTGGTGGTTTTGAGATATTGAAGGACTCAAACGGCCGCCTGCCAATGGGCCTTGGATGGATCCCAAAGATGCTGGGATAGCCGGTTCACGGCAAACAAAATGTTTGGTCAGGTGCATTGGGAGACCCAGAGAAGGCTCCCAAAGAGTTGGTTATATGGTCCGGGGGAAGGTGCATTGGATGGTACCCTGCGGCGCAGGTCCTTGAAGTTGGAGTCAGTCGGGGTACAAGACAAAACGTGGGAGGACTTCTTGTCAAGAAACTTGCTTCTGATCTTGTCAATATAGTGCAACTGATTCATGTAGAGAAGTCTTCTTGGAACGTCTTGCATAATTTTAATGGAAAGGAAATGGTGGAGATCTTCATCCGCACCTACTTTGAACTTGGTTTTCAGGGACGCCATGAGAGATTCTACAAAGTTTGGCTCACCCACAATGGCGAGATCATCAATGTTTGTGGTGAGTACGCCAACAAGCTTGTTGTTGGAGAGCTTGAAGTAGAGGGTGGGATTGTAGACGGAATTGGAGAGGCCAAGGGACATGAGTGCCTGGTGCAGCTCAATGTTCCATTACCTTGGGGTTTGCTTAAGCCCGTACAGTGAGCGATCAACCTGACATACCCAGTCAGGGTGGAGCGGGTCTTGAAATCCCGGTGGTTGTTCCATGTAGACCAGCGCGTCAAGGTGTCCATTTAGAAAAGCCGTGGTGAAGTTGACCTGACAGCCCTTCCAGTTCCAAATAGCAAGCAAACTATAGATTAACCGCAAGGTTTCCAGACGCAGGGTCAGGGAAAATACCTCTTGGTAGTCAAGGCCATGCACTTGAGAGTATCCCATTCCGACAAGCTGAGCCTTCAGTTTCTGGATGGATTGATTGGGGCGCCTCTTCACCTTAAACACCCACTTAGATTTAATGATCTTGCGTTTCTCCAGCTGGGGAACAAAGGTCCAAGTTTGCATTCCAAGAAGTGATGCAAAATCATCGTCAGCTGCCTTCAACCAGCGATGACAATTGGGGGAGCAAAGGAGCTTCTTCCACGTCTTTGGTGTGTCAACATCCCCGGTAGCCTTGGCGTGCTTTGACCACTGCCCGTAGCAATCAGGAGGCTTTCTCTCCCGGACGGACTTACGTCTTGGTGGCGGGGAGGGTACGCAATCAGCATGCGGGGCAGGTGGTGCAGTCACTGGACCAGAAGGCTGTGGAGGGCTCGGCGCTGGGTTGGGCGGAGGACACGGCGGCAGAGTGATCAGGGTGATATCCGCCGGAGGAGAAGAGGTGTGACGGGAGGGAGGAGGAGGGGGAAGTGGTGCCGGAGACTGTGGCTGCAGGTTGTTTTCAGGAGAGTGAATTGAGGAGCTGAGGCGTCAATCTCCACGGGGTTGGAGAGGAACGTCAAGTAAGGGAAGGTGGGACCAAGAGTCTTCCAGGGAAGCAGGCTCTGGGTCAGGAGGTGTTGCGGGCACGGAGTTGGAAGGCGGCCAAGAGATCTTGACCTGGATTGGGGGAGGGGATGTTGATAATTTAGATCTTTAGGGAAAGGAAGAGTCTTTGAAAATCACATTGCAGGATTTGACAACACACTTTTTGTCCAAATCCCAGAGGCAAAACCCATTGCCGTTGGATAGGTAAGACAATAAAATGGATAGGCAAGCCTTGCAGTCAAGCTTCTTCCGCGACACCTCCGGGACCTTGTGCCATGCCTTACAGCCAAAAGGATGTAGACCGGCGAGGTTGATGAGAGGACAACCAAGGACAAAATTGGGAGAGCAGAACCCCTGCGGGGTTTTGCAGGGATAAGAGTTATAAGCATGGAAAATGTGGCGCAAAGCATCTACCCAGAATGATTTTGGAAATTTGACCTCCAACAGAGCTGACTGGACCATGTTGCTGATTGTCCGGTTGGTCCTCTCCGCCACTCCATTCAGTTGAGGAGAGTGGGGGGGTCCGGGATCATGGCTACTGCCAGAGGAAGAAAGGTACAACTTGAATTCATTGGAGATGTACTCTCCCCCGTTGTCGGTGCAGAGAGCCAGGATGGGATGCTTGCCGTCCTTCTCAAAGAAGGACCTGAAGATTTTGAAACACGAGAATATGTTGCTTTTGCATTTCATTGGGTAGACTGAGACTGCTTGAGAGCAATCATTGATAAAATTAACAAAGTAAGAATATCCTTCCTGGGACTTCACCTCCTAAGAACCCACGTCGGAGTGGATGAGTTGGCCTGGGGTGTCAGAGCAATAGGGAGATTGAGTTTTAAATGCTGTTTGATGCATCTTTGACTGAATGCAGGTAGGAAATTGTTGGACGTCCAGTTTGTTCATGATGGACAAGGTGATTTTGTGTTCACAGAGTAGGGATTTCAAAGCCCTCAGTCCTATTTGGGAGAAAAAATGATGGAAGCCAAGGAGAGAATTGTCAAACACTGCTGTCACAGCAGAGGAGGAAGAAGGGGGAGGGCTCATAGGCCCTGATGGAAGATAGTACAGGTTTCCCCATCTGTAGCCCCACCCGGAGAGTGTCCCAACCATCTCAAGGTTCTTGGCGGAGTAGATGTCGCAGGAGTTCTTGGTGAATACCATGGAGAGACTGACATTGCAGAGATTTGTGATGAAGATGAGGGGCTTGTGAAGTGAAGGAACCATGAGCGAATTGATAGATGTTGCTTTTTCCAGGGGGAGTAGGGTTGACGGCACCAAACCGTGGGGTGCACGCCTTGCCCCTTGCCCCTGGGCGCGCACCTTTGGGTGAAAAGGGCGGATGCGCGCACCTCCAACGCTAATTTTGTGCAGGGAGGGCTGGGAAGACTTTGAGACCATTCAGGCGGTTGTCAAGTCTCCCAGAATGCAATTTTATGGATGCAGGTGGATGACATGAACAGACAGGGACTCGGAAAGCGGGTGATGGCATGGCCATTGACAGGAAACTGGCCAAGCAAGTTTGTTAACTCCCTCAACCCTGACTCCAAGTTACTCCAAGTCCCAAGTCCTGAGCGGCAACTTGCAAGCCTCTGTCTGTTCTTTTCTTGAATTTCACGTTGTGTATAACTATACACAATGCCACCACACCGACATCCACTCACCAGCTCAAAGCCGCCAGGTTGGACAAAGCCAACAAAAGCTCATGGCCCAAAATGGAACGCATTCCCAATGTCAAACCTAGCTTCCTCACTCCAGCCAAGCTTGAATCTTTTGAGGAAGTTGTCTTCACAGACAACAAGAATCTTGTTATGGCCTCAAGAGAGGATGATTTCATTGACACCCTCTTTGATTTCAATCTGTGGGAATCCCCTCCTGAGTCCTCAGCAATCCTCAAACACCGCTGTAATTGTAATCAATGAGGAAGAAACTGAGGCTTTGGAAGAACCCCAATGGTCTCTGGAGGACCTATGGGTTGCTTGAACTATTTCCCTTTCTCTATTTATTCCTTCTATCTGTTTATAGCAACACAAATGACTCAAATAAACCATGGAATCCATTTAAAAAAGCTTATTCAAAACAAAATCGGTGCCCTGGCATGCCCTTCATGCGCCAGCCAAAGGGGCGCACCCCTAGGTGGTCATAGAGGCACCCGCAGGCGCTCACTTTTGCAAAAGTGTTGCCGTCAACCCTAAGGGGGAGGGGAATGATGCCTTTATGGGTGGCCTCAACCATGGAATGATCCGCTAGACGCACCGGGGTGCAATCAGAGCACAGACTGTGAACCAAGGAGAGGTACGGGGTCATTGTCATAGAACAACCGGAATCCAGGTTTGTGTCACCCAACGGTTGGGCTGCTCCACTGGCAAAGAGGGAGCAGACGGCATTTGAGGCTGTGACTTCTACCTTGGAGCCAGAAAAATCTGACTTGGCTTTGTGCTTGTTTCCCCCCAGCGGTGTTGCAGAGGTATGACTGGCGGTATCAGCTGGCCGGGAAGAGCTGCCTTGGCCTGGGGTGGTTTTTCTTTTTGCTGGGTGGTTGGACTTGTGGTCTTGGAGGATTCGGGCCGTCTGACAACAGTGGAAAAGGGAATGGCCTTCCTTCTTGCAGAAGGTACAAAAACGGGTGCGAGGTTCCTTTTTTTCCTTAGTTGGCAGCTTGGATGTCTTAGCAGAGGAGACTGAAGTGGGATTACTACCGTCCTCATTGCATGATTTGCGGAGGTAGGCTTCCTGTTTGAGGGCCGTGACTACCTTGGCCAACGAGACTCGTTCTTTGTTCATGAGTGAGGTGACGCAGTGTAACCACTCGTCCGGAAGAGAGATGAGCAGTGCAGCGGCGTGAACGTTGTCTGCAGTTAGAGGGTTGGATGTGGAGATGAATGAGTTCAGGTGTTTGGCGTAGCCTTCCATCTCGTCAATGTGTGAGTCAACGTTGTCACCGGACATTCGAGATCGGACCAGCTTTCTCAGCCAGTACATCCTGCCTCCAGTGGATGAGTCCTGATGAGCTGCTTGGAGGGCAGCCCACATCCTGGCTGCGTCTTCTTCGAAGTTGCGGATGAAGCAAAGGTTACAGGGTTCAACAGTGCTGGTAAGAACAGAAACTACTGCCAAATTGTCTTGGCGCCATTCGGGCATTTGATAGGCTTGATTGACTTGTATGAGGACGTAGAGGACGTCTCACAAGCAAAAATGTACGCGGAGCACAAAGACCCAGGCCAGGTAGTTGGATTCCGGGCCGGGAGCCTTGAGAGGGGTGACACTTGGGGCCTTTAAGGCGGTATGCAGGTTGGACTGATTCTCCATCACTGCGGTGATCTTTGTCAGCTTAATGGCGATCTTTTTTGAGGAAGATCTGCCGGAGGCTGGTTCAGACATGAAATAAACTTTTGATCCTTATTGAAACCATATTTAACGTGCTACCTGAATACCCAGCCGGAGGCTACTCTGGGCTCATAACCTGATGGAGCAAACTGGGGCCAGTGGACACGGTGCAGGAAGGATGATTCATTGCACCTGCTGTGAAATGGAAAGAAAGAAGAAAGGAAAAGGAAAAGGAGAAAGAGATGAAAGAAGAAGAGAAATGATAACTACATACCTGGTCAGGATGTAAACGGGTTGGGTTTGGGCCAAAAAAGCGTGCCCAAACCCAACCCAACTTTTTATCGGGTTTGGGTCGGGTTGGGTCAAATCCCAAAATTTGCTGCCCAAACCCAAGCCCGTTTTGGGATGTTTTGGGTTTGGGTTGGGTTGGGTTGGGTTGGGCTATATGGCCCCGGAAATGTTTGGGCTTTTCAAGGGCTCAGGAACCTTTTTTTGTAGCTGAGACAACGACCCAATGATCAAATTTTCTTGCCCAAACCCAACCCAATTAGCTTTCAGGTTGGGTCGGGTTGGGTTTGGGTCAGGTGGTTTTTGCTGAAAACCTGCCCAAACCCAACCCACAACCCGTCAGGTCTTGGGCCAGGTTTGGGTCGGCGCGCCCAATTACCATCCTGAATACCTGGGGCCAATGGACACGGTGCAGGAAGGATGAGGAGAATCATCCTTCCACATCTGTGGTGCCAGGTATGGTGAGTGTTCTGTGACATGAGAGAAACAACTGAGTGACAGGTCTAAAGCATCAAAGAACACAGGAGTAAAAAGATGAGAAAGGAAAAGAACATCAGCTACTCCAACAACTTGTACAATGTGATAGTACAAAATCTGATGAGGAAGGGGAAAACAACTGGAGGAGAGCCTCCTTTCTATAGAAAAATATAAATATGAGGGATTTTAGCTCCAAGGGAAGTACAACTGAGGCATTTTTGGCTGGTGGTGACAGTGGGGGTAGTGCAGTCATGTGATGTGGCTGTGCATACATGTGACTGTGGCTGTGTATCCATGTGACCTGTACAACTGAAAAAAGCCATGCTGTGCAGCCATGTGATGAGGCTGTGCACTCAGGTGACCTGTATTGGTGAAAAAAAGGAACAAGATGAAAAAAGAGTCATGTGACCAGTCTTTTATATGTGACTTTTCTGTGCATGTGACCTTCCACCCCAGGCAAAACGGGGTCATGAGAGGCAGACAGGTTACGTTCAGGATCCAAATGGGCTGGGTTTGGGCCAAAAAACAGTGACCAAACCCGCCCTGCCAATATTTCAGGGCGGGGTGGGTCAAGGCAAAATCTGCAAAAAGCGGCCCAGACCTGCCGCAATTACTAAGAGTTTGGGCTTGGGTTGGGCCATGGGCCGGTTCCAGGTCAATGAAGATTCCAGATTTTTTTTTTTCATATGTCAATAAGTTTTGTTTCATTAAGAAAAAAGAGAAAGATGAGAGAAAAACATTTGAGAAATAATGTGAACTTCTTCTTCAACAAATTCATCAAATTTAACTTCACATTTATAGAGGGCCTTGTCATGGTATATCCAATCCTGGCCACAAAAAAGGGATTCAAGGGTCTCAGGCTTGAGCCACCCGCAAGAATTTCTGATAACCCTACCACCAGTCAAGAAAGCCAACTCTGATGCAATTGAAGTCATCGGAACCATCAGAATGATTTTTGCCATTCTTGATAGTGTTGGGATTCAAATCAAGTTGACATTCCACCAGTTGAGAATGTCAAAATTGGGCAACTCTAATTCAACTGTGCAATCTTGGAGGAATGGATCCATTTCGGCTGTTGGAGAGGCTTCTTGATTGGACCTCTTCCCGGCAAGATACTGTTTGAATTGGTTGTTGTCATTGGTTGCTTGCAAGGTATGTACTTGTTTGCTACTGTTGGATGCTTCAGCCGTGTTGGAATTGTTATTCCTGTCGTTCTGTTGGCAAGAGAGACAATCAAGCCATCTGAAGATTATGGATTTGATGTTCTTAATGGTATTTGCACTGTCTTCAGTGCTGCCTTTTTTGGAGAGAAAAAACTTGATAAGATTGAGTTTGTACCTGGGGTCAAAGACAATGTTGATTGCGGCAAAGTTGCTCATTTTCTTCAAGTATTTCTTGTACTTTTCTTGCATTGGGGTGACCATGTTGACAAAGTGTGGTGGGACTTTTGCAATGGCTTGCTTGAGATGCTTGTTGATTTGCTTCATTTCATTATACAAGTGATGCGCAGTTGGAAAGCAAGTCATTCCAAGCTTCAAGGTAGCTGTTAAACAATATATGATTTATAAGCATTATTCACCAAACAAAACTGATCAGAAGCATGTGAGTAACATACCACTATTGAAAATGGCAAGGAAGTCCTTCATAGCTTCCATTTGGTTCCACTTGTCAGCAGTAGGGCATGTTTTGAAGTTGGCCTCCTACTTTGCTAGTCTATTAAATGCCTATTTATAGGGTAGAGAAGACTTAAGCATCAAGTAAGTCAAGTTCCATCGGGTCAGGAAATCAATTGAAGGAAGAGCCTGCTTTTTTGTGCGCGCAAGCTTGATGGCCTCTTGGAATGATTGCTTTTGCAAAGGTGTGCTCTTTGAATATCATACAGTCTTGGATGTTGGCTATCCCATCAAAACGGTTGTTGAGGCCGTCCTTGAATAGTAAATTAATCATGTGAGCAGCGCATCTGACGTGAAAGTAATCTCCATTCAAATTGAGGGAACTGCGGCTTTGATCCTTCAGAATTGATTGTACATGGGCAATGGCAACATTGTTAGAGCCTGCATTGTTGACTGTGATGAAGGCGACTTTATTGAGAATATTCCATTCAGTGATAGTACTGATAAGCTGGGTTCCAATTTCAATGCCGGTGTGAGGCGTAGGCAGTTCTTTGAATGCAATCAGTCGTTTTTTGAGGGTCCAGTTTTTCAAGATAAAGTGAGCTGAGATCACCATATATGGGGTTTGATTAGTTGAAGTCCAGAGGTCAGTTGTTAGAGAGATTCAATTGGCCTGTGCAATCTTGCGGGCAATGTCCAGCTTCATAGATTGGTAAAGCTTCATTACGTCAGATCTGAGGGTTGTACTGGAGAAGGGTTTGAATCTTGGCTGAAAGGAAGCAAGAAATTTGTGAAAAAGCGGATTTTCAATCAAGGTGAAAGGCTGCTCATGGGCAATCACCATCTGTACCAGCAGCTTTTGCGACTCCTCCAGTGAAAATACCCAGTTTGTCATATTTCTGTTGGTTGTCTTGAGCAATGATTGCTTGGTCTTGGATTTAAAGTTGGGAAATTGTTCAAGGTGTTGCCAGAGGTGGTTGGTTCTGCTTGAACTTTTTCCAGAAAGAGATTTTTTGCAGGAACAGCATATGGCTTTGAGATTTCTGTATTCTTCTTGATCATCCAACTCCAAGTTGAATGATGCCCTCATCATCTTTATTTGTTGAGGAATGACTGAGCTACAGTCTCTCAAAGGGTGAGATGTGGTTGCTGCTCAAGGTGTTCAATCAATGCAGAACAGCTGAGTTGTAGAGTACTTAGCACAACCCCCTCTTTTGGGTTGCAAAGCAACCTTCTTGCTTTACGCAACCAGAAAGAGGAGTTGTTCAGAGTTCTTTGCATGTTCACCGAGTGAATGTACACTTTGCATCAAGTCGCAAGGCCAGTCTGAGCTTCAATGCAGTGTCCATATGTGCAGGTAGTATTCTAGTAGTGGCTTGGTGGATGAGCCTGATGGGCAGAGATGGGAATGGTCAGGTGAACTTGGGGGATTTGCATGGGGATTCTGACTCTGGTTTGGCAAACTCAGAGAAACTTGATCCCCTGCGACATGGCCATTTAAAGGGCCTCTTGTGCACACAGGAGATACTTCACATTGGTGGTTTACATAGTAGGTCCACACAGGTGGGCCCTGGTGGGCCAGATGATATTTTTTGGCGAGATGATTTTATTTTTGGATGTCACTACTGATGACCATAATAACATATTTTTTTTTCACAAGAGTGATGATGATGTTTTGGCTTGATGGCTTGATTTGGCTTGATGGCTTGATTTGGCTCGATGGCTTGATTTGGCTTGGTGGCTTGATTTTTGTCATACCTGGGCTTCTGTACAGGATAGTAGTATACTAGCACTAAGCGTAACCAACACCCAAACTATTACAATACATTTAGCGGTGTAGCTCTGTAGTTTAGCGTTTTCTGTGTCAGCTAAACTTCAATTACAATTTAGCTTTACCACAGCTACAGCTACAGTTACAAACAAGTTGAGATAAAAATGTAAAATTACAGCTAAACTACAGCTAATTAGCTGTAGTTGGCCGCTAACTAGCTGTAATTTAGCTGTAACTTAGCGTCAGCGGGTCTTAGCGGGTTTCTACTACAGCTAAAGCTAACACCTCAAAAGCCTGGATAATGTCAGCTACAATATAGCTTTAGCGGAGCTAGTGTAGTTTGGGTGTTGGCGTAACTTGATGAGGACCCCGGAAAACCCCAACTATACCGCCTTGTGTAAATATTGACAAAATGGGGTTTCTGCTACGCGCAAAAACTGGATTTTTTGAATTTAGATACCCATTACACATGGATCTTTTTTGAAGAAAAATGAATAAAAATAGTATAAACAACAAATTTTCTTGATAATCATATTTTTGCCTAAAATTTAGGTCAATTTTTTGGTTAATTTTTAATAAAAAGATTAATTAGGACGGTTCACATTGGGCCTAAATCCGTAACCCATCAGCAAGCGTTTAACCACACGCTCCTGCCAATTTGGCGCGGGACAATTGCTGACGTGTGGTTACGGATTGCATAAAAATGGTCCAATGTGAACTGTCCTATTACTACGCATTACACAGGGATGTTCAGGATTTTCTTTTGCCAAAAACAGCAATTTTGCTACATTTTTTGGGGTTTCTCAAGGACCATTTCACAAAAAATTTGCCCCCTGCTACGTCTTACACAAGGCGGCTTAGTTGGGGCTCTCCGGGGTCCTACTCCATGATGTCCAATTTGTGCGTTAGACACACTTGAAGGTTTGGATGGCTCAATGACACACAGCAAACCTGACAGAGTGCAAGAGAGTGCGAGTTGGGATGTTGAGTGAACTGTAGGCAAAGCGGGACAAGATATTGGAGAGAATGATGAATACACACAATGATATTTCTTCCCCCCCTCTGTAACGGGGCTCAGAACAGCAAAAATGAGGCCTAGCAGGGGCTAGTGAAAAGGTGCAAAGAATGTCTCTAATTTCCAGATGAAAGAAGAGAAGAACAAAAACTACTGGGGAAAATCTCCCCTACAACAAGTCTCTTAAATACCAGAGACAAAAGCATACTGTATTACATAGAGCATAGAGGCATAGAACCTTCCATAGGAAGGTGTCAAATACAGTTTGGAAAACTGTCTGGCGGCCGCAGGCGGCCGCTGCCGCTGCCAAGTCGCGAGGCTTGTCAATGACGTCAGGGCTTGTACAGGTCCCCGAAAGGGGTCCTGTAACCCTGTCCAAATGTAGCACGGCTACACCTCTGAAATCACTGATCTGATTGTCAGACACGCTTTCTTGGGAGTTTTGGCTTGATAACACTGAGCAAACCTGACAGAGCGAGTGGGGAATGTCGAGTGAGTTGTAGGCGATACAAGACAAAATGTAGAGAGATGGTGAATACAGATATCCTCATGAAGATAAACGCTCTGTGACTAAGTCCTTCAACAGCCCTCCCTAAAATTGCTTTTTCTTAACTTGAAATCACCTCATCATTGTAAGGAGTTTGCACCACATGCATACACATTGACAATTGAAATTGAATGCAACTGAAAAAAAATATCACCAAATATGTATTGTAAGTCTGCTATTTCAACAACAATCTTCCCCACAGGAAAAAGTGCCAGCGAGAGAGGATAAAAATGATAATCATATATATATATATACATACAAATGAAGGAGAACCAGGTAATGATAAAAAAGAATGAGAAACGGTGCGGACTCACGAACGAGGTAATGATATATGTACTGAGAAAAGATTAAGAAACGGTGCAAACTAGCGGGGAGGGGGAAAAAAAGAGGTGAAAATATAACGAGGAAAAAGGATGGAAACACGGTGGGTGCCATTGGAAAGAAAGTATTAATGTAACGAGACTAATGAGAGTGGTAAGAAGAAGAATATTGCGTATGGTTAATCTAGCCATACAGATACCATGGCGGGAACGCAAAGCAAACAGGGACCAGGGACCAATGCGGATATCAGGAAGGATGTCTGCGGCATAGGCTTCGCATGACCAGATAACCTTCAAAAGAAAAAGGGAACGTTGCGATAGAGAGAAAGAGAGAGAGAGAGGATGTCTGGAGTAGAGAGCGGATAGCAAAAAAAAAGAAAAAAAAGAGAGCGCTTCAAGAGATGAGCAGCTTGTCCTTTTTACATAAGATCTGGAGCAGGGCGCATTCGGCGCGGTCTTTGACCTGGAACTTGCGTGCCGACTCGTCCGCATGTCGCTCGTACCATTCTGCACCGACCCGCGTCTGTCCCCGCATCCCCATCGCCTCGTCACCGTCACCATCCTCACCGTCGTGCCCCTCCATATGTCCGTTTGTTTTCCCCTGGCTACAACTTCTTGTGGCTCCCTGAACCTCCTTCTTCTCGTGCCCCGTCCTGAAATCTCGTAGTATCTCGCGAAGCTTTTTCGGAATGCCGAGATCTTCGATCTTCTGTAACGTTTTCATGATCACTTTTTTTTCAAAACAAAAACAAAAAACGGTTAATTGAAATTCCGGTGACCTTCACTTTTTCAGTTGGCATACCACTCGGTTTCGTGTCCTCATCAAAATGGGTCAAGTTAATGATACACCATATCGCAGCGCTTTGTACCTCCGAATTAGAATGAGACTATGATTTGCGAAGGAACAAGAAAAGAAATTAGAGGTGGGACATATGGGATAAATGAAAATACAAGACAACGAGAGGTGCGCCTTACCAAGGATTCAACCACGGCCTCCATGATCCTAGGCCTCTCCAAGACGTACTTCTTGTGGGAGAGATTGCCGGTGGCGATGTTAGAGAAGGTGTAGATGGTCTGGATGAGGATCTGTTCCTTGGAAGCATCGTTAATCACGCTCGTCGTCGACGTCTGTCGACTGGTCATATCAGTCGCAGTGCTGGTGTCCATGGGTCCAGACTGTGCTGAAGACGACCTGGAAAGCTTGTCCTCCAGTATATCGATCAGCTGCGGATGTGTGCTCTCCGCGCGCGTGTTCATCAGATGTCGGAATAGAATTTCAATGTCCGAGATCTCGCCACACGCCAAATTGCGCAATAAGGAAATCATGTTTTCTTGAATTGACAAGTTCTTATCATTCAAACATCTGCAAACAATATTAGAACAAATACCAATCAACAATCCAAACCCTATCAAGGCAAAGTAATAAAATCCGCTCAACTTGTAAACTTCTTCCCATCCTAAACAGATAATCACCCTCAATTTTAGCTGGAAATTCGACGAGAAGACGATGTTCTTCAATCCCCAGAGAGCCGATTCTCTCAACGATTGGTACTTGGAGAATTTCAGTAGCTTGATGAACTTCTCCACTCCATTTCGGTTCAATACTTCCTACTCTCCCCAAAAAAAGGACGGAGTGCAACACAATCAAAAGTGGAAAAACATGGTCCGCGATGAGCTCTCCAAAATGTAGGCTATGTGACACATCTTAGCACGACTGTGAAAGAAGAATCAAGTTATGTGCGATGAACTGACCCATTTCATGGGAGAGAATTCGAGGACAAGGTTGCAAAGCGCGCCCATGGCAATGTTTTTCAGCTGGATCTCGACCGCATCTTCGTCCAGATCATCGTCCTCACAGACCCCATCGCCGACCGAATGGCCCAGGGTGGGACCGCCGACGGACTCGTGGTCAATACCGAAAGCCAAGTCGAACAGACGCGAGCCCGCGCCTTCGTCCGCTAGCTTGGTGCGCACGATACTGATCGCGCGTGATAACGCTCGGCAACACTGGCACGACGCCGCGCGTACTAGGATCGACGGATCGGTTAGCGACTTCACAAATCGCGGCAGCAGGTTCGACGCGATCACTTCCTTTCTCGGCGCGTCTAAGGTCGACATTAATGAGGCTAACGCAAGATATGCACTCTTAATATTTTTTTAGAAAAAGTAAACGATTATTTGTTAGCACTTGAATGATGAAACAAACGAATGATTTGATACTCTACCTCTCTCAGCATTGCACTTTGAGCAATCAAGGCAGGCGTGGGGTATGGAAAAGGATCTACTGAAGCTTGATCAATCAATTTCTTCAAGACCGGTATGGCGTGGGCTTCGTAAGCTTCGAGATGCAAGTTTTCTGAGATTGTAAGCGCGTGGGCTGAATGATCGAAGCAAAACAGGATGGATTCCGATTAGTTTCCATTTCTTCTTCGTGTTGAATAAAGGGTGTGTGGTATCATTTTACTGACCAAGGGCATATGCCGCTTCGCACCTCACAATGATCGAATGTGACGTGTTGTCGATCAGTTCAATCGTATGATGGATTTGCAAGAGCAGTATCCTCAGACGAATATCAGGAAAATGCTTCACCAAGCTGATAATACTAAAAGAAAGAAAGAAAGAAAAAGAATCAGTTTACTCTAAACAAACAAAAACAACAGCATTCAGAAGATGGTGCCTTAGAGGCGAGTGCAATATGTTCTGATGCTAACCTAGTAGCCAACGCAGATCTTATGATGGGACTGCCCCTCTGAGACCTGCAGGTTAAAATCCAGCCAACCCCACAGGTCTTCAAGGGTGAAAGCTCAGGGTGGTTGGAATGGGGATAAGAAGATGAGGGATTTGGAAGGGCAGATTGAGTCCAAACGAGCTGATCAAGATATTCCAGGAGTTGATAATCTTCGGGGTAATGCGGAGGTTCATCGATCGAGAGCAAGGCACCGATGGTCCGGATGGCGTATTCCGTCGCCAGATCGTGATTTGATTGTAACCAATCTTTCAGACAATTCGTCAGTGCTTTCAAATAGCTGTCTTCATGGCCATTGGGATCTTCTGCCTCTATAAGCTTCCTGACCAGCCAGATCTGTCGTCTCGTGTCTTTACATAACAGCCAAATCAGCTGGAAGCATGGCACGATGAGGTCTGCGATGGAGAGGGACGAAAGCTTGATGAGGGAGCCATCAGAGAGAGAGCGCTTGCTGATCGTCATAATAAACGGGAGCAATGTCTCTCCGTTAGCGATGTAATCTGAGAGCAGCGTCTTAGCTTCTTCGCATGCTGCTTTCAGCTTGCTGGGCTTAGAAGTCGGCCAAAAATCAAACTTGGATGGCTGGTCGACTTGGATTCTAGCAGGATTGATGTGCACGTTCTTCTCCTCCAAATCGGCTAGAGCCTTTGCTTTGCCTTTCAAGTTGAGCTCGGCAGGCTGTTCATTTGGGTGATGAAAGGCAGGGTTTTGGAGGGATGATGGATGACTGTGTTGATAGGCCAATCGTTGAGATTGTGGGAGATGTACCCGTTCTGGGGACTTGGTCATAAAGCCCCATTTCCTGGGGCTTGATACATCTTGAATGGTGCTATAAAGTGCCGAGAGAGTACGCAGCAAGGTCTGAAGGAGATGGTGCTCCCCATGCTTGGGGGGTATTTGTGAGGATAAGAGTGATTGTATTGGAATGTCGGTTAAGAGACGAGTGATTGAATTAATGATGACTGAGGGGAGACGAGCCTGAAGCAGAACATAAACCGCTTGGTCTTCAGCTGTTTCAAGCAAAGCATCTCCAAGTCAGTTGATATGGCCAGCCGAGTGTTCTAATACAGAGAGTCAGTAATCTTACGGATTGATAGAAGACCCAGGATTGCAGCGGCTTCGATCTTCAGTTTGATGATACTCAAATCCAGACAGTGCCATTCCAGAATGGACGCTAATCTGAAGAGAAGGGTCAGTTTTATGTTATTATGTTCAGTTCTTGAGAACGTGGAAGGGGATTTACTAACAGATTCAAGTCTTTGGAGATGGAAGGATCAGTGGTAGTGAGAGACTTGCGTGCCTTGCTTCCGACGAGATAGTTCTTGATGGATCTGAGGTGGTCGAGTAGCAAGCGGGTGTCGTGCTCGTCTACGTTGGGTGTTCTGCTGATGTGGTGGTATTCTTTGCTGAGGGATGCCCAGAGTACGGCGTATGAGTCTGTCAGCTGTTCTGAGAGTGAGTAGGTCATCGTCAAATCAGAGTGTTTGTTGTTGGTTGGTTTCCAGTTTCAAATGAGGAAACTCTTCTCATTCACTCTGAGTCTGACTCTGGAGTATGTATGTAGCACGGGCGCAGCCATGTCACAGATGACCCGTGTGACACTCGCGTCAGAAATCACACCAATGATGTCATCACTCCTCGTCAAGGTCCCGTCCGAGTGATCAATCGACTGACCATGAGTGACCTGGAAAGCAGGTGCCTGCTTGCCATGGACTCCTGGAAAGCACCCGGCAAGCAGGTGAATACGCTTGCCGAGAGCTCTTGTTGAGCAGGTGTGTACCTGCTGGGAGCTCTCGGCGAGGCGCAGGTGTGTACCTGCTCACCGGAAGCTCTCGGCAAGCAGGTGCGTGCTTGCTCATTAGTTGCTGCGCCAGCAGGACTACACTACTGACAATTCCCTTGGCTGGAGCGGCGTAATTGCTGTAGGGTATCAACAAGAATGTGTGACGCAAGGCGGATGTGGTCCCTTAAGTCGACCAACTACCTTGACTTTTGTCAAAGAAAAAAAAAGTATTACAAGTGGCTACATGTAGTTCAGTTCGCTAAACAATCCAAACAGTCATCAATGGTTTAACATTAAACGAACCGGTGACCCCTTTTTTTTTAAAAAAAATAGGGGTACCCTTGCCCCCCTCCCCCATCATTAACGAGGAATTCCCCAGATCGTTTGGTTCTTTAAGCAATTGCCGCCAAGCAAGAACCAAAAGATGGTGCGAAATCAGAGAATGACGCTTCCTCTTTATACCCCCTTCACTGGATCCATTCCTTTGTTCTCTACATCCGGAAGCAATTCATAGACATGTTGTTGTCCAACATAACCCCTTCCCCCTCCGCCTGAGCAGTACTCCCACCTTCGCCGCATCTGGGCCATCAAACCTGACCAGACAAGCCTCCGCAACCTTCCCTTCACTAGACAATACTGTCCACCCTTCAAACTCACCCAATCACCACGCATACACCCTCTTTACAACTCCGGAAACTCTCTTAATCATCTCTTCCATTTCCGCAAGTAACACCACACCATTCCCCTTTCAACGCACTCTCTAGCTAGCCTTATCCAACCCAGGCCTATCACTTCCGGCCCACCTGTCTACCATGACCTGCATTCCTCCTAACCTTTCTCCCATCAACAATTCTACATCCTCCCTTAACTCCATCTCACTCCCCAGACTCAACCCTGCATCCCAACTCAAGTGTTGGCAGCAAACGTTCAGCCTTTCCCGTTTCACCTGATCTTTATATTGCGGAGGCGCGCAAAGATCTTTCTCACGTGTTGGGCACTTTCCGCATTGGCCGCCGGGCCCATTTGGCTGGGCACTTGTCAGGTTGGGACTACGCGTCAGGGATGCCAATTGTCGATGTGCGCTTTTTATTGCCAACGCTTGCAAGTTGGGCCAAGCTAACGTCTGCCTCCACAGGTGTTCAACGCATCATTGATCCCTTTTGAGGTCGTGGACGGACAAGAAGCTCCAGCAGACGTGGTTGGCACTGCAACAGAACCAGCCACTGCGGGATAAGCTCCTTTCCGGGGTTTTTTGATCCCAGCAACCAACCACATCTCATCTATCCTTGATTTCACACTTAATCCCTGTCAGCGTCCCATTCACAGCCCACCCCATCAGATGATTTGAATAAATTTTCTACTAGCCGGTTGTGGCTCCTGTTGCGACTGCAAATTTCACTACTGGTGAACGCGGCCGCGAAATATCCTTCTCCTACTACCACCACTACATAGACAAATCCTCCCCCAATGGCATAAAGTATAATTGTATTTACAAACTTTGATCAAATACTTGTTCAATCCTTGGCCCGCCGTTCTATATATTATGATTGCCCTTCTGAAATTCAATTGACAGCGCGCACCTGAGTCTAATAACAGATCTGCTTTTTGATACAGGCTAAGCTGAGTGCTGAGCGGCCCCTTCAAGTGCAACCAGGAGGGTTATTATCTTATGCTTAATATATCACAAAAGCTGTATGTGTTTTGTAGAGGCAAAGTACAGTTGGTGTTAATGTTGCTGTGCAGCTTGCTCCTGATGCGTGGGGCCCGGTGCTTCCCGCATCTCTGTCACAGGGTGGCAAAGCCGCCCATAAACCCTAGTCAATACAACCTCAGACATGATTCAAAGAGGAGAAGAGAAATAATTGTCTTTGCAGGAAGGGAAGGCTTCTACATATAGTAATTTGAACAGTTCAGATTTTTCAAACTCCCAATTAGGGTCGAGCTTGAGGAAAAGGTGATCAATGAGGCTACTGGCGGTTGGGCGCAAAGAGGAGTTACTCAACACGTCCAAAGATATAAGTCAAGATCAACAAGCACAATCCAGAGGTTCCAAGCCTTGAAGCAAAACACTTAGATGGGTCCGTAGATGACTCACATCTCCAAGCATTTGTTCAAAAAGTGATATTGGAACCTGTCGTTTAGAAGCTCTTCGGGAATCTTGGGTTTACATTTTTCAATCCCCACCTTTCAAAAAAAACCCCCAGTCAGATAAGATGAAGCACTTATTTTAAAATGAACAAAGCATTATCAAAAAAAAACAGAAACCTTGTAAATAATTTGCAGACTACTATAACCATGCCAAGCTCTCAACACGCAGAGCATTTCCAGAACAAGACAACCTAAGGACCAGATGTCAGACTTGGCACTATAACAGCAGGTCGGCGGCTGGTTGAACATCTCAGGGGCCATTGAGAAGACTGTTCCTTGCATTGGCGTATATTGTGAGCTCAGATTAAGGTTCCAATCCGGACCCCGCAAAACTTGCAACATCTGACCAACCCGCGGATCGGATCAGGGTGCGGGACAGCTTTTTGGAAATCCGGTATCCGGCCGGATAGCTCCAAAGGGTCTAGCAAGGCCTCTGAGACCATCTGAAGACCGTTTTTGGCATTCAAATTGGCCTCAACAGAAGCTTTGAGGCCTTCCGCGGCTGAGTTTCACTAAATCAAGACCAAAAATCGGCGACAACGGCTTTTTTTGGGTGTTTTTACACGTATGCTTGTTGAACGAGTAGAAAAAAGGAACCCAAGCGTGTTTCCTGCTTGTTTCTTGGACTTATTCCTCATAGCTATCAAGTCATTAACCTAATAAAAAATGATTTTTGGTCACAAGTGGCCGTCAAGTCATTGAAAAATGACAAAATCTTGGTGCCTGAAAATCCGGTAAAACCCGCACCAGGGCCGGGTATCCGCCGGGTTCGGCTGCGGGTGGGCGAAATCCGGATCCGAGGCGCCGGATCGGAACCTTAGCTCAGATAGGCCTCGTTGGACCGCTTCGAGATCCCAAAATCCGAGATCTTGCATTTCCCCTTTAGGTTCACCAACACGTTATCAGCCTTGAGGTCCTGTTCCATACCCCATGTCTGGTCGTCAGCTTTTCTTTTTTTTTATCCGGCATCCTTCTGAATAGGCACGCGACTCACTCGATGCATAATACAACAACTGTGGAGATATTCAAGGCCTTTCAGGATTTGTTTCGTGAATGACTTGACAACTTCCGGCTCTAGTTTTCCGTTCTTAGACACGCAGCTCCCGATGGACCCTCCCGCGACATATTCGAGGAAGATATTATAGTTCTGTGGAGTTTCTTTGAAACCTGGGGATTTCAGTGCTGAGATCAGCTTACATGAAAAAAGTATAGCTTTAGTTGTTGTTTGTGGTCCTGACCTAGGAATTGGACAATATTAGGATGCTTTAGATCCTTCAAGAAGCATATTTCCAACTTGATCGCTTCTAGGGCAGATTTGACGAAAGGTCTTGTTGAGCTCTGGTGTCCTATTTGGATTTGCTTGACAGCCATCATTTCCTGGTTGGTCAGATTAAGGGCCCTGATGTGGAAGATCCGGATTCAGGATCTAAATTTGCACACTTTTCTTAAGACTGTGTAGACTTGATAAGCACTCACAAGTAAACCGATCCGAAACTACCACATCCTATCAGCTCCCTTTTGACCCATTTCAAGCAGGCTGGATGCCAGAAAAAAATACGAGAAGAACAAAAAGAACACTCAGTGGTTGTCTTTTGGAGGCACAAAAACAAGCGGAAATGATCCTTACCCGAGGGACTTTCCAAGTTAAGATCAGCCTCATGGCTAGATGATGAAGTGGGCGCTACTTTGGGTTCAACTCCTGGTAGGATTTCCTCCGTCTTGAAACCCCACAGCTTCAAACTATTTCGCGGGGACGAGCATATGAGGTACTTCTCGTCATCGGAACATCCAGGTGAAAATTGCAGCTCATCACATTTGAGGGGTTCGGCGCTTGGAGGCGGAGATTCCTCCAGTCTCTGCTTCTGTCTCCGTGTTCTCACAGATGACCTGATTGAAATAACTCTTTTGACGCGCTGAGGGGAGGAAATAGGTTGGCCTTGAGGGTCTCTTTCCTGACGTGTCAAGATGCAGACCTCGATTGGCGAGTCTTTATTATGATTTGGAAAAAACTTTTCCAAGTTGTTGTAATATACTTTCTCGATCGCCGGTCTGGTCCAACATTGATCAGAGTCAGAGACAGGCGCATCTCCGCGCTTCCCTGCGGCTTGATCAGATTCTTCGACATGAGTCCCTCTTCTGAAGCACTCCGGTCGATTTGGTTCGCGTGGTATACCCGTCTCAAGGGGATCTTCGGCCGGTCTATCGATATCAGCTCTATCGTACGGCGGAAGGTGGCTCTCAGTCATTCTGTAGCTAGTTGTCAAGACAGGAGTGTCCATCGGAATTTTAACACCATCCGAAAGCGGGATATCTACTGAATTTGCTCTGAAAATTTCAAAAGCATAACTTGTTGATCCATTCCCATCACTGTCCCCTTTTCCGTCCCCATCGGTCTGGTTAATACGATGATCACACCTGAACTCATCGGAATGAACTTCTGGTGGGCTATGGAGGAAGGGTGAAGACTGAAATTCAGACGTGTTTTCTTTCCTGGATTCATGGCTCGAACTGGATGGAGAATGGACGTCGGTAGATTTCTGTCCACCAGCTTGAGAAATCAGGTCCTGGGTGAGAGACGGAGGGATGGCAACAAGGTCGTGCCCGAGAGATTTGAAGCAGTTTTCCATTAGTTTATCAAACCACGAGAGTTCATCCCCCGACTTGGCCTCCAAGCTATTTCACTCTGGGATACGATTAGTGCTCGGACTGTTCGCGTTATTCTCCTCACCAATTTGTGGGAATTCACTCGAGGAGCAGCTTAAGTACGACCCTTCGGAGTCGGAGCAGCGCCCATCTTCTATCTCCCCGCATGAATCACTGCGAGGATTCGGTTGAATGACCGCTGATATCCTTCCATTGGATGAGAATCCTGAATCAGGTGAGTTGGGAATAGACCGGATTGCATGACCCGCCTCGATCGTATCATTCCTCTCTACCAAGACTTGTTCACTAAGACCAGATTTAAGGGTGTCTTCACTCTCAATATCCTCCCTTAACCCCCTCCCAGGAGGCGAATGGAACTCAGGACTAGTGATAGTACTAGGGGATTTTTGCGAGGGGATTGATTCGGAAGGAGCATCAAGAGACGGAGATTCCGAAAACTGAGTTGAACTTGGCCGCGGTGAAGAACCGCCTCCATGTTGCAGTGAGCTTCCCATAGTACTCTCATGCGGAGAGTATTCCGAACTGATCAAATCAAAAGGCGGACTAGGCCAAGACGGCCAGGACTTCTGTCGAGAAGAAGAAGAAGAGGCTTGCAGATTACCATGACTTGTAGGCGAGCTGGCCAGCTCAGATAGCTTGATCGGAGGGGTGACGGGATACTTATGTTTCAGAGGGGTGTCTTCGTCGAGCTAGAAGCTGACTCTTCTCGTCACACTTGTTTGTGATGATGAATTATCACCTGGGAATGGGCATGGATCAGGTATCGGTATATAACCTGAGTTAGATACCGTCTCTCGAGGAAGATGATCAGGTTCATCTGCCTCTTCATGAAATACCGAGAGTACGCGATCCGACGATAGCCCAGACAGCGAGCCCTCGCGATTGTACGCGTGAGAGGGTGGAGCCACGGTCTCTTGGTATTCGGAGGGATTCCCCGAGCGTTTGAGATGGCTTGACATCAGTTCCGGGTTGCAAGGAAGAATGATGAACATCGACAGCGAGCCCTCGCGATTGTACGCGTGAGAGGGTGGAGCCACGGTCTCTTGATATTCGGGGGGATTCAGCAAGCGTTTGAGATGGCTTGACATCAGATCCGGGTTGCAAGGAATAATGATGAACATCATCATTTCCCCCTCCTCGCCGAATCCCGCCTGACTACATTCTTCCCATATCTGCTCTGGATCGAGGGCGTGCCCGATTGGCTGGACTCCAATGGCGCGAAAGATACTCCAATCCGATCTTTCCTGAGTCGGGATATCAAACCTTGAAAAAATTTTGTCCACTATAGAGGCTGGGAAGGTACGCCGGGGTAGATTGATGAAGTAGCATACGTCAAAAATTTTTGTAATGAGAATCGTCACTTCCTGGGGCAGGCCTAATTCATAGGGCGAGTTGACTGATTCTGGTGAGCTGAACTCCGTCGTAATCACGAGGTTTCTAGGGTGCGATTGGGCGATCTTTATGGATACAAATGAGAGGCATTCAGCACCTCCACCGGATTTTATATTTCGTGAAATTACAACACTCACTGTGATCTGAGCTTGCGAGCTATTCCCTGGTTCAGGATCAGGCTCCCTTAGAGCACCTGCGAGCTGCGAAGCCTGCTCCGCTTGCCGCCGATGGATCATGCTGGGATTCATGCTGGAGATTGTGTTTCGATGTATAATCTGTGGCAAAGCCGGCTGATGGTTGGAGGAACAAGCAGACTTTGTCGGAGGTTTCTTTGGGGTGCAGGAGGGTAAATCAAGATCAGCGATACCGATGGATGCAGGGAAATATGTGATGTCCTCACTTGGATCGTTGCGCGACTTGTCACTGCCATCATCTGGTCCCGCTGTCCCGCACCGCTGTAGTGAAGCGCCGGCGATCTAGCTAGTCCACCCGAATATCGTCGTTTGATATTATAAATCGAAGCGCTTAAGGAGTCGATGGAATGCCCTTCAAGTGTTCGTGACGGAGCACTGGACTCGATCTGAGCACCTGGAATCAAACTAGGCAGTCTGACAGCCTGATGCGGTGTTCTGAGAGGCCCCAGGCTCTCCCTCGGTTTTTGCTCTTGGCCAACGAAGTTCATCCAGACTGAAGATCTATTCTACGATAAAAGTGCGTCGTCTGTCTCTGAAACGCTGATTGAAACGAAAAACGCGCAAGTCTAGACGGTATGATGCTGATACGTAGTCACCGCAAGTCCTAGTAAATGCCGCCGGGTCATCAGACAGAGCGGTTTCTAACAACCACCAATCAGAAGTGAACAAAAGGCCCTGAGAGTCCATAAACACGATGTAGCCTGGCATGGATATGTGGCACCCGATTAATTTTCAGGATACATACCGCCCAGACAGAGAACCGTGAGCGGACCCAGACTCTAGCTGCAGGTGGTGATGGATGTGCGGGGGATTGGCGAACCGACTCTCTTGGACGGACAAGCGAAGACGCTGTGAATGCACCCACAGAGTTGTTGTGCGGTGGTATGTTACCGCTGTGCTCCAGCCAAACAATCAGCACCAGCTTGACCGGGTGGCGCTGCACTACATAGCTTGCCCCAATCCCCTCAGTTCAGAGAGCCAGGTACACGGCCGGTGATCTCGACCGATTTTTTATCGCTGCAGAAGCGGAATTTGATCGTCTCCCCCACCAGCCAAATTAGACGTCGAAACCAAGCTCGGGATGTCAGCCAAGATCCTCGCGGCAACCATGCCGCCCTGGCCCTGTCTGGCGGGGTCCGCCATGAGCATCTTGAGGTACTGAATTAGTGGTGAGTCAGTTTGGGTGGTGGCTGCTGGTTTGCTGGGGATGGGTTGTTGGCCAGTCGCGTCGGAGGGGGTAGTATCCATAGTCACGTCTGTGGACGCGCCGGGGACAGTCAACACGTCGCGTCCGCTGTAGATCGAGTTGGAGAGACCGTTAGCAAGGGTGTCAGGAGGGGGGGGGAGCGGGGATCGCCTGTCGGCATGGGGGGGAGGCAAGAAGTTCTGTCGATGAGAAGTGTAGGTTTTGGGATTTTAGGGTGAAAACACGGGTTTTTGAAAAAAATTGCTGTGGCTGTGGATAAGGGTGTGACCCGGGGTTCGGGCGGGGTCTGGAGGTCCACCCGAAGCACAGACCCCGGGTCATGGAAAAAATGCCCCGAACCCCGCCTTGTATTTTTTAAGATTTTGCTGAGAAGGAGAAAAAAGCCAAGAAATCTTCTCCAAACAATGATCAGCCTCAAGTCGTTGCACCTGTTGAAGATTTTGAGGATGCATTATATTGCTTGAAGAAGCCCAAAACTTCAGTTGAAGGAGAAATCAGAACATATTTCACAGAAGATACCAAACCCAAAGGCACCAATGTACTCGCTTACTGGGCTGGCTGTCAAAAAAAAATCCTGATCTTGTCCAAAATGACTCAAACCTTCTTGGCCATTCCAGCTACTAGTGCAGCATTGAAACGGGTTCTTTCTAAGGGCCGCCAAATCCTTTCATGGCAGAGGTCTTCCTTGAAGCCAAAAGCTGTCAAACAGCTTTTGTGCCTCAAAGAGTGGTATCAGAGCAAGGATCTATCTTGCCTGAATTGATCTTCAGTCTTTTTTGAACTCTTTTGCTTGCTCCGAGAAAAAAAATGCATTTTTTTCCCTTCATACACACTTGTAAATTGAACACGGGCATTAGAATGACAAAAAAATTAAAAGCCAACCGCCCATCAAGCCCACATTCCCCCCCAGAAATCACTTCTTTATGCCCCGGGGTTCGGGGCATGACTTGAGGGCCATCCCGAAGCACAGACCCCGGGGTTCGTGCGGGGCATATGCCCCGGGGAGCGCCTTTCGGGGCACACCCTTAGCTGTGGATAGAACCGAACCGCTCAGCTCAGGTAAGACGCCATGTGGCACTGGATTTTGATGCAGGAACCATACCAATTTGTTTTATGAACATGTAATTTTTTTGGTGTTGCATTACTATTATGTGGTGCATTTTTTCTTTTGAATAAGAGGAAATGGAAGAAGAGGAAATATTGGAAGAACGAGTGAACTAGAACAGATACGTAACAGACACACACACACTTCAAAGAATTCGTTTTTGTTAAATAAAGAAGAGAAAGGTAAGACATGAAAAAACGAGGAAAGGAAGAGAGAGAGAAAATCCGAACGGGAGAATGATGGACAGGTTAGCGAGAATGGAAGAGACGAAACGACAACAGAGAAAATGAAAGACAGAGATGGAAATGGAAGTGAGAAGAGTGAGGATATGAAATATATTATGGTGTATACCTATCACGCATGTTGGTATATAATATAAGAATCATCATAAGAGGGTGCCTCAGGAAAGGGGAATGGAAGGGAAGAAACTATGAAAAGTTGGTGGGCTGGTATATGGGAAGCTATATGAGAAATGATTCAGAGCCGAGCAGATAGGGAATTCGCAATCCTTTTCTAGATGGAACAGCTGCATATCCTGTAGAATAAAGATAGAGAGAGTTTAAGTGCCAAGAAGAATTCAGGGGAGGAAGATAAGAAGGGACATACACCAGTGAGCGGAGAGGCCAAGGCTAGTTGCGATACCACCGAGTGCCGACGGGGTATTGGGGAAAGAGATGCTCAAGAAAATCCCAATGCCAGATGATGAGAGCGGGAGGAGACGGCTGGTGATGGCGGATGGGATCTTAATGCAGGATAGAGTATAGGGTTAGCAATAGAAGTTTGAGGAGGGAAACAAGCCTCTCATCTATTGAGAGATGGCTCACTTTAGCCGACAGAGTGGAACAAAGCAAGCTGCAGATAAGACCACTGAGCATGCCAGAGCCGAACAAGAATGGACTGGTGGGTTGGGAAGGCAGTGTGAGTAGGAATGCACGCTGTTTCTGGAAGAGCATCTGGACGAATTTGAGTGGGGAGAAGACGGCGAGGACGGATGTGGGGATGAGGGAGGAACGTTGTGATGGGGTTGGGCGGGAGATTGTGGATGCAGGCTTGCTGTTGCGATTGAGCCGGATGCCGTGGCCACGGCCAAGGGCTTTACGGTCCTTGGAGACCCGTCTTCCCACGTCCAAACTGGCGCGCCAGACCACCGCCATCTCCTCCGCGTCTTCCTCCGCAGACTCGTCCTGATCATCTGCATCGCTGCAGCTCAGCCAGCTCCAGTCGTCCTCGTCCGCCTCCGGGATCGACTCCGTCGCCGTCGCTGCCGACCTCCGCTCCGGTCGCACGCATGAGCTCAGGGCCCCCAACTCGGCTTCGCGGGCCCGCTTGCGCAGCTTCTTGGCCTCCCGCGCGTGCAGCCGTTCCTGACGGTCCTGCCTCATTTTCTCGCGCTGGATCTCGGCTGTTCGTCTGCTTTTGCTTATTATTATCTCTTGGTCTCCCATCATCTGGCTACTCCGCGAAGGTCTATTAGATGGATCGGGACCTGTCCGTTTGCTGTTGGCCCCAAATGCCGAAAGCAGGAGTGGCCTGGGTTGATATCTCGGACGCGGGGGCGTTCCACTCGAGTCGACCGAGGTGGCAAGGGTCGAGTCGGGGCTTCCCGAGCTGGTGGCCGACGGGCAGCTTCCGGATGACTCATGCATCCCAGATGGAACGGGGGTAGTCCAGTTGATCGAGGGCCGCCTATTTGAGGGCAATACGCTCAGTACCGTACGCTCGATCGGGATATGAGAGTGGAAGCCGGCCAGATAACGCTAGAGTGAGAGTTTGCGAGTATGTGTAAGCTCACTTGCAGATTTATTTTCTTTTGTTATTTATTTTTTCTGAGAGTAGAAAAAACTTACTTGGCCAGACTCGTTGGAGGAGATGGAGCTGGCAAAACGATTGTCGGGTGAAGAGCCCTTCCGCTTGATGGGAGAGACTTGATGAGTTGGAGCCAAGCTGAAGATATTGCTAGGTTTCCTATCGAGGCTTCTTGTTCTGAGTCGGTGCGGTCTGGAGAAGATCGAGTTGGCGCGTTCGGAGGGTGTGGGAAAATGGAGTTGAGAGTGTGGGTCTTCCTCTGGGGAAGTAAAGTTTGAATTGGTCCAAGCCAAACTTTCCTTCCACCTGGTGATGGAGAGTGAGCTTGAGGGGCGACGGCCGTGTCCAGTACTGGAAGGGAAGCTTCTGGAGAGTCGCAATGTCTTGAGACAGAAGCTGTTGCGCTCGTTCATGTCATCGTGCGTGGCGCTTGTCTCGTTTTCTGCTTGCTGTTGACCGTCCGGCAAGGGGAATGGGTGGGAGTGCGAGTTAGTTACACTGACAGAATGGTTATACATTTCGGCCTTGCAGCTTTCAGAGCCCTTGGGGAGGCGAGGGATGGGAGTGGAGCTGGACTGAGGTGATGTATTTATTTGTATGGGGGACTCTCTGCGGTTATTGAATGGTATGTGGGGCTGATGTCGGTGGCTTTATGAAGAAGCGTTCATAGGACGACAGAGGAAGCTCAAGAATATGTACTGGTATCCAAGTGTTTTATAACAATAGATATTAAAAACTTGGTTACGATGACAAGCTAACGGAGAACTTGCCAGTAACAAAGGTATGGACAATCTAAGCAGAGAAGATGATGAAACCTTGGCTGGATGGGCTATGAGTATGAGTTAGCGGCGATGATGGATCGCAATTGGCCGGGAATGGGCGATGGACTTTGGAGAGTGCTCTTAATAAGAGGAAGGGATCATCCGAGAGAAGGATGGGCTGTCTTTATTTGAACTCGTATTACACTTGAAGTGAGAATGTCTCAGCAGCTCAACAGGGAGCGTCAAATGCTGTCATGGAGTGTGGTGACTCGTAACAGAACCATAAAACATAGTAATGTCTGTCATTGAAACTGGATCATGACAAATCATGGCCGCTCAACTTCAACTCGGCCGTGTTTGGAGATCATAAAATATGAACTCTCTTCTCCAATCCCGTCCTGGTCCCTGGAACTGACGCACGCAGTTGTGTACAACTCATGTTCGATGCGATTCGATGAGGTACACCCCGCGAAATGATGATGTACCACTGGCAGTGGAAATCATACATACCAAGAACTTTGCCACAGTCACAAGAGGACCGAGGGAGGCAGATTTCCGAATTTCGTGCAGCTTGGGAGGAAAACACCATACATAATCCACTCTTCGGTTGGTCTGAATTCGGGTCCCCGAACGTCCGGCGCAAGGCCTTCGTGGCTCAGCTGGTTAGAGCGCCGGTCTCATACTCGCCACCCCATCGGGTATCAACATGACCGTAGCATCTGCACGGGACATCCGGAGATCGCCAGTTCGATCCTGGCCGAGGGCAACCCTTTTACTTCATCGAAGGGGAGTTGTTAGAGGACCACCACATCTTCTGGAGGTGTTGCCGCTTGCTCATTGCAGCTCATCATTATGTAGGTTTGGAAGATAGAAACAAACATTTGCTGGCTTGGAAAATGGAAGTTTTACTTACTGTCTTTCCAATAAAGCTTGGACCCATTACTTTTTTGGAATATTATAGTTATGTGGTTGCAGTGCACAGCGGAGTTAAATCTTGGACTTTCTGCCTGATTTAGCAGAACGTCCTTCCACAGCAAATCAGGATCTCTCCTTCCTGCGCCTCCCATTCAAACAATGGTGTTTTGGTCGTATTTGCCGGCGATTAAGGCTCTGGCGGTCCGAATGCTTTTGGAGGGTGGATCGCAATCGCATATCTGCCAAACGCTTTTTTTTAGTGCTAATTGATTTTGACATTGCGCACTAATAGTATATGCTAAGAAAGGAAATACATGCGATGATGTTTTGAAACTATATTATTTAATACTACTACACGTTAAGTATTGAAAAACTGGATTGATGTTTCTTGATGGTGTGGATGATGACGAAAAGAGGAAATGAAAGGACACGAATAGAAGATGAGAAAAAAGAAATCCGACTCTTATAGTGATACCAGAAATAGGCGATGTTGAATCCGCTCAAAACAACGCATTCTGTTTGCCAGACAGTTTTGCTATGCAGCCCCCACTGCATACCCTGAGTGATTGGGTCGAGAGAGTTTCAAGCAAATCCTTCAACGCCTTGTATCTGGTTCCCTCTGCCCCCCGTGATTCTATGTGTAGATTAGTTCATGATGTTTTTTTGTTTTTTTTTAAGCGTGATGACTTTAATCAGAGAAATTGATGACTTTTAAACAAAGGAAGTGATGACTTTTGACCAAAGAAAATGATGACTTTTAACCAAAGGAAGTGAGGAAATAAGGGAAATGATTTGTTATTGTTCTTCTTCTTCTTCTTTTTTTTATTATTATTATTTAAGTGTTGTTCTTCTTGATTGGTTTCTTGATACGTCTTGAGGTTTTCAAAACGTCCGGTAGAGAGGATGAATTTTGAGAGGAAAGGAAGTACTTTTAGTGTGTCGAGTAGGTCGCAAAGTGAATTAACATTTATTTTGACTTTTTCTCGGATTAGTTCTTGTCAAAATCCTTTTCGTTGTATGTTGAATCTGGAACAATGGATTAGGAAGTGTTGTACATTTTTGATGACGTTACATTCTTTGCAATTTGGAGAATCAAGCTTCTTGATTTTGTGTAAGTAATTGTTCAGTGGTGAGTGTCCGGATCTCAATTGATAGATTATTGAGCTTTCTGCGCGTTCACAGCTGTTCAGTTCTTTGAATATTTTGAAGGGAAGAGTGGTGAGACGGATGTCGTTGCGACTGATTGGTTTCTTCATTTTATTGAATTTGAATTTTTGACGGACTACTTGTTGAATATTTGAGAGTGTACTATTGAGGTTGCAAAGGCAAAGGGTGTTGCCCAAGGTTGCTTCTTTTGCGAGTTGATCGACAGCTTCATTTTCTTGGATGTTGACATGTGCCGGGCACCAAAATAGAGTGATTTCAAAGTCAAGGATTTTGATTAATATTTTCATTTTGAGATAGATTTCATGGAATATGATTTGATTTGATGTAGGTGTGGGTGGTCAAGAGACAGATAGAATGGTAGCTTGATTGTTGATGAAAAAGTTGAGCTTCTTGCTTGTGTTTCTGAAATTATTGTTGGTGTCATAGAATCTGTTGATGATAATGTCTAAGCCTAATTTGATGGCCAAGACTTCTGCCTCAAACGAGGACACTTTATCTTTGTCGTTGATGCGGCAAGCTATCTCGCTTGATCTGTTGATGATTGCGGCTGAGGCTGTTCCTTGATTTGGGATGCTGGATCCGTCAGTGAAGATGACGTGTTCATTTCTGGAGTCAATGTTTTCGAGTTGTTCTTCAACAACTGTTTTGGCATTGTCTTTTTTGATGTTGAAGTTGTGAATGTTGATGTCAAAATTGTCCCATGGGTTGATCATGTGATGTCAAATGGTTTTGAACCTGTTGAGGTCATATTCAGGAATAGCGTGAAGGTTGAGCATGCCATGCGTTGGGGATGGATGTCTGGTTTCTAGGTTTTGGATGTTGTGTTGGATGAGTCGTTTGATAGGGTGGGAATCTGGTCCTGTGAGTTTTTTTATTGAAAATAAATGATTTTTTCTTTTTAATGTGTCAAAGAAGTGTGTCAGCGGTGATTCTCTTGTCAATACATTTATAGGAGTGGTGCGGAACATTCCAAGAATGACACGAACAGCAGAGTTATAAATTTTGCTAATGATGTTGAGGACGGCAGCTTCATTGCGGGATGTTGCCAAAATGAAACTACCAAACAGGATGCGGGAAACAAGAACACTGGAGATGAGGTTTTTGGATTGTTTAAGACCAATTCCGTAAGAACATCTGGATATTCTAACCAGTTGATTTCTGGTCTGTTCGCCACATTTCTTGACTTTATCAAGATGGGTTCTGAACAAGAGTTTGGGGTCAAGGATAAGGCCAAGATATTTAACGGAAGAAGAAAGAGGAAGAGAAATGTTGCCAAATGTAAATGGTCTTACTTCAAGTTTTTGATGCGAAAAGATCATGAAGTTGGCTTTCTTTCAATCAAAGATAGCGTTGTGATGTTTTCCCCATGCTAAAGTCTGGCCTTCGTTTTCCAGTCTACAGATGGCTGTTTCAAGATTTTTGTCTGCTACAAGATGAACAACATCGTCAATGAAGCCAAGCGAGATCAGATCTTGGTTCAGGTTAAGAGGATTTGGGTGGAGGAGTGATGAGTTGTATATTATGTATAAAATTGGTGAGAGTGGAGATCCTTGTGGTAAACCACAGTTCAGGCTGAACGACGGGGAAAGGTAGTCTTTCATCTTGAGAGAGGTAATACGATTTGAAAGGATGTTAAGCGTTATCGCTGATAAATACGGTGGGAAGTTTCTTTTGATCATGGTATCTACCAATCTTTCTTTGACGAAGGACGGGAAGGCAGATTTAACGTCCAGGAAAAGAGCCAAAACTATTTTTTTCTCTCCATTTTTTTCTTATCCACAATGTGAGGAACAAGTTTGCGTTGTCTGTGCTTCTTCCTGCTCGGCCACCAAAGTGGCCCTCTGCTATGATCTGATTGTTCTCAGCATAGAACGTAATGCGTTTGGTGATAATGCCTTCAAAAACTTTTCCTAAGCAGGAAAGTAAGGCTATCGGACGATAAGAATTTGGTGAGGAATAGTTTTCCTTGTTGGCTTTTCTGATGATAGCGGTGATGGCGTGTTTCCAGAAAGTGGGAAAGTAGCCTATATTTAGGCAGGCGTTAAAGATTCTGAGGAGGACATCAGCAAGGACTTTCAGGCCCCATTTGATGGTTTCATTGGGGACATCGTCGTGACCTTTAGCTTTTTTATTAGGGAGTTTGTTGATTGCTAGGCAAAGTTTGGTGTGGGTATTTGAAGGGAAAAAGAAGGGGGAGTTCAGAGAGAAGGGGGGAATATCATCCGAATTCATGTCAACTGGCACGTCGGACGTTCCTTTCAAAAGGAGTCGGGCTTGTTCTTTTTTATTTGAGGTGAGTTGATTTTCCTTGTTCAGTAGTGGGGCAATGTTGTTGTTGTTGGTGGGCTTGGTGTACTTATAGGCTTTGAAAAGGTCAACATTGTTGCAGCTGGCAAGAAATTTTCTCCAATGGCCTTTTTTGAGCTTGATGATTGTCTCTTTGAAGTGAGATTGCCAGTGTTGATAGCATTCAAATGCAGCTGGTGACTTTGCTAGGAGCATCCACTTTTGCGCTTGATTTCTTTTGTTGATGATTGGGTCGAGGATGGCACCGTCCCACCATGGTTTGATTTTGCCTGCGTTGTGATTGATTAGTAGTTTCTGTTTGTCGACTGAGTTCTGAATAGCTATGGTTACTTTTTTTACAAGAGAATCTATTTCATCAGGGTTAGAGGGGTTAGTGGGTGGTATTTTTTGAATGTTGCAGCGGAGGTCAGATGGGAATTTTACAATGTCAATATTTTTCAAATTGCACGTCAGTCTTTCATTGGTTTGAATGTTTGATTTGAATTTTAATTTGAGTATGATGGCCTGGTGGTCTGAGCCATGATGTGAGGAGGTTGTTAAGCAGGAGGCGATGAATTTGAGAGCGGTGGCGTTTGCCCAGATGAGGTCAATGGTGGTTTGACTGCTTCTGCAATTGACAAAGGTAGGGGTGCCTTTTTTGGATACGATTTTGAAACCTTTTTGGCCGCAGGATTTTATCAGGAGCTTGGATTGTTGATGTGAATGTGGATATTTTGGTGGGTTCCACAATTTGTGGTGTAAGTTAGAATCCAGACATAAGAAGGTAGGGGTTTGTTGGTTGTTGAACGAGTTAAGCCAAGAGTCAAGCTCCGGTAGTCCTTCAAACTCTTTTGGGGGGTTATATAGATTGATAATTCTTATTTTTTTATATTTTCTATATCGAGGTCAATGTCAATGGCCGATAGGATACGTGATCTGTTAGGCAGGGGATGGATGCGGCTAGAGGAG